>JAOXJM010000001.1:175171418-175181451 GCA_026413425.1 Tringa solitaria
AAATGTGGATCATTGTGTAATTTTTAGTGAATAATTGTACCTTAAAAATACAAAATATCATGTAATAAGGTTTAGTATAAACCAAGATAAATCAACCAATCTGGAGATAATTTTAATATTCTTGAGTTGAACATCTATATACATATCTCTCTCAGTAATAATGTCTTTTAGGTAGAGTTTTACGGAACAATTAGTGTGAAATTTGGTACTTCAGTTAAATACACCATTGATTCTGTATAGTGGTCATAGAGTCACATTCTCAAGTATCTCAATTGCAAAATAAGTTTTCAAAACACAGCATTGGTATTGTTGATCTTACCGTCTTGGAACATCAATTGTTAACATGTTAGAACTGTATCCTTTAACAAACTAGATTCTTTCTTTCATCTAATAATTGTACACACTGTCATTTCTTTCATAAGAATCATTACACATTAAGTACTTTAGCAAGTCCATCAAGAGGAAAAAAATACATTTGCGTGAACACAAATACACATATATGAAACATACACATTTATACACACGTGTATATATATATGTATTCTTTTGGTATTCTAAAGCTGGCATACAAAGAAATCAAATTAACTTTCCCAGCTATTTCTGTTTATTATACTGTAGCCATCTCACATTCTTTTCTAGGTGCCTAGAATTTTACCTAGGTGCTGAGAATTTAGCTGGGACATTCTTATTTGATTCTTTCTTATTAAGTTGTGCAGCAAAGTGTGATCTTAAAAAAAAAATAAAAAATAAAAATGCCAGCCTATTGGGCTTGGCTATTGAAGAAGACGGAGAGAAAAGAGGTTGCATTAGTGAGAGCTAGCAGTTTACTTTCAAGGTAAATTGCATGCATTCAGAGCTGAAAATATTCCCGTGAGACTGTCACCTCTGCAAACAGTACAGTTCAGGCTGGTAGATTTCATGACATTATGCTACATTCTGTGCAGTCACATGCCAAAAATATATCATGCCTAATTAATTCAGTGCTTTGTAGATACAGTAATTTGGAAATGCTTATGACAACAGCCCCTGGCCAGGATATTCAGAAACACATTTTTGTCAATATGGCTTGCAGAACTTGTCCCAAAAACTAGGCTACAAGATAATGTAAGAGGAAATAAAATTTCTGCAGGTGACCTTGAGCCTTTGTGTTTTGCTTTTGAACATTTCTATTCCTCTATGAAAAGAGTATTAGAAGTATTATTGCTATTTTGTATAATATTTTACTGCTATATTATTCCATTTAAAATGGCTAAAGAGCACAGGAACGTGATGGGAGTAAAGATTATATCAGAACCTTGTGCTTCTGAAGGTATAGTTTCATACATGCTTCTTGTATACTTTTTCATGCTACCTTGAAATGTATCCTCCCTTCCTTTATGCTAACACTCTTTTTTTTTTCAGTGTACCAGATCGTGTCTCTAACCTAGTTTACCACACAGCACCAAAGAACTTGTGTTTATTTCTCCTAGTAGAATGAAGGGTGAAAAAGGGAGGGGAGTGTGCAAATGATAACAAACAGCTAAGGAGAGGTGTTGTGTCATACTGAAGGAAAAGGATGAGGAATTGTGTTATGACAAAATGCTATCTTTGACTATGTGGAGTTCAACAAACATAAACGAGACAATGTTCCAACAATTTTCCAGCTGAAATCTTTATTAGAAATAGACTTACATGGAGAAACGCAGAATGTGAACAAGGGTTTAATTCTAGGTGTGCTGGCTAATTCCAGAAAGCACACACCAACAGAATTTTTACAAACATTAAACAATCATTTACAAGGAAGGACCCCGAATCTTTTGTACAGTCTGATTGCTACATGAAAGTAGGTATTTGCAGTTTGCAGAATACAGGACAAGCACAGGAAATAAGATGCGAAATAAAAAGAATTTCCATTGCACCTACTTTAATTTCTTATTAATTCATATCAATTAACATAATTGCTTGCTGAGAATACAAATTACTATAATTTGCTCATGAAGTAATATATTCCTTTGTGCATAGAGTATGTACCTCTGACTGCTCTGCACTCTTGTATTTCCACTCTAACTTACAAACAAAACTTCATTTTGTCACCATTTCATTTGATGCAATGCCTCCTTTGCCTTTTGCTCTTGGAATTAGTCACTTGAAATCTTCTTTGGAAATACATCTCTTGCTCTGTTGCACACTGTGCAAGAACACCTGTCTTGCCAAGAAAATAATAGTAGTCAAGGGCAATTTTTAGGATGATGGGGGTCTATCCAATTAGAATAAATGGAAAGAAAACTTAAAAATTATTTTAGCCACTTTAAAGAGATGTTTATACAAATAATACAGGTTGGAACATTGATCACATTATCTCATATGATTTTTTTTTAATTCTTGTTTCAGAAGGCAAAATCTTCCAATGCTGTTAATGAAGTAGATTTAACTATTTATCTGAACTCCTTTATTCACCTTTCTCATCCTTTCTGATAACCCAAAAAGAATAGAAGAGAGCTTATATGACCAAGGAGCTGATAGGATATGAATGTAATTGTTTTGCCTTTATGTCTCAGCAGGCATTCTCCATTTTACAAAGGCAGGTACAGAGCTAAAAATGGCTTCAAATAAACGTTGAGATCTGGCCAGCACATTAGAGGTATCAAAGTTAGCAGTAACAATGTGATAAATACAAATTATCTTTCTTTTAAAAAAGAACATTATAATAAAAATAAATTATTTAATAAGAATCTCAATAAATACTATTTGAAGTAAGGTGAGACATATATATAGAAATTGTGCCACTGTTTAAAGGCACTAAAAGTCTCATTCCATTCTCTTCATGTTTTGAACACTGCACAATTCAACCACTACTGAAGATCCTGAAGCAGCTAAGTACTACTTAGTTGAAAAGCTGCTTATAAACGAACTTAAGCATTAACATATTTCTACAATTGAAGCTAATACTTGTGACTCAGCATGATCTGAATTCAGATTAATGGCACTGATAGATGATTCATGCTGTCAATACATGGAGGGCACTCATCCATTTTTATGCTTGTAGATCTCAGCAATATTTGACATTGTGATTGTTAGCTCATTTAAGATATGTATCAAGTTCAAAGGAGAACATTAATATCATTTGATTTATTTGGGGGTTCATTATTTGTGTTCACACTGTGGGAAAAGTGTAATTTTCTCTGTGCTTCACTATTTTAGTTCTCTGATCTTCCAGCCAGGGTACAATACACCTCCTTCCCAAAGGCTTCCTTCCAATGGCTTACAGAGGCTGTTTTCCAAAAGAAAGTGCACATCCACGTTTAATCCTTGTCTTCAGCAAGACATACAACTGGGAAGTGTTGAACCCTGGGTCTATGTTGTATACCATGGCATATCCAACTTACATTCAACCAATACTTTCAGACTGCTTTGATCCCCGTTTTCCCACAGTTTTCTCATCCCCTGATATTAGTTTGAGCTTGGTCTGTATGTCAACTTGGACTACACTGTGGACTGCATTCAGTATTTCCCTTCAGAAGGAAATGGAAGAAATAGGAAACATCTATTTGCCATTCTCTTTATTCCTTGGTGATCATAATGTCCTACATATTCCATCATTTCCAGCTGGCTATAGGTCTCCATCCTAGCCAGCAATATACCTCCAACCTATCCATCTTCAACCAGTCCAGTATATCTTCCTAGCAACACAAATAACTAAAAATATTTCTTTTTTTCCTATTCTCTGCTTTCCACGTGAATTTAAATCAAGTTGTAAAGGTTCTTACTGCCATGGTTTTGGGACTAAGGTAACAAGAGAATCACAGAAGCACAGAATATTGAGGCTAGAGAAACTTCTAGAGGGTCATCTACTTTGACCTCCCTTACTCAAGCAGGGCTACCCAGACCTGGGTGCCCAGGACCACGTTCAGACAGCTTTTCAGTGGCTCCAAGGAGGGAGACTCCACAAACTTCCCAGACAACTTGTGCCGGTGCTAATTCACTCTCACAGCGACTTTCACAGCATTTCCTGATAGTCAGACAGAACCTCTCGTGTTTCCTGTTGTGTCTATTGTCCCTGATCAAGTTGAAAAAGAGAAGTCTTATTGTTCTTCTACTTGAAAAGAAGTGATAGAAAATGGGAGAAGTAACAAACTGTGGCGAAGTCGCAATGCAAGAAAGGAAATGGCTGAAGTGAAAGAATGGACAAGTATAATTAGGAGGAAAAAGAAAGGAAAAACTTTAGGAAAAGGTGGATTTGACATTCAGATTACCAACATAAAATGGGTTTGACCTTTAAATTACTAAATTTTCATTCTCGTTATTTCTGCATTGTACCTAGCTTTAAGAGAAATTTTAAATTTTAAAATACATAGATAAATCCATCAAGTTGAACTATTTATGAATCCAAAAGAAAACAACTGTCCTTGTTAAAAACACATTTTTCTGAATTTTTGCACTCTATCCACCAACAAGGAGCTAACATTGTGCTGGAGTTAGTCATGGGTACTTTTGAGGAAGTACTTTTTGAGATTTCTCAGAACAGCAATTTAGATTTCAGTCAATACTGTCCTTATTAAATTACATTGCACACATGCTGAATCCTTTGTATCACACTTAGTTAGTCACAATGTTGGAAGCAATACCAAGGCAGATGATATTTAGGTTTTTATATACACATATGATATATACGATTTTTTATTTGCTTGTTTTCGCTAAAGCAGAGATTAGGAATGCAACCAGCTAAATTTTTTTTATACTTTTTCTTTTCTTAATTCTTCTAAATAACACAGAACATATGAAAAGCAAACCTTGAAAATCCTTGGATGTTTGGAGGAAAATAACTATGTTGAGAGCACATTATGGTTAAACAGTCTGGCATTTGCAGCAAGCAAGCTTATGAACCTGCCAGCCTTTAAGTTACAACCCAGCTTGAATTTATATTACCTTGAAGCATTTCTCAGACTATACAATACTAGTTCTATACTTTGGGGGAGTGGATTATAATAAAGAATATACCAATTTAACACTGTGTTTCATTCTGTCTAGCATGGTCTATAAAAGTTACTTATTTGAAAGAACATCACAACCATATTTAAATAACTATGTAGTTTCAGAGACTGAACAGTTGTGAAAACTTGCTCGAAAAACTAAAGGTTGTCCAAGGTTACAACTAAATTACTTTAGACTCAGTGCATGAACTGCAGCTTTGAAAGTTCACATTGCATATACATCACTAGGCAATTTCTCTTCTACTGTTACATAAGTTAGCAATCAGACTAATATAAGAATTACTCTATTTAATTTGTCTATCTTGGTTTCTTTAATTTAGACCCCAAGTGTCTCATTTTGTACTTAGGAAAAAAAAATAGAAAAAATTATTCTAAGCTGAACAAATAAACAGCCATGTTCTTGGTAGTCCTTGCTTGTTTTCTTTTCTTTTTATCATTATGCAGACCTTGTCCAGCTGCCAGATGCCCACCCAGCTACTCTCCCACTCCCCATCTTCAACAGAACAGTGGGAGAAAATAAGACAAAAAAGCTTGTGTGTTTAGATAGAGAGATTGCTTACCACGTGTGCAAAGCAGAATTAACTTGGGGAAAATTAATTTCATTTATTGCCAATTAAAAGTGTAGGATAGTGAGAAACAAAGACCAAAGTAAAACATCACCATCCCCCATCCCTTTTCCAGGCTCAAACTCCCTCCTTTGTTCCCAACCCCTCTACCTACTCCTTCATGAGCAGTGCAAGTAGGATGGGGAATGGGGTTTTGGAGTCAGTATACAGCAGTCCCTTTTTGCTGCTCCTTCCTCCTCACGTTTCCCTTGCTCCAGCAGTTCTTCAGGAAATATTCAACATGTGGTCCTTCATGGGCTGTAGTGTGGATCACAGAATCAAAGAATCACAGAATGATATGGGGTTGGAAGAGACCTCTGGCAATCATCTAGTCCAACCCCCCTAACAAAGCAGGTCCACCTACAGCAGGTTGCACAGGAATGAGTCCAGACAGGTTTTGAATGTCTCCAGAGACAGAGACTCCACCACCTCTCTGGGCAGCCTATTCCAGTGCTCTGCCACCCTCAAAGTAAAGAAGTTCCTCCTCATGTTTAAATGGAACTTCCTATGTACAAGTTTGTGCCTGTTACCTCTTGTCCTGTCAGTGGGCTGGTCACGAATGAAAAAAGACTGGTCCCGTCCTCCTGGCACCCACCCTTTAAGTATTTACAGGTGTTGATCAGTCTTCTCTTCTGCAGACTAAAAAGACCCAGGTCCCTCAGCCTTTCCGCATAAGAGACATGCTCCAGGCCCCTAGTCATCTTCATAGCCCTCCACTGTACCCTCTCTAGCAGCTCCCTGTCTTTCTTGAATTTGGGAGCCCAGAACTGGACACAGTACTCCAGACGGGACCTCACCAGGGCAGAGTAGAGGGGCAGGATAATCTCCTTTGACCTGCTAGCCACACTCTTCTTGATACACCCCAGGATGCCATTGGTGTTCTTGGCCACAAGGGCACATTGCTGGCTCATAGTCATCCTGTTGTCCACCAGGACTCCTAGGTCTTTTTCCTCAGAGGTGCTCTCCAGCAGGTCAGCCCCCAACCTGTACTGGTGCATGGGGTTATTCCTCCCCAGGTGCAAGACCTTACACTTGGTCTTGTTGAACTTCATCAGGTTCCTCTCTGCACAACACTCCTGTCTGTCCAGGTCTTACTGTATGGCAGCACAGCCTTCTGGTGTGTCAACCACCCCTCCCAGTTGTGTGTCATCAACAAACTTGCTGAGGGTACATTCCAACCCTTCATCCAGGTCATTGATGAATATATTGGAGGAGACTGGACACAGCACTGACCCTTGGGGGACTCCCCTTGTTACAGACCTCCAACTAGATTCTGTGCCCCTAAAAACAACACTCTGAGCTCTGTCTTTCAGCCAGTTTTCAATCCACTTAACTGTCCATTCATCTAATCCACATTTACTAAACATCTATGAGGATGCTGTGGGAGATGGTGTCAAAAGTCTTGCTGAAGTCAAGGTAGACAACATCCACTGCCCTCCCCTCTTATATCCATCTGGTCATGCCATCATAGAAGGCTATCAGGTTAGTCAGACATGATTTTCCTTTGGTGAATCCATATTGACTACCTCTGATAGCTTTCTTTTCCTCCACATGCTTTGAGGTGACACCCGGAATGAGCTGTTCCATCACCTTTCCAGGGATGGAGGTGAGGCTGACGGGCCTGTAGTTTCCCAAGTCTTCCTTCTTGCCCTTTTTGAAGACTGGGATGACATTGCATTTCCTCTAGTCCTCAGGCACCTCGCCTGTTCTCCAGGAACTTTCAAAGATGATGTTGAGCAGCCCAGCAATTACTTCTGCCAGCTCCCTCAGCACTCTCAGGTGCATCCCATCTGTACCCATGGACTTGTGGATATCCAGTTTACTTAATTGTTCTCTAACTTGATCTTCCTCCACCAAGGAGAAGTCTTTCTTTGTCCAGACTTTCTCTGATTCATCCAAAGTCCATGGCTCCTGGGGGTTGGCCTAAGGACCCGGGCCCTCTCTTCCAGCTCCTTCTTCTCCCACATTGGTGTCCACAGGGCTCTTTCTCACACATTCACACTCCCCTTCACTGCCATGCAGTGTTTCGCCCTTTTCCAAATCTGTTTTCCCTGGATGTGCCGCCATCTTGGCTGAGAAGCTCAGCTGTGCCTTGTGGTGGAACCATTGGTACTGGCTGGAACTGCCTGTGTCAGGAATAGTGCAGTCTCTCTTCACTGAGGTCACATCTGCAGTCCATCGCTGCCAGCACCTGGGTACTTGCACCCAATATAATCAACCTATTAAAGTAAAAAAAAAAATAATTAAGATTTACAAATTTCTACAAAAATCAAACAAATAGGATAAGTTATCGTTCACATGACTGCAAAGAAAATTTGGCATTACAGTCAAACTTAGTCCATTGACCTCCAAAGATTAATTAATTCTATCATAAAATTGTAGAATGGTTAGTGTTGGAGGGGACCTTAAAGATCATCTAGTTCCACTCCCCCTGCCAGGGACAGGGACAACTCCCACTAGACTAGGTTGCTCAAAGCCCCATCCAACCTGGCCTTGAACCTGGCCAGGGATGAGGTCTCCACAACTTCTCTGGGTAACCTGTTCCAGTGTTTCACCACCTTCACACTAAAGAATTTCTTTCAGTTTAAAACCATTGCCCTTGTACTGTTGCTACATTCCCTGATCAAGAGTCCCTTCCTATCTTTCCTGTAGGCTCCCTTCAGGTATTGGAAGACTGCTGTAAGGCCTCCCTGGAACCTTCTCTTCTCCAGGCTGAACAAGCCCAACTCTCTCAGCCTGTCCACATAGAAGAGTATTTTTTTTCCTCTGACCATTTTCGTGGCCCTCCTCTGGACTCACTCCATACTCTAATATACTTTATGATTATTACCATGACAAGATATGCTATTCATCTTAGTGTTCCTTTTTAAAAAAAAATTGTTTCTTTTTAGTTTTTTCATTCATTTTTGTTCAGTTGTAAAATATTTGATAAGTATTATTTTTCTTCTAATTAATTGTGCTGTTCCTAAAACAAGGACATGTTGATCCCTGATCAAGTTTATGGGGTCTCCCCAAGACACAAATAATAAATTCTACTAAGTCTCCATACATAGAGTCTGACAAATATAAGTGGTGGATATTCATTTCAGGTTTTTCATCAGCAACACATCAGCTTTTTCAGGTATAGCCCTGTACTTTTGTTGAGACTGAATGCTAATGTTGCATTTTTTTAAAATTATTTTTCTCACTATCATGTCAAAAACATTACATTGTGGGTACAATACAACACAACTAATGAAAAAGTTCATCTTGTGTCAAGCACAAAAGCATGTTTTTAGGAAATCAAATTTCAGTCTTTGAAGAGCATTAAAGATTTTATTTAGTGAAAATCACAAAATTTGCATACCTGACTTGTTTGTTACTTTAGTCCTTGTGAATTTAGATCACTTCCTATAGTAATAAAACTGCTTACAGGAATTGTTCTGGGGAACTCACTTGTAACTAAAAGAGATTCATATGTCATTTTCTTTTATTCCAATAAATGTTTACCTGTTGATCCTTTTTAGGTTTTCTTTTTTTTTTCTGTGTTTTACTGCAAGACACAGTTCTGCACAATCTAACTTGGAGATCATGTAGAACGATACGTATATGTTTCTGGTAAGAAGTTAGTCTACAAATTTGTTTGATAGAATTGTTTTCCTGAGTGCTGAACACTTCTTTTTCTTTTCTATTACTTTCTGTACTGCAAAATGAATTTAATATTTGATACATAGATTCAGTGCAGTTCCTTCAATTGAAAGTTTTGGCAGAGTCTGCTTTAAAATGTATCCAGTAACAAGATTGCATTGTATTTTAACATTACAGTAGCAAGCTTTGTATTTGTATTCTGACCCCTAAAATACCTGAGGCATCTACATGGAGCAGGACACTTCTGATCTCAAATTGATTTCAAATTGATCTCAAGTTTCAAATTGCAACAGAATCATAGAATCACTTAGGTTGAAAAGACCGAATACCCAGTACCGAGTCCTGGGAAACACCACTTGTGACTGGCCATCAACTGGATTTAACTCCATTCACCACAACTCTTTGGGTTCGGCCATCCAGCCACTTTTCTACCCAGTGATGACTGTGCATGTCCAAGCCATGAGCAGTCAGTTTCTCCCAGAGAATGCTGTGGGAAATGGTGTCAAAGGCTTTACTAAAGTCTAGGTATACAACATTCACAGCTTTTCCCTCATCCTCTAAGAGGGTCTACTTTTTCTAGAAAGAGATCAGGTTAGTCATGCAGGTCCTGCCTTTCATAAACCCATGTTCACTGGGCCCGATCACTCAGCTTGTACATGCTGTGTGAAAGCACTCATGATGATCTGCTCCATAACCTTCCCTGGCACAGAGGTCACGATGATAGGCCTGTAGTTCCCCTGGTCCTCCTTCTGGACCTTCTTGTGCAATCATCCTTTCCAAGTTGGGTGGGAGTGTTGATCTGCTGGAGGGTAGAGAGGCTTTGCAGAGGGA
>JAOXJM010000001.1:175191583-175202207 GCA_026413425.1 Tringa solitaria
TTTTTTATTTTTTTTTTTTTTTTATTTTTTTTTTTTTTTCTTTTAAAACATTTTGGATAATTAGACACCTTTATTGGTTAAAAAATTGCAAAGCATTAGAGACAGTGTAAAAAGAGAGCAAGAGAGCTCCAGTGTGTTTTGCTGTCCTTTAAAGAATTTCAAAAGCTTATATATTGTGTATGTACACAACACAAGCATTTTTCATGGTCTTTTTCTTCTCATAAATATTAAATAGAATTCACTATGTAGGAAAAAGGAAAATGAGGGTAATTATTACACAAATCTATACATACGAATTCCCATTCCAAATGTTATAAGGCATGGGGATTTTTTCTTCTTTTAAGGTAACCTACATTTTAACATCTTGAAGTGTTCTTGCAACTTGATATCATTATTCTAATTAAACGTAACACCAGTTGAAGAGCTTACTAAACAGTATAGATGACACAATATGGTCTTGTGTTTTGAAGGGTTTGTTGTTGTTTGTTTTTTTTTAATTTATTCTTTTCCTGGCTTCTTTTTCTTTCAAGGACAGTTATATCAGAGCTGTATCTCTTTCTACATATTAGTGAGAATTTAAAAATTAGTGAGAATTTAAAAAAAGGTATAATCTTCCTTAAGTTTGGTGTTCATACAACTACAGTGTAGAATACCAAAAGTCATTATGTCCTGCATCACTTAGTACTGCAGAGGTAGGTAGGAGTGATATTTTTGATAAGGCTGATTATGCAACTTCTTCCATCAACACAGTCATTGGACATACCCTTTTTAATGTATGCATTTTGAAATATGTATGAACTTTTATATACATCAGTAGGCAAGCATTTACTTGTGCTAGCACTATGGTGAATCTATTTTTGTAAACTATGAGGAGACCAGAATCAGATAAAGACACCATAAAAATCAAAAGCCTTGAATAAAGCTTCCTAGCTATGCCTATAACATTGTTAATATGTGTATGGATGTTTTTTTCTTTTATTTAGTAGAAAGAGCTTCACAATAGTCAGTCCAAACTATACTCTTATCATTAATGTCTTTTACTGCAGCAGACCTTCTATGTAGCTGTTAAATTTTGACAAGAGGATATATTGTGTTTGATAGGAAACTCTGAAGGTTTATATATTAATGGCTTAATGAAGTATTTGAGAAAACATATTGTTGAGATTTTATTCCTTGTGTTCCTATAAACAAAAGAGAAAAAACAAAACTCAAACCAAAACAAAAAAACCACACCCAAACCAAGAGAAGTTGTATATTATCCCTTCTGCTGAATTAATTAAAGATTAAACATAATGGGAGTTTTGGAAGATCATTAACCTTCTCTCATCATAAATATGTATTCAGTATTGCTATGTGGATCAATAAAGTACTGGGCAGTAAACTGATGCACTGCATACAAAATTGAAGATGATACAATAAAAATTTACTGAGTATGTACATGCACAATAAGCAATCTTCATGCATGAAACTCAGCTTTACAAAGTGTACATGTGGGTGCCCATGAGGTTTTCCAAATATTTCCAAACTGAGTTTTCCCAAACTTTTTTTAAGAATTTTTTTTTTCTCTCTCTCCCCCCCTTTTTTTTTTCTTCTCTCCCTTGGGCAAAATACTATCTCCTGTGCTTCCTAGTAGCCCCTAATAAATTAATTTTTAAGTAATGCTTTAAAATATATTTTAAAAATATTGATATATTTCTATAACTGTGGGGTTTTTCTATTTTAATTCTGAAAGCTCCAATCAAGAACACATCATAGCTCCTATCCTCAGAATCACACTGTGATACTAATGTCCCTTGAAGAAACTGTTCCCCACTCAGAGGAAAAGATGGCCATTGAAGAGCTTCTGCCTGCTACTAACACTACACATTTTGTACATCTTCAGAATGAAAAGGCAAAATACTGGGTCTATAAGTCGTTCTTAACTCTTATGTTTTCCTTGTAAATGGTTGAATTATTATAAAATCATAGGAATATATTAATTATGATAACGTTTTTACTTCTTTCCCTTTTGAATAGAATAGGATTTTTTAAATAATATTTTAATCTAAAATTTGGATACCATAATACTGGAATATACTTAAATTTTATTTTGCAAACAGACAGTTCTTTTTCTTGGCAAGCAAATACGTAGACATCTATGATCTTTACAAGCAAGAAACACTAATCCCTATAAAAGATTGCTAAGATAAAAGTATAGCTGAAGGTTTTGTAAAAGAGAGCCAAAACTATCTTACAGAAAAAAAGATATTAAATATTCAAGGCTTATGCATTACAAATAGAAGACAATGGTTCTAGTTCTCATTTACACATGCATATTTATTTTGTACTCTTTAATTGCATCTAACCTCATAGAAAATGGCAAGTTTCCTTTGTTTCCTTAGTTTGGTAGAGGGATGTCATGATATGAAAACATAACTGCATCTACTTGTATCAAATAAGTAATTAATTTTTGGCTAAACTGGAATACTTGACATTGTGAGGTTTACATCTTCAGAAGTACTTCTAAAACTTATAGAAGTACTTCTATAAACAATATCCAAAATCAAAAATCTCCCTTAATATTTTTTCACACTTTCTATCATTTTCCAATTTAGTTCTTTAACTTCTTTAATACAAATTTAAAGTTGCTTATTCATAGCAATAAAATGATCAGTACCAAGGAGAAGATTTTCATACTACTCATGACAGAAGACATTTCATACTGCCACGTCTTCTCTTAGACCAATTAACTACCCAATTAAAGAATGTGTGAACATGCTATTCTCCAATCTAATGATAGACAGATAAAGCAGAAATGTGCTAATACACTCAGAGTTATCTTCTACACATCAGTGCAGGAAATTAAAGATAAAACACTTGATTATACAGACATGCACATGGGTAAGATATTGAATATGGCACAGTCATCAAAAGAATTGCCATATGGAAGCCCATATGGCTCCATAGACAAGTACTAACAGAATTAAGAATTGCTCTGCTTAAAAACATGGAAAGCCAAAGAATTTTCACTAGCAAAGAAACACCTCACAGGAAAATTTAAGGGAGAGGAAGGCAAGGCAAGGGAAGGCAAGAAAACAGGAAAGGAAAAAGGAAAGGAAAAAAGGAAAGGAAACATTATATTGGCAAATAACCACTTGCCAAAACTTCCCACATATTCTACATATCTCTAATTTGTGTTTTCTTAATCACTTAGACTTTTCAGGTCTTCTGACTGTTCTCAAAGTAATTGAGAAAACAAAGAAAAACAGATCTCATCTAGAACACAGAGATAACTAGATTATTGATAAATCTTTTCTTATATTAGTCACACTGAATATTTCTGCTGTTGGAGACATCTTACATATATACTTAGTGCCCACTGTATAGAAAGAGCATGTTTGAAGCAGTCATTTTGTCTGGTATTAATCTCTACCTAGCACTACCTAACACTAGTATCAACATTTGAGCAAAACCTCAGGATCTTTTCTACAGTCAGCAACAGAAATACACATTTTCAGAAGCTTACACTAAAACTATCCTTAAAATTACATCTGATTTTATTTTGGAGGATACTAACAATTTTATTCCATTATAGTATACAAGAGCCAGCTAACATTTATATTTTTAAACAGAGGAACTGGATCTGTTGTTAAAATGGCACATTATTTGATAGTATAAACTGCATACCAACTCAGATAAATTTAAGTTTTTACAGTGATAGCATAATACAGAAAAAGGTGAATTTCACCCCTTAGTTATATTTCCTTTTGTCTCACCAACTTTTGTCTAGTCTTTGATGTAAGCGTGTAAACCTGTGGAAATCACCTGGTTGATTTTGTTCAGGGCAAGCTATCAGGGATTGCCATAAAACTGACCACAGTCGTCCTGGGCAATTGCTACAGAGAAATACCGAGACAGCCAGTGAGTGGTTGCTATCTCCTATCTGTAAATTGTCCTGAATTCCACCACTGTCATCAGCCCAGTAGGATGTACAGTTTGTGCCTTTTATCTCCAGCACCAGTGAAGAATTTGGTATGTCTACTGTTCCTCCCTCATCATTTATCACAAATATTAAACTGTGAAACCATAGAATAATTTGGCTTAGAAGGGACAATAAGTTTTGTGATCAAATCAGGGAAAACTTCTTTAAAACAAGTTTCTCCAGGCATTGTCCAGCAGAGTTCTGAAAATCTCTGAGCAAGGAGACTTCTTGATCCCTGGGGGAAAGCTGTCCCAGTGTCTGACAACCCTGTGGTTTTGTTGTAGTTGTTGTCGTCATTTTAATAGCAAGAGGAAATTTTCCTTGATGTAACTTGCATTCATTCTTCTCATCCTTTTTCTGTGCATAATTGAGAAAAACCTGGTTAGGTCTTCTCTATAAGTACACACTCGATGGTTGAAAACAGTGTTAAGCTGACCCCTTTGCCATCTGTTCTCTGCACCGAACAAAGCCCGGTCACTCAGCCTATCCTTGTAATACTGTGTACTCTGGCCACTTCACAATCTGGTGGCTCTCCAGTGGCTTGCTCCAGTTGTCAGTGTCTTTCTTGTACTAGGGAGCCCCAACACTGGAAGAAATACTCCATTTCACAACAACCATATGGAGTAATAATCACTTCCTTTAAGCTGCTGGCTATGCTTTAACAGTGAAGCTGAAGAGAAAGTTGGCCATCTGTGCTGTGTTTGGAGGAAATAATTGGACTAGGTGACCTCATGAGGTCCCTTCTATTTTAACCTTAAGTATTCTATAATTCTGCAATTTAAAATGTATACACAATGACATGAGGAAGCACAAACCCATCTGTCATTGGGCTGAGGACAGCAGTTACATTCAGAACCAAATCACAAATTTGAGATGACTGACACCTTCCACTTCTCAGGACAGGCCTGGGCAGACAGCACACTTCTGACATGTCTAAGTTCTGCAGACTGTTGTTATTATTTTGTTCAGCATTTTTTTGTGGAAAAGGTGTCAAGTACTTCACAGTGTTTAACATGGATTTTCATTGTATGTTTACTTCATTCATGTTTTAGTTTTCCCTCCTTCCTTTACCTGCAGGGTGCAATACAAGACACTTAGGAGAAAGAAAGTTATTAAAAAAAATATTCTATGGGTGTGTCTATTCTATTGTATGGCAAGCGTGGTATAGGAAGGGGTGATAGGTGGGGAATAGTATTTGTGCACTAACATAATCTAATTAGTAAATTGGAGGAAAAGCTACCAGAATGCTACAGTAAATTTTAGAGATACTATAAGATAATATAGAACTTTCATAGGAAATACATATTTTATTTACAGGTAAACTATACAAACAAGAACTGTAAGCATTTTATGGCAAATGAATGTATTAAAGGAAATGGTGCATGTTATGAGAAGGAAGGCACTTTAGAGACTTGTTCTGAAGCCAGAAGTCAACAGATTTTGATGTTGTCACCAGTGGGAACAAATTCAAGCCTTTACAGCCTGATCTAAACACCCCTGAACCAAATGAGAAACTTTCCATTGACTTTGATTTACTTAGAAAGTGCAGGAGGAAAAAAGAAAGACTTTCAAAAACATGAAGGGCAGTTAGGCACCTAACCCTCACTGAATACTGATATTGTGCATGCACTCTCTAACTTTGGAAATGTTCCTTTAAAACAGAATTTTAAATATTTCTCTACTGCTTAGCAAAAACAATTATTATAAGAATGGGCACATGACTTCCCAAACCCAATGGCCACTGCTTAAGACAATTATGTGTGGGGACTAAGTGAAAAAAAATATATATTTTTTTTCATGTTAGCGTAATTATTCTGAATTCTTGAAAGCACATAGGCACCAGTTTGGTTGGTTTTGGTTTTAATATAAAAGTACACAGGTACACATATATTTGCAATATGTAGCGAAACTATCTTGTTCCATAATTTATACCTTCAGGATCAGTAAAAGTCATAGAAGATCTCTAAACCATAACAACCTCTGCATCACACTCATTGCATTTTACCTTTGAGTCACAGGCTAGTATGTTGAAGGTACTCACAGAAATGACAGTGTCTATACTTTAGTCCTTAAAAGAAAATGTATTTTGCCTGGCATTTTCAATTTTTCAGTAATATTTTCTCTACACAATTTAACTATCCCTTTTCCCTATTTTACGGTCTCAAAAAGATAAACATTTACATCAAAGAAAGATGAGTTATTAAGTGAAATAAAAGTCTTGAAAGAGGCTGAAATACATTTACAACAAAAAAAAGTAATGAAAATTGGGTGCTGAGTATAACTCAAGTGGTTTTTTTGTCATACTCCTACACTCCTTGGAAGAATTATAAATCAATTTGTAGGTTTAAGTCCCCTAAATGCATGCCTGTATGTTTTGGTGTAAATAAAGCTCTGTGTTTCCCATGACTCTGAATTTCAACACTCCCTAAAAATTAGCTTTCCATGATCCTAAGTTTTTATTTTCTTATTGTGTTTCTATCCTCTCTGGTTTCAAGAGATATAACCTCAAACATGAAGATACTGTAAACGGATGAACTGTCTTCTGCCTGAGGCAAGCAGAAAACCAGAATAAAGCCTCTGAGATGTGTCAATTGTCCCATTCATCTCACTCTGAACCTCCAATGCTCCTTATTTCCAAGGAAGTAGAATTTGCCACTTTTTTCCAAGGATATTATTTTTTCTAAAGATGAATTTTAGTGATACTGCTGTGAAATCAGACATATGTACATGCATACATATAATTTATATATGAAATAAAAATCTATATATATAGATTTATTGCTTCTTGTGTTTCTGGTACCAAGTCATAGTTTCTTCTGCTTCTTCTGCTTTCTCAGTTTTTGTGTGTAGCAGAAAATGTAGAGTGTTACTGAAAATTAATTGGGGCTTAACTTTCAAGAACAACTAAGGATAAATAGTGAAAAACTTCTGAACTACTAAAACTTTCTTGATTCTGATCTTAAGTAATATGTACACTACAGGAAAAGTTTTGTACTTGGTGTAACAAACTTCTCTCCTTTCTCCCACTCCACTGGCCAAAGCTGTCAAAGATGTTCCATATTATATTCTTCTTCTGTGAATATTTTAATGCCAGCTCCTATTCTTATTATGCCTTTTTCAAGTATTTATCAAATACTTCAGCTAAATGATGTTTAGCTATTTACTCTGTGTTGGTCAACTTTATTGCCTCTAGATCAGTGCCTGAAAATGAAATAAAAAGCAACAAAGGAACGCTTGAGTGAACAGTGAAGACTCTAGCAAATACTACTACCTTTTTCTTTTTATATAAAAATAAGAGGATTTTCTAATGAAGGGAAGCAATTACTTCACATTTTCTGATAAAGTCTCCTTTGCACTGATGTTTGTAGATGGATGCTCATTTCAGCATTTCAGCTATTCTCTTCTGTCCTTGAAGTCAAAATTGGATTTCCACTCCACCTAGATAAAGTGAAATCAGAGCTGAATTCCTAAGGTTACATCCAGAAAAAAACTTTCTCAAAATCTAGATTTCATCTTGGTATCTTTGCTGCAGAAAAAAAAAATGTTACAAAATGTTATATTTGATACAGATTCAGCGCCTGTTCTTATTTTACTTGAAATTGTAATTCACTATATTATTATTCGCCCCTAAAGATCTACCATATAATTCGATTTCTTTTAGCTAATGGGCAAAAAACCCCAAAACAACCCCCCAAAACCCCAGAAAACCAAAACAACCAAAACCTACTAAAATCAAATAGTTATTTTACTGCAAAAACTCACTGAATGACTATGAAGCAGAGGATGAGTGGAGCCCCTAAGCAATTCTTTTAAGGATGAAATTTATTCTTTTGCGTATCATATTAAACTAAGTCATATTTATCTGTGCAGGTGTAGTAACAATTTATATACTTCCTAGCCCACCCTGGGAAGTTTAGGTACAATAAAAGAAGACATTTAGAAAATAAATAAGGAAGAAAACAATGATAACTGAATAGAATTATTTTCTCAAGACAGGTAAGTTTCTGGAGGTTGTTTTTTTAAGACAAAAAACCATATGAAATTCTTCCAAGAGGTAAGATGAAGATTTGTAGACATAAACAATTATGGAAAAAATGTAAATTCAGGAAAAAACTATTGACAGAGAAAAGGATGGCATGAAGAGAGAAGATGTGAGACATCCGGAATTAAAACTGGGTAAAGGTACCAGAAGGACATGTGGAAGGCTTAACTGTAATTGAATTAGTTAATTTCTATAGAAAATATTATTGTTTTAAAATATAACTTGAATGCAATAACTGAAATTTAGCTTCAGCTTGAAGGTACCCAAATTTAGGGGTCTAAAAACAGGTGTCTATATGTTAAATTCTCTAAATTTCTATTGTCATTATACTCAATGAAGACAGTTCAGCTGAAATGAGTGACACTCATGGTGCTCTAGTTTTGCACATTGAATATCCTTGCTCTTGTACACGATCTAGAGATTCCTGTCTTGTCTTCATCTACGCCACAAACATAGGTCTTCTATAGGTCCTCTGTCGTATCTGCAAGTCCCTGAAGATGTCTCAGACATGATAAGTTACCTGAAACAGCACTTCTTGCCTATGTGAGGGCTACTGAACTGAGAGGTTGTCAGCTGACTTCCAGATATATATCAACAGTGAGCTGAGTAGATGCATGGGTTTCCTTTACTGCCTTGACTATATGATGAACTATCCTCGGAGTATTGATATTTAATCCAACCAGTTTGCTTGAAATGTAGTTCACACTCAAAGCAGAAGACAGAAACCGAAGGTTTTTGAACTGTAGCATGGGAAACAAACATGTAAATTAAAGCATACTACTAAATGACAAACTTGTTCCAGTTAGCTCTTAAGTACATTGATTTTTAAGCACAATGAAAAATGTGAAAGCAGAGTTTTTGACACACATTTCCTTGATTTTCTATAATGTGAACACAGTGAAAATAAAGGAATGATAAAGCAGATTCTTTTCAAACGGGTTTTTCACCATAGAACAGTATGTGATAGTTTGATCAGACTCTTAAAGTGAAAAAGTGTAACTGCTTTTCATGTTGGTAACCCATAGAGAACATTAACAAGAAGAATAGGGATTTTAGTGCAGTGGGTGTTCCTTGTGTAGAACTCCAGCTGCTGTGAAAGCTTAAGCCAGAAAAGCTATCCTGAAACTGGATTGCTTGATGACAGACTGTCAGAATGTATTAAGGTTCTTAAGATAACAAGAAATGCTGTGTGATAGGTAAAATTGCCTTGTGTTTCTAACTTACTGTGTCATTTTAAATGTTGTGATAGAAGATGCCTAATATCACTGTGATGTGCGTGATTCTGAAAACTGACTTATTAATTGCAGTACTGACATTCTGTATTATGGGCAAGCTAATTTTCTTCTCTTATTTTTTCAGATATTATTCTTATTGTTCTTGGTTTAGTCCAACATTAGTCAAAAGTAATATAAGCTCTCAGTTTTTTTCAGAGCCAATTAAGAGATTAGCGTCATAATAAGTACACAGTAACCACCTACATCATCTGTTTTCATTTCTTCTCAAGTATTTTTCCCTACACCTTCTAAGTTTTCCTGAATTTACTTGCATGCAAACATATTGCTAAGAAATACATATTATTATTCTTCCCCATCATATGAAATATATAATATCAGGAAAACCTGTTCTTTTATGAGAAAAGTTCACTTGTTTAAAAAGTGTACTTTAAAATTTGTCAGGCTGAAGAGGGTGTCCCAAGGGCAACCTTAATTAAAGCCAACGGAGAGGAAAAAATAAGCAGTGAAAAATGCTTAACTGATACTCATAGAAATTCAAGTTAATATCAGAAGTAATAAGGGTAGGTGACTTTAAGGATAATTTCATGAGCGTTTTATTACTCCATTCACCATATACTCCACCTTTCTGTACACTTTTTTCAGAATTCTGGTTCAGATAGATATCTTGCTTTGTTTCTAAGTTTCTGTCTTTCAGATATAGGCTCCTCCTTTGTTTGTTCTTTAGCCCCATGGTAACTGCCAACCTATTTCTACAATAGTAAAATATCTCAGTCAGAAAAATTGACCCTCAGAGTATGAGTCGAAACTAAAGTATAGTTATTTACTATATTAGTAAATGCAGAGAACTAGGGAGAAAATTGTTTAAACATTATTAATCTGTTAACTGACTTCCTGGCTCTATTTTGGGTGGCTCTGTTTTCTTCTAAGAATGCTGCTGCTTCTTACCAGTAAGGTGCAAGACCTTCATTACAAGAAAGTTTGCTTCACAGCCTGTTTTTACTTTGCAATCTAGATATTGTTAGGTTTGCCATACAGTCAGGGGAGACAGGAGTATATAGGAGTGGGTGTGTTCCTAGGGAGTTAGGCAATTTCTAGAGGTTGGGAAATTTTTTTCTCTTTGGGGGAACCTAAAGGATACAGCCTAAATTCTGAAGCAACTCGTTAAAAAGCTTAAAATACAGTAGAATGAGTTTGGGCTACCTTGGCTCAATCTGACTAGTAATCAGTCCCCCATCTTGAGTTTAATCATACTGTAGTTAGAAACATTAACTTTCCACATTGACACTGTCAACCTGATCTCAAACTCTGTGGGGCTTCTGGTTTTGGTTTCTTATAGAATCATAGAATCATAGAATCATCTGGGCCGGAAGGGACCTCCAAAGGCCA
>JAOXJM010000001.1:175206031-175221676 GCA_026413425.1 Tringa solitaria
TGCTGGCCACACTTCTTTTGATGCAGCCCAGGATGTGGTTGGCTTTCTGGGCTGTAAGCCCACATTCTTAGCTCATGTTGAGCTTCTCATCCACGAACACCCCCAAGTCCTTCTCCTCAGGGCTGCTCTTGACCCATTCTTCACCCAGCCTGTATTTGTGTTTGGGATTGCTCTGGCCCACATGGAGGACCTTTCACTTGGTCTTGTTGAACTTGATGAGGTTCACACAGGCCCATCTCAAGCCTGTCCATGTCCCTCTGGATGGCATCACTTCCCTCCAGTGTGTTGACCGCACCACACAGCTTAGTGTCATCCACAAACTGCTTGAGGTTGCACTCAGTCCCACTGTTCGTGTTACCAACAAAGATGTTAAACGACACTAGTCCCAGTACCAACTGCTAAATGGAAAAAGAAAACATCGCAACGATGATAATTATAGTTATTCCAAATGAATATTTTAATAAAACTCTCTCCCTGTTTTTCATCTCATATACTCATATCCTTGAAGCAATTAATGCAGTAAATAGGTCTGATGATGTTCATTAATGCTACCTAAAACTCAGAAAGGCCAGATCTCCTGAATAAGGACTTACTAACTATGAATCCTGAGCAGTCTAACTTCCTATGGGCAAAATTCATGAGGGTTTCCTAATAGGCTTTACCTACATACATTTGAAAAAAATAATTTTAAAATTCCCTTTATATCATTGGATTTGGGAACTATCATTATCATGTAATCTTATATGACCCATTGTTTTGAAACTTTTCTTGGTGGTGGTTGTTTTGTTCATAATACTGAGTTTCCTTTAATAACTTAAAAACAATTTCTGAATGGTATTATGACTGATCAAGTGCAGCACAGTATCTATAGGATCTGTCATTGAAAATATTCCCACAGAAAATATCTCTCACTGACTCTGCAGCTGGGTAATTAATGAATATGTGCTAGAAAGGGCTATTGAAGAGTCAGCTTGACAATAGATTGCCTTTCAATGTAATCTTTCTCCTTTTTTTCTCTCAAGTTATATTTTTGTTGGGGTTTGGGTTTTTTTGTTATAGTAGAAATTGTTTCTGGAAAACTTGAATAGTATTTTTTTTGCCATCTCAATATATTAAAAAAAAAAAGAAGACAAAAATCCTCTCTAACTAATAAAATATAAAGGGTATTCATAGAGGGTCTGTCCAAGAAAATAAACCTTAAGTGGATTCCTTTTGACTGTTACACACTTATCAAGAACAGTTTAGTTTCATCCACCCACCACCTTTCTTAGGATGGTAAAGAATGTTTAGATTAGTTTATTAGTTTAGAATAATATCTATCCTAAACTCCCTAACAAATTATTCGCTGGCACCAGTCACCTCAGCAGGTCAAAGTTAACTTTTAATTCATCTAACTGAATTCTTATTCACTTCAGAATCTGAGAGGACAATATCAGCTACACAGCATCTTTTGTAAAGCATGGTACTATTTAGTCAGAATAAAAACAGTTCAATGGAACACCCTTTCAAAACAAATTAACTATTAGAGTAGAGACTATTTTCATGGGAAGAAATTTCTGCAGGCTTCCCTCGTATTTTAGATATTTGTGTTACATTTCCCCTAATTTAATCATTGTAAACCACTGAAAAGAATTATGGATTAGGAGCACAGTTAATGTAGAAGGACACATAAAAGTTTTGAAACATTATAGTCAGGGCTAGGGATATTTCTAAATCAGAACCTTCATTTCACCTTCAGTGACTTCATTTCTCTTAGTCACTGCTGTGAAAAGAATGTGTCGTGCTATTTGAAAAAGCAAAGAGTAATCCTGGTCCAACCAAAGTCTATATGGTCCACAGTTCATCATGAGCTTGTTCAGGTCTGTATGACCGTGTGGGACCTGTATGAGTACTATCCAAAATAATGTGATTCAGAATCAGAATGAGATCTTGTTATGGTTTTTGAATTGGTTTTCATTCATAGCCCAGGTTTGAAATTAGAAGTCTTCTATCCAGGAATAACATTGGTCCTCCTTACAAGTATTCTGTGTGTTTTGTCTCATTATAAGACAACTAAGGTTATAAAGGTCTCTGTGCTTTTGTAAGGTCCTCAGTATGAAAAATTCCTTTCACTTCAAAATTGTACGTGCTGCATAGCAAGCTCAGTGAAGCTTGGACAGTAATGTCAGGTATCGTCTTCATTGCCTGCAGTAACACAGCCTTTGACTGGACACCTACTGCCATATATCAGATCAGCTGGAATATTAATAGTGAAGGAAGAAGAAACAGTATTTTTATTTTGCCAACAACAGGATCAGTCTGCTGTAGTCAAGAATCTTCAGTAAGAAGAAGAGGTATCTGCATGGATATGTAAAAAAAGTCTGTATAGCAATTTCATGTTTACATAACTTACATATTTCACTTATTAAGAGCTCATAACATAAAAACCTTTTGTTTAATAATCATCTGGTGTATCTGAATAGTTGTCCAAATTTGAATTTTCTATCATCCCATGTTATTGTTCTCCATGCAACGTGTATACTCTGTATCTTCTCAGCTGATCAAAAAAATCACCAAACTGTAAACTGATGTATCCCTCCATTGTTCAAAAATACTTTTTGGATTGTCCTCTTGGCAGCCTGAAATTTATGAAAAAAATATTTCCCTTGGAGTTTCTGGTGTAATCTCTAGCAGCAAGATTTTCATCCAAAATAGAAATGTATGATGTTGGTTCTTGGTGCAAATGTTGTTTCTGTTATTTCATCTTACTACTTTTATGATACTTTCATAAATAGGTAGTGCATAGGTTTATGATGCTCTATACTGTAGGAAATGAACTGTCAGTTCTCTAACGACCAAACCTGAACATTCTAGGGGAAATTACTTGCATGTACTATAATATTCAGGCCACAAGTACTTATCTGTTGATTGTTCTGGCAGAAGCTTGCACTAGTTCTTACTTTTTGGATGCCCCAAGTTCTCACAAAATATTTATGATAAAAACTCTCTAGTCATTTCACCCAAAATTTAGGAATTACCATAATCTTAATTATCCATAAAGGTGAGGGTTACTGTGTTATCTTTAGATATTTTGTGAGTTTTATAATTTGGAAGCCTGAAGTGGAGAATTTTGTTATCACTTGCATACCTCCATGACTTTAAGACTTATTTTTATTGTGTACATTTGGGAATATTCTGATAGTCATTATCTTTAGTACTTTGTTTCAAACAAGGTGTCACCAAGAAGAGATGGCTCCATTCTCTTTGCACACTGCCATTAAAATAGTTGTGAGAAAGATTTAGATTGTCCCCGCTAGACTAAACAAGTTTATCTCCTTTATTCTCTCTTCACGGGGCATGTAGTGTGCCTTCACCATGTTGATAGGAGTTCTTGAATCTTCTCCCCATCCTTCTTCAAGTGGATTAACCCAAAAGCATGCAGTAGTCTAAATGTGGTCTGCATAGCACATTTCTGTTAAAGTAGTCAAGTATACAGCTTCTCTTATTTACTCTGAAAACACAGTGTTGGTTCGTGCTTGAGTTGGTACCTGTCTATAACACCCAAGACTCTTTCAGCACGGAGAAATCAGATGTTCACAACCAATTTTTTTTTTGTAATTAAGAATACAAAACATTTAGGGGTTTTTCAACATGACACATATAAAATGCAGACCAGGTAACAGGAATACTGGACAGCAGTGATACACAGGGTGACTGAGGTTGGAAAGAACATATGGAAGCTGTCTACTCCAAGCTCCCTGTTGAAAGCAGCCAGAGCAGGTTCCTCAGTACCACCTCCAGTCAGATGTTGAATATTTCCAGGGATCCACAGGTTCTCTGGTTGTTCCAGTGTTGGCCCCTCACAGTACTTTTGTTTTCTTTTTAAGTGTGATTTTTTCTGTATTTCAGTTAGTGCCCATTACCTCTCATCCTGTTACTGGACGTAAATGAGAAGAACATCTTCTTTAGAGTCTCCCCTCAGGTATTCATCCTCATTGATAAGATCTCCCTGAGCCTTCCCTTCTTCATGCTGAACAGTCCCAGCTCTCTCAGGTTCCCCTTATATGACAAATGTCCTATTCATCTCTGTGACCTTTTCCTGGACTTGCTCCAGTATGTCCATGTCTCTTTTGTGCTGTAGACGCCAGCACTGGACCCAGCACTCCAGATGTGTCTCACCAGTGCTGAGAAGAAGGGAAGGATCATCTCACCGGACTTGCAGGCAACAATCTTTCTAATGTGGTCTATGTTGTTGTGGGCCGCCTTTGCTGCAAAGGTTCATTGCTGGCTCATGATCATCTTGTTGTTCATCCCCAGGCCCTTCTCTGCAGAGCTCCTTTTTTGCTGGTCAGACCCAAGTCCTTACAGTTGAATGGAGTTATTCCTCCCCAGATGAAGAACTTGGTATTTCCCTTTTTTGAACTGCATAAGGTCCCTGTTGGACTATGCCTCCAAACTTTCACAGTTCCTATGAATGGCAGCACAAGTGTCTGGTATATCAGCACTCCTGAGTTTCAGATTACCTGAAAACCCAATGAGAGTACACTCTGACCCATCATCTTGTCCATTAATTAAGAGGTTACATGGTACTAGCCCCAGTATTGACATTCAGGCTTCCAATTAGAGTTTGTGCCACTGATCACCACCCTCTTGGCCTAGCCATTCAGCCAGTTTTCAGTCCACCTCATTGTCTGTTTAAACAGCACATACAGCAATAACTTTGCATGAGGATCTTATGGGAGGCAGTGTCAAAGGCTTCTGTTAAAAGCTGGTTTTATTGTGTTTAAGTAAAATTTATTCCAGAAACTGTATTATTTTGTGTTCTCTCTGATATATCAAGTGGCCTGTGGGCAATCCATTGATTAGATATTCATCAGTTGTACAGATCACAAAGCCTGATTATTCTAACTCTATGCTGTATATCAGCATTAGAAACGATTTATAATTATGATTCCTATCTAGGAGAAAGCATAGTGTCCCTTGATTGACAAGCTTTGTTCTTAGATCTGTTTGTGTTTCAGACATATTACAGACATGGTAATTCCAGAAAATGTCTGCTGTGAATGTGTTTTTATTATCTGTAAAGAGAGTTACAATGATAGTAAGCAGGTGGAATTTTTAACAATTATAAAGATGGTTATGCATCCCTTTTTTTTAACCTTAGTGTATCTCTTTTAACTCAATCCCATTTATCATATAAATCCTCAATGATATTATGTTTCTTCTGATGGTGTTCATGAGAGATAGTCCACTAAATGAAAGAACTCTAAACACTGGTGTAATGTACTGTACTTTTAATATGACATTTCAGCCATTTGATGAATTCTTAATAAGTGCTCTTCAAGGTCAAGTAGATATGGACAGATCTGGAAATCTTCAGCTGGTTGCATATAACACATTAAAAGCTCTCCCTGGTAGAGAAGGCAGAGGCTGTTATCCCACAACACCTATCATGTGGCATTAGGTCCCCATACAATGAAGTTATGCCCTGGAAATATAGGGGAAACACAAGCCAGATAAACTTCCAAAATTCTAGGTACATTAACAATTACATAAGGCTAATAATATTACCACAAATAGAATGAAAAAATTAGGTCAATTTTTTTTTACTTTTTATTTCCACTGGACATGATTGTTTATATATAACACCCTAGTTACTCTTCCAGCAAGAAGTCTCCTTGTTATAAATCATTATTCTCCACGGTGCACCCACATTGAAAAGTATCTATTCTGGAGAAAGAGAAGTTTCAGATTTTTTTGCTTTCTACTTTTTTTTCAAACTATGTATGACTCATAACAATACTTATCCTCTAAACCCAAGCCACTTCCCTAACCCTTGCATTGTTTTTGTAAAGGGATTAACCTCTTTGTATTCTTTCCATTGCAGAGTCCTTAGGTTTTGCACAAAGTTTTGATCCTCTGGAATAGAAGGCACTTTCAGATCAGGAGATATTTTTGTTATTTTATTTGCTTTTTAACAGAATACAGTATTATTTATAATAATACTTCCATAATAAACAGTACAGAAGAAGATGTCAGCATGTTCTTTTCCCCATTCCCCATTTTGATGTACAGAGTGGAACTAGTTGTTCCATATGCAACCTAATGAAAACTACAAGGTCAGTTATGGGCAGTTTTCATAGGTTGATAAACAGTTCTGTGCAGGATAAAACTATCTGAACCATACGCAAACTATGTCATTAGTTCCTCTCAAGGTTGCATTCAAACTCATCAAAAATTAGCCATTTTTGTTGATAGCCCAATCTTGCTTTCATTTTCAAGGTCACTGATAACTTCTTTTGATGGTATATTAGAAATCCTTCAGCAGATGGTCCACAATGATGTTTTCTCATATGTGGAGTCCTGGCCATTTCAAAAAATTTTTATCACACATGATAGAAATTCTATAGAAATGGTTCTTAAAAGACGATGTGTTTCTCTACCTGTATATACACATATATTTGTGTGTGTGTAATTACTAATATTTCTGTAATAGTTTGTCATTAAAGTCTATATACTTATGGCAATGTTATTAGTATGACTTTTCCTTGGCTTTGTTCAAGTTATACAAATCTGTGGGGGAATAAAAGTCGTACCTGTTCAAGGTACTGTCTATGTTTAGGACTAGTGATCACATGGAATAAAAATATCAATATCAAAATTGGAAAAACCTGGACCAATGAGTATCAGATGTCAAATCTTACAGACAAAGGACCTATAGTGACAAAAAGAATTTTTCCACTTTAGTATTATCTTTTGGCATGTGGAGGATTTAACGTGAATCTGTTACTGAATGACAAACAGAAGATAAATCCATCCAATCCCCAAGCCACTGTAGTCATATGCCAAGTGTCACTTTTTGAGGATAAGGACAGAAGTCTCAAAGCAAGATGCTGACAAAGAGAAATGTTGTACAAAGGATCTAACATGTTAATATTCCCCTAAGTGGGAATATTACACAGGCCAAAAGAAAAACTATGACATATCCTGCTTCTGGGGCAGCCTTCTCAACCCTTGCTGACTCTCAGAAATCCTGATCAGAATAAAATAGAAGCAAGCTTTTTCACCTTATCAAAATTAAATCGGCCATATGAGCTAATCACCTCTTTATTTTCTCATGTCTGATGAGATTCAGAAATTCAGGGATTGCTATTCAGTATATATGATACACAACAAAATTCAAGTGGAACTTGAGCAACAATATACATGACAATGCCTAAAATGACCTTAACAACTTAATTAAGTAAAACAAGTATAGAAATATGTAAAATGTTGTGGCACCCCATATTTAATTCACTAAAGTAAAAATGTGCAAATGGAGCTTCCTGTTGCACATTGTAAGTTCTATAGGTTGTTATGTAATCAGTTTTACATATATGTGTAACATAAGAGAACATCTACTAGATAATGATAGAAAGAAGGATCGGAAGCAGTTGCCCCAGATCACATCTGCAGGACTCAGTAAATATTACTCAGTACCTAATTGTCGTTCAGATTTAGAAAGGCACATAATTAGACCACAATAAGGAAATCTCCATAAACCTCAGAGATATGGGGAATTTTTTTTGTCCACCAGTAGTTTTGACCCAAATGATGATTAGAAACTTACAGAGGGAACCACATTTTTCCAGTCTCTGAAATTCTCATTCTTTGCTGAATTCTTTGATAATTGCTTTATGCATCTGTACTGGCAGATATCCTCAGTGTTCCCTGACTTTCAGGCAGTTCACATCATACAATCTTCAAGCGCAGAACCCACTTTGGTGTCATTGATCTTGAAGGATCAACTCCAAGCAGTCTAGCAAGTAATATTTCCTGGCAAAAAAACCCCAACCCAACCCAACCCAAACCAAACCAAACCAAACCAAACCATCAGTGTTTTATCAAAACAGCCATACATTTCTCCCTATTAGATGGAACTGTGTTTACAGAGTCAGCAATACAGAGTGTATATAATAATCAGAAATTGGCAGCCAGCAATTTACTCATACACTATTCGGAGGATGCAATTTTGTTTTTCTTTCTGGTCATTTACTTTGAAAGATCATCCGTATGTCTTGTGAATAAAGCCCTTTGCCTCTCTTTGGACTGAACTGTTAAAGCAAGGGGAAAACCAAAATATTCTTTTAGTAAGAGTTAGAGTGATATCAGTAAGTAGTGAAGTATAACAGAGCAGATGTCTTGGGCAAAACAAATGATGCTGAGGACCCAGTATTTGCACTGTATACAACTTGGATGCTTTACTTCAAATTAGCTCTTCTCTGGTACCCTGGACTTAATACCATCCTGGAGTGGGATCACATTGAGATCCTGGAACACCGTTTTGAGTTTATTTTTGACTGAATGGATTAAACATGCATTTTCCAGGATAAGAACCTAAGTACAGGAAGTGAATAGTATCAGGAGATTTACTGCAGAAGTATTCATCTCATCCAAAGTAAAATAATGATGTAGACATACAGACAGGTAATTTCTTCTTTGGTTATAGTGAAAGATTCAAGTAGCTGTCAAAATACGAGTTATATTCACTATATATTTTGTGGTTTTTTCTCACTATATAAAGTGATGAAACCTATTCAATGGTTTTCTTTTTCTTTATTTTTCTTTTTTTTTTTAATAAATAAGATACTTTTATGAACTGTCACTCAAACCATTGTTTTGTTTTGTTTTCTTTTGTTTTTTCTCTGTGTGCTATGAACATTTGGTTGGTTTTAGATATAATTATTTTACATTTGAAAGAATCCAAACATGAGAAACACAGAAAAATACAAATAATTTGACCTAAAAAAGTCTACCATGACATGGTGGATGAGGCTTGGCAAACAGCTAAATGTCCACCTACCTGCTCATTTGCTCCCCCATTAGCCCAGGGGGATGGGAAGGAAAAATATAGAATCATAGAATCATAGAATTATCCAGGTTGGAAGAGACCTTTAAGATCATCTAGCCCAACCATTAACCTAACTCTGATTAAAAAAAAAACAAAACAAAACAAAAAACAACAATAAATCTCCCCCCAGAAAACAACAACCCATCACTAAACTGTGTAACTGAGGACTATGTCAACCCGTCTTTTAAATACCTCCAGGGATGGTCCTTCAATTACTTCCCTGAGCAGCCCATTCCAATGCTTAATAACCCTTTCCATGTAAAAATTTTTCCTGATGTCCAATCTGAACCTCCACTGGTGCAACTTGAGGCCATTTCCTCTTTCCTATTGCCTGTGACTTGGGAGAAGAAATTGACACCCACCTCTCTACAACCTTCTTTCAGTTAGTTGTAGAGAGCAATAAGGTCTCCCCTCAGGCTCCTCTTCTCCAGGCTGAACAACCCCAGCTCCTTTAGTTTCTCCTCATAAGGCTTACTGTCCAGACCCTTCACCAGCTTTGTTGCCCTTCTCTGGACCCGCTCCAGCACCTCAATGTCTTTTTTGTAGTAAGGGGCCCAAAACTGGACACAGTACTCGAGGCTGGGCCTCACCAGTGCCTCCTGAAGAATAAGGGCAAGGATGGTCATAGGTCAACATCAGGACAGTGAGATTGTTTATCAATTACCATTGTAGGGAAAAGAAACTAGACTTGCGGATTATTATTTTATTGCCAAGTAAAATACATATTTAATTACTGACTGGGGTAGTGGGAAACAAAAAGTCAAACAATAAAAAAACCTCTTTCCCTCTCATCTTTCCCAGGCTCAACTTGACTCCTTCCCTTCAGACTCCTCTCCCCACCCCAAGTGGTGCAGGAAGATGAGGTGGTGGGAGGTTACAGTCAGTACACAGAGATTTCTTTCTGCTCTTTCCTCTCCATACTCATCTCCATTCCTCCATTGTGGTGTCTTCAATGGGATGCAGGGAATATTTGCTCCACCACCTGGAGCTCTTCCTCCTCCTGGAACTGGCTGTGTCAGGCACAGGGCACCCCTAACCTCTTCTCACAGAGGCCACCCCTGCAGCTCCCCACAACTACCAACATCTGACCATGTCAACTCAATAAACACGAATATTCTCTTTTCCTCATATCTTTAAAAGGTAGAGGTTAGAGAACTAGCATCACTTTCCACCCACCCTTTTCAAGTAATCTTAAAAAAATTATCTTATAAAAATAAAGGAGAAGAAATGGTTATGTTTCCCACCAAGCTAGTCTGGACTGAGCTGGAATTCTATGCAGTTTCGGGCAGTAGATTTTTTTTAAAAAAAATAATATATATATATAATTGGAGAGATTTCAGCGACAGAGAAATAATAAAATATTTGAAAAAGAAGATATTTGAGAAAAGACTAGATGAAATGGGCATGTTCATTCTACAGCCAAAGATGACTGAAAAATCATATAATTGTCCTTGAATCTGAAAAGCTGTATTTTAAGGAAGACAGGAACCAATTACTCCCCTTAGTGAGTAAGAACAGAAAGAGGCATTATGGCCTGCAGTTGCAGAAGAGATTTTTGGATTAAATATTAGGAAAAACTTAAAAGCTATGATAATAGTCAGGCAGAAGACTGAGTTGCAGAGGATAAAGTGGAATTGGTCTCAGTAGAGTACTCAAGGTTAGGGTTTGACACCCATTCATAAGCAATGTGTTAGGGGTCCTGAAAGCAAACTTGCTGGACTGCAGTAGTCTTGACCAAATGACCCTTCAAGCCAAAGTCATTTCTGTATGTGATTCTGCGCCTTGTGAAACAAAAGCATTCTGTCAGTTCCAAAAAAAAGCTTTTTTTTTTCTCAAAACAGTCTGTGCTATATCTGTACACTGGGGGAGTGAGTTGGGGAGGTGGTGCAATCCTGAAACATCTGTTTACTTTAATGAAGTGGTTACCCTGATATACTTTCTAGACCAGTATGTTACCTAAATTCTTTCTTTATTTGTTGTTAATTCATGATGTATGTAGGGTTCTAGACACAAAGTGCTGAGTAAAGCTTTCAATTTAACTACAGGATGGAAACAGCAAGAAATGACACCTTCCCTATATTGTCTCATCAATGCATTAAACTCCTAACTGAGAAGGTAAGAGGAAAGCTAAGTCTCCATACTCAGCCAGCTTCCTACTGGGGATACATGTGGATAACTTTTACTTGTCCTAACATGCAGTCTACTACTTTTTCTAAACTAATGTTATCAACCATTTTCTTATCCCTAGGGATAGAAAGGAGAAATGATTTTAAAATACTGTATGATTTTGCATACAAACACCTCTATTCTGAGGTATGCTCTATCTGCATATATATTTAACCAAAAACCCTGTAAGAATCATCCAATAATCATTAGGGATACATATGCACACAGAAATATATCTGAAAAGATATTTTTAGAAGATTAGGGTCTTAAACACAGTTTCTAGCTTTGAAACAATTTCTTTTCTCTATGTATAACTCAGTGAAACCATATTAAATAAGCTAACTAGTACATATAAGCCTCAACCGAAAGCTGGCATTAAACCTTTGCATGCTGTTGTTCTGTGTGATTCAGAATACAAACCCCAATGTAGATGCAGAAATCTGCAGAAATCTCATGTGTAGTTATACTATACTGATGTAAATCAGTTGTTTTCAACAGTGTTACTCTTTAATTAGATTGCTTATTTATATTTATTACTACAATAAAGCCATCCTCTCTGAAGATGATACTTGTGTCTGATGAGGTAAACCAAAACCCTATGCCTGCACACCCCTGAATTGATTCTTGCAGCATGTGGCCATCTCTGTTAAAATATATTTTTCAGTTATTGAGTTATATTTTATTTCTGACATCTGGTCTGTGCAGTCTGACATTTATTGGATGATTTTATTTTATTTCATATTTGTTAACTTTTTAAATTGCTACCTTTAGGTTTTCTTACCTCTGCTTTCCTTATCTCCCACAGCTTTTTCTTTCTACGTTCAGGTATTGATGCAGTTTCACCCCAATTTGCCACTTCAGGCGTTGTCCATCTTGCAGGAATTCTGTCAGCGCTCCCTGAGGCACGCAATTCTCCCTGTCAGCTTGCCTCACAGACCCAGCAGAACTGAACATTTCAGAAGCTGATCTCAACCAATACTTACCTAACAACAGTTCATTTTCATGACAGACCTGGAGTATGCTGAAGCACATTCTGTTATTTTCTTCTTATTCATCATTCGGCTGCATGGCCAGAGAGTATACTGTGGTTTCTAGGATTATAAACCAAGTTCAAATGAGAGTTTGCATTTTTTCTACTGCATTTTCCCTGCCATGAAAAATATCTTTGATTTTCATATGAAGACCCATTTGATCTTCACATACAATATATTTCCAACACTACTGTCTCTCTTCCATTAGTTTCTATGCCTACCTTGCTGCTTGTACAGCCATGTGACAGTAAAATTGACAGAAATGTTCTCTCACTCTGTGTAGGCAATATTGGTATTTCCTACCAATGATATAAAGATAATTATTTCATTCCATCTCTAAAGATAATCTACTATTACTATATGAAATAAGAGAGTACATGGAATAGGTATTACATATTCTGAATGTTTTCCTTGCTCCACCAGTTTCTACAATGGTAAGTATACGAATAAAAAAAAATCTACTTTATTGTGTCATGTGTTTGGCATAGTAACAGTCTGTTAAACACTATGTGTTATAACAGTTATAAAGGAAACTGTCATGTTTTGTTCAGCTCTGAGGCTACAGTAAAAAACAGCAGCCAAAGGGTGAAGCTGAAAACCAACCGTAAGGAGAAAGGCAGGGAAAGGGAAGGAAAAGAAACTTGGAAGTAATCTGGGACTAATCTGTTCCTTGGAGTTCTTCATAGATTTGCTGAGATGTTGGGTCTTTTTGTTGTTGTTTTGTTTCCTGTCCACACTCTCCCCCCCCATTCCCAAAGCAGCTTAATTTTTGCTTTTTGGAAGCTGAGAATAAAGAATTATATTTTCTTCTGTCGTTTTTCTTATAGTTTCAAAAGCCTGTTACTAATTTTTACCCAAAGATTCATAACACCTACAGTAGTATACATACCTTTTCCTGTAATCTTGTTCATTACAAGAGAATTCTACTGAGTAGTAGTCTAACAGTCTACGAACCAGGGAAATGCAGGTTTCATTTTTAATTTCTGTTGCATATGAAGACTAGTGAAAGATGATTCATCTGTTCAGCCAGAGAGGGTTTCTATCTATCATTTTCACTGAAAAGATAGATTTTTTTTGATGTCTTTTATGTTTCAGTCTGAAATGAATGGGTCAGTTGTGATTAGACAGTTAACACTAGTAGGCTTACTGAAAAATGGAAAAGAGTTTAGATTTCTATATAAGACAAGAAGATCAGAGAGAACAAATACATGAAATTAGTTGAACTAAGATAGAGTTTTGAAATGTGCTGTTGGATGAAGCTTTGTGTCTCTATTAATGGAGCTACAGAACCATACTTATAGTGTTGGAAGAGACAATGCCTATAAACATTCCTGACACTAATGCCGAGCACAGAACAACCTGCATACTTACTATTGCATTCCCTGACCCTCCAAACATAGTGGTCACATCCAAAATAGCTATTGCAAATGACCTTTGTGCTAACACATGAAGTGAGCACAGAAATTGTTTAGAAGACTAAACATTTACTTGGGCCAAAAGCTTATCGGACATCATTCTAGCAATTAGCAGTATGGAGAGCTGAGCTCAGTACATACAAATGCTCCCTGGCAACACATGGCTTACTAGCACTTAAGTTTCCTTAAGGAATGTATGTGTTACCTGCACACACATTTCCCTGCATTTTACATGTAGAGCGCTGTATTCCTGGAATTCTGCATCTGCTTTCTTTCCAAACTAAGAGAATATGGAATACGCATATATTTTTTTTCACTAAGACAGAAGAGTTTCCATTGCTGCTTCATATATTTACAGTCATTCATTATATCTACACTAACTACCTAGTATAAACTTATTGTTTCTCTTTGTCAAAGGCCCATCAGCCATCAAAAGGCCATATAGCCAGATGATGGATGAGTTTGGGCTAACTGATTGGTTACCTAGTCTGTGTCTGGCCCTTGCCCTCAGGATGATTTTGTCTAGTGTACAAGGTATCTTGGAAAAGACAGGGAAAACAATCTGATCGGTATTCCTTATCTTAACATCCAAACATATCCACTTATCCAGCCTCCCACAACCCAACACAGAGTCACACTGTTGTTACTGCTTCTCTTGAGAGTATTGCTGATCGGATGAGGATGCAACACTTTGCAGAAGTTTCATTTTACTTACATCCTTATTTCTTGGGATTGACAGTGGCTGCCTAGCGTTTCCATCATGCAGCAACTGTCTTCTTTGTGTGGCCTTCATTCAGTGGCAGCCAGACTCTCTGGTGCAGCCTCAAGATAAAGCCTGAAAGAGAAGTTTAATTGTTATTCTTCTTGTCACTATTCCTGTTGCTGCTATTTCCTGTGGCTCCTTGTTTCAAGCTGGGAGAAGATGTGTGTAATAAGGGAGAGGAGGTGGTAAAGAAAGGTTCATTGAGAGACACAGTAAACTTAGCCTTGGAAAATTTAGAAATCAGCAATACTTGATGCTTCCGTGGCTGGAAGCTGGAATTTTGGTACACATTTTGTACTTAAAGACTGGTCCAATATCTTGTCCTAAATTCTTGTTTCTAACGCTGCTGAAGTCACTGTAAAGATTCCTATTGAACTCAAGCAAATTTTATTCCATTTTAAAGTAGTATAGTTATTTCTTGCTTGGTCAGTATTGAGCTAGTACCTCACAGGGTGCTATGAAGCATAGTTCACCTTTCAGCAGCATCCTAAACCTAATGATGATTGAATTATAGTAGATATAACAGATAATACGTACGAGACTGAAATGCTTCCTCCCTCCCCATTTTTTTTCCCCTGAGACTTCACGAAAAAGGTTGAATGTGGCCAGAAACTCAACACAAGTAAAATTGGCAACACGTAGGTACAGACATAGGGAAGAATGGAGAGAGGGAGAACAGTTTAAACAGTAATTAGCTAAAGCTAGAAATACTTAAGACTGCAGGGCTTGAAGAAATTTATAGTAGAGCAATTGCAGGACTTTACATCGTTATTTCTCCACTGCTACTTTATAATCTTAGAGAAGTGACGAGGTTTGATTTAAGTATTAGAGAACTAGTGAATGATACTCCTCAGTTAAACCAGATTTCAATAAAGGGGAAAAGAGGAACCTGTGAAAATCCATACTAAACAACATAAAAACAACACACACAAAGATGATGCTAGTTAAGTATTAAACAAACAGGGTGTAAGTACAAAGAATACGATAGTGAAATAAGAATCAGAAATTACAGATTTGTCAACAGCAAACTATGTAGGACTATCTCAATTTCAATTTTTAAGAGGTGAGAAGGATTGGATAGAGTTGATAGAAATCCACAGGAATCTTTATTTAGTAAAAACTGTTGACAAACTTATAAGCAAACCGGAGCAATGTGTTCTAGATGTAATGATTGTAAAGTGGATGCCAGTTGAAAATAAATCAATAAATACATAGATAGATAAATATTAAAAAAGCCTCTTCATGAATAGCTATCCTTTCAAACTGGAGATATATTTCAAATGAGGGGTCCCAGGGTATACCTCCACTCCACAATGTAGTGCTTTGTTACAGATAGCTAAGCTAATGCAATACTATTCAAAGCCATTCTCAGGAATGCAGCTTCTCCCATGTTGTTTAGTT
>JAOXJM010000001.1:175228541-175250170 GCA_026413425.1 Tringa solitaria
AAGTTTGTCCATCACATCCCTGACCCATGCCCCAGGGAGGCAGCAGACTTCCCTGGGAAGTGGGTCTGGGTGGCATATTGATCCCTCTGCCCCCCTCAGTAGAGAGTCACCTACAACAATGACCTGCCTGCTTTTCCTTTTGGAGCCAGTACTGATGCTGGGTCTATGGTGACTTGTTCTTTCTGACTTCTCTAGCCTGGGTGTACTGTCCTCCTCTCCAACAGCCAGTTCTTCCTGCAGGACCCCATACTTGTTCTGCAAGGATAACTGGTAAGTTGGGGGGGGGGACAGGAAGGGACTCGCCTGCTTCCCTGAGCAGGGACCTGTTTCCCTTCCCCCCATTCTCCGAGATCACCTCCTATTGCTTGGTGACAAGAGGGGAGGGAGTCCTCTGATTTATGTGGGGCCTCAACATCTTCCCTTGCTCTCACCCAGCCCACCAGTTAATCTCTCTCTCACACTCTCTGTTACTCCTCAACCTCTCCACTTCATCCTTCAGCTCAGCCACAAGGCTGAGCACGTCATTCGCCTGTTCACATCTGATACAGGTGCTGTCTCCACTACAACTACTGAAAGACTAAAGGGATTTAATGTTGTTATTTGAGCATTTATACATTTAAAATTAGATATAACTATATGAATATAGCATCTGGAAAGGACAAAGAATAACAATAAAACAGCATTAGAAATAAATCATCATTAGAAATAAAAAAGAAGGTTTTTTTTATTTGAAGGTAAATTAACTTATTTTTCTTCTCCTGTATTTCTTTATTTCTTCATCGACTTCTCTAGCCACCTGTTCCCCAATTCTAGTTCTTGCCTTCTCACAGATGTAAATCCATAGACGATTTTCATCTTCATCTGCTGCTGGTGCTTATTTATCCTTCTGGTTAAGGCCTGGCTCTGACTCCCTTCTGAAAACCTGTGAAAACACAATATAGGTAAAAGGCCATTCAGTTGAGGGAGGAATAATTATTGCTTTCGCTTAAGGGTATGGCTGCCAACCATAAGCACATCTGTCATATTGCTTTGAAGAAAGTGAGGCTTCATATAGGGCCAGTGATGCATTTGCATAATCTCTTTGACAATGAGTGACAGAACTACAATAAGTTCTATTCTGGACTCTAAAAAATTATGAACTGTGAGGTGAGAAGATGGGGGGGAATAATAAGACAAATATTGAAGGAGAAATAAGAAAGAGCAGATGGGCTAGACTACTCAAATATCTGTTTAGCAAGTGGAGAAGAACATTATATACAATATATATACTTCTGAAAATGGGCATGTTTCTAGTGATGTAGGTATTTCCAAGCAAAGCAAGAGCACTACAAAATTGAAGTAGCAGAGGAAGATCAAGAGGTGAAGTATTGGGGAGTATAAATATAACTGTAAGACAGTGCATAGACTTCTGCTGAGGAAAACAAGCAACACATTAATTACAGGGGAACTCTTAGCATGTGAGTATTAGGAACAGTGACAAGTGGGACCTATACCCAGTATATGAACAGAGCTACTTTGTATTATATAATATATATAATTATATAATATTGTACAGATAGAAATGATCCACACACAGCAAATCAATGTTTAAATTTTTAAAGAATTCATTCTTACAATATCTTTACAATGCAAATAATTTTCAGAACTATATGTTGTCAGTGTATTCGCATTATGTATATGCTTTACATATATTGCTTATAACACAGAAATGTATGTTGTCATTATATTTAGACATGATTTACATTTCCTAGATTTACTAAACACATGGTTGATATTGATGCAGCTTACACTTTGAATTACTGGCAAATGTTGCAAATTGAATTGTCTCGTGTGTGACTGATCAGATAAATCAAATACTTTTATTTCCAGAACCTGATTATCAAATGCACTCAGAACAGATTGCTTCACAAGTACAACCAAAAAGTTTCTGCAAAAATGTGTGTTAATAAAATTGTCCATAGGAAATATAGTGTAGTTGCATTTTTATCCATAAGTATATTGGTGTGACAGGAAAATAAAAGCATAACTAACATATCCAATACGTCAGATCATAGCTATCATCAACTGTCAAACCCTCTTCGTGATTTACACTGTGGTGGAGAAAACTTAGATGTTGGCCTATATCCTGAAAATCTAGCTACCTAGGGATGATCTCTCTAATATTATATGCATTGTTCTTTGTGTCCTAATCTTAGGAAAATACTAATGATATAATCTGCTTCCAGCATGCACTCTTGTGAATTATTTTCTGAACATTTTATTGCAAATTGCTGAAAAGGGCTTGCTGACTGGAACAAATTCCATGTAATCAAGCATAATTGTTTTACAATAGCAAATGGACCTTTATTGGAAGCTTGTGTGCCCACAATCAAAGAGTGAGTTATCAAGACCTCAGCGCACATAAACACAATACTCAACTTGATCTGCAGACTAGCTTGTTCCTTTTACTGGGCAGTCAACATACAGAAGTCAAATGAAGATGTTTGAAACAAATAAGAATCCAAGGTGTTTAAAGTAGCTGTTATAAACTATGTTAGAGCTTATTATTAATCAATCTATTCTTTAAACAGTGTGAATAGATCTAGTTACTTTCAACTGAATTGTTTCAGGTATACTACAAGAAATTGTAGGCCATATATTTGCATAATGACAAGGAGTACCTACTTCCATTCTGGGCTTGCATAAAACCGGATGTCTCAGGTATTACCACAAATAGGGTCTCTAATGAGGTTATCTTAAATTCCTATTTTCTCTTTTTGGTTATACCTTGCTGCCAAATTATATCTATTATATCTATATTATATTGATTTAAATAAATATTTGGATATCTTCGTGTTTCCGAACTGAAGTTTTTCTAAACTGAAGTGTTTGGCTTGCAGCTGAAAAAAAAACCCAAACAAAAAAATAAATCCCCAAAACACCCCAACAAAAATATCCCAAGCAAAACAAGCCCTTTTTATTCAGAAAGAAGGCCTTGGTATTAGTATATGAATGATTTTCTGCAAAAAAGCACATGACCTTTACAGCCCTATTCTCCTTTTAGTCTTATACTAAGTAATAATATGGTATGGCTCTTCATATTTTTTTAACTTCTAGAATAAAAGTAACTTAACAAAGTACCTTATGACCTCATTGTCCCTGAAGGGATAGGCTCCTCATCCAGATGACGCCATACCTCCTTGCAAGGCCAGCTTTGTAGCAGCCAAAGTAAATGAGAATAGAAAGCATAACACATTTACGCTTAGCAGAGTAGAACCTGTCGTACTGTATTGCTGTAGTCATTATGTCACTGATATGAATTATATTTCTCTTCCCTGCAAATGTCTCCAAAGACACAATGAAAGCATCAGAGTGGATGAAACTGACTTGTGCAAAAGAGTCCTTCATAGACATGACTGGTTTTCACAGGAAAAAAAACACCACAAAATGAAAACCTTGGCAACCAGCTGATCTTTGTTAAGCATCATTTGATATCTGTTTTACCCAACATGAATGACTTATTAGAAAGTTTATTTCTGTAAGAGACAGCACTCGTACCATTCATCAAGTAGCACATTGTAAATAACTACAAACAGTGCAGCCAAGGAGTTAATCGGATCTCTAATTTGCCACCCTTTGCTGGAACAATAATCTTTGGTAACCTCAACAGGCCATCTACAAACCACATTGACATTTTTTCAGATCCTCAAGCACTATTTGCTTCTTTCTCAAACCTTTGTGATACGCAGGAATGCTCTAGGCACTGAACAAGTCAAGAACCCCACCTGATATTTGCTCAAGAGTATTTTCATTGAGAGACTTTACTTTAATCAAAATAAATAGGGTGTTTCACGCCAAAAGTGATCGTATTGACAGATCCTAAAAATGTTAAATGAGCAACCTGTTCTGTAAATGTTGCTTTTCTAATTTAAAATCATTACAGTGCTGGAGCATTGACATGGTATTATTTGTTATAATTTCTTGTTTGGTTAGTGTAAGTTATTCCCGTGATTTCTTCTTTGATTTTAGCTTTATTTAAAATCATTAGCACAACATTTACATTTATATTTACAATCCTCACAGTGAACCAACACATGGGAGTGATGGAAACCAATACTGTTTTAATATTGGGTTTGGCATTTGCTAAATTAGATCTCGTAACTTTTCAATATTCAACAGATTCATGTTTCTAAGTTAGTTCTTTAATAGATTTTACATTTCTCTTGGTATTCATCTATTTTTCCATGTTAATTCATAACATATATAATGAAAAATGAAGCAACAGCCATAAAATACAGTGAATAACGAGGTGATATAATTAATGGATAATTGGAAAATAGCATTTTAGCATAAAAACCTTGGATTTTAAACTTTGCTATGTTTTCAAAAGAAGTCAGAATCCATGGTTTTGCACTCAGATATTTCAAAATATCTTTTCATATAAAATACATAGAAGTCATCCTATTGCAGGATAAGTAGTAGTGAGCAGAGCAAGGTCATGATCTGTTTAAGAAAATGTAAAAAATAATGAGACAGATCTATAAAGAAAAGCCATTTCATAGATGGACTGTCCACTGCCCTTATGCATACATTACACGTTATTCTCCTGGAAAATTTCAAGAATTAGTTTTGAGGGGATATTTAAAAGAGAACTTGAAGACCTTTATGCTTATAATATTGTTGATTCAACTAAGAGCATTCTGAAAACTTTCCTCCATTTATGTAATCTTTACATACAGATCAATAACATTATCGTTGTATTAGTTCAATTCTGATGTAATTCAGCTTCATTTATATGTAGCTATGTCACTAATAAATAATATTAATGAAGATAAAGGTCTATCACAGTTTCTTGTTACATAAGGAGTATCTAAAACTGCTCAAAACATATTTTTGAAAATTTCAGAAATTTCAGTTTGTTTTATAATATTTGAATCAAGACTAAGAAGTATGACAATGCATATGTATTTTTTTAAAAACAAGTAGTATTATAAAACTGATATAATTATGACAACTGATGTGTATGTACCATCTCTGTACATTCTGGGGGAAAAAATTCTAATCATTGAAGTTATTCAATTTAAAAACCCACAATGCTTCAACATTTTTTTTTCTCCCAATAATTTTTTTCTTATTTTTATAAATTTCTAATGCAACTTTTATTCAGCAAAGAAAGTTTTCATTTGCATATTTGTAATATTTCCAATAGTGAGATTTAGCATGTAATCCTATAGGATGAATAATTTGCATAACCACCCCCCAACCCTCCTCCCTTTCAAAACTACAACAAACCAGAAGCAATAATATATCAGATTCATGTTTTTATTTTTCTTAAGACAAAACTGAAATTTTGCATCTTCAGAAACACAGAAGAAATACTTTAAATAGTAATTATTATAGGCTTTCCCTGTTAGTAATCTCCCAGTCTTCTTAAGGTCATGGGATGTCATTTTTTCTTACTCGGTTTCACTCTTGCAAGTCTTCCTGGAAGCTTTCTATATAGTCATTGGGAGGAAACTTACAACTGCCTTTTTCCTTATTTTATTTTTTTTTATTATTATTTTACAGTGCTGTGTGTATAACATCGTAAGAAATGTCTGTTCTCTACTGTGAAATTAAAGGGACATCTCGTAAGCTTTTACTGCTGAAGTGGGTACTGAGCAATCGGGGCTCCATCCCTCCCATTTCTGAGAATCATTGCTTTCCTTTCATTTCTGCTGCTGCTGTTGTGTAAAAAGGCAAGACAGTTTCCACATTCACACTTGCCCTGAGTAAGTGTGACCCATTCTTCTTCCACGGATATGAGAGGTACAGGGACATATCAAATTATACTTTATCAATTTAATTTAGTTCTCCTTTCTGCACTACAAATGTGTTGTGGCTTAACCCCTACAGTCAGCTCAGCCCCACACAGCCGCTCACTCACTGCCCCCCAGTCGTGTGGGTGAGAGAATTGGAAGGGTGAAAGTGAGCAAATTCGTAGGTTGAGATCAGGAGAGTTTAATACATAAAGTAAAAGCTGCGCGCACAATCAAAGGAAAATATGGAATTCATTCACTACTCATCCTCAGGCAGGTGTTCAGGGCCACCTCATGGAAATCAGGGCTCCATAATGCATAATGGTTGTTAGGGAAGACAAACACCATAACTCCAAACTTCCCCCCTTCCTCCTTTTTTCCTCAGGTTTTATTGCTGAGCATGACATCATCACAAATCCAAAAGATAGCCCCATACAAGCTACTACAAAGAAAATTAACATTTTCGCAGCCAATACCAGTGCAGTGAGATCAGGGATATTTATTGTCTGTTCTGGTTGTTAACTTTGCTTTGTTCTCCTATATTTCCACATATGTATTTTAGGGTTTTATAGCTGTCCCTTCTCAGAGTGTATCAATCTGTAGATGTAATAAATGTCTGTATGTCAGTATCCCTTGTCTATATACAGTCATACATACACACAAAAAGAAAAACAAACAGAAACCAGTCTTTATACATTGTGGTGAGAGTTATTGAATGAAACACTACTCGGGTTTTCAGTAATTTCCTTGCTCTGCAGACACCAGAGGTTGAATACTGAAAAGACATTATACTCTACTTCAGTTAAAGCAATATTAAAAAAGAAAAATCTCCATTTGACTTTCAGAGGCACAGAGCAAAAGAGCTTCTTTGCTCATTATTCGGTAAAGAAGGAGAATTATGTGTAAGCAGTGCACAAGCTGGAAAGCACAAGAAAATCTTGGTTGTGTTTGTGCTCATCTTAATTCCCTTGTTTTCGTCTGTCTCAAGACATTTCTAATACTAACCCCCACTTCTTTCCCCGCAAGCGCCCAGCAGATTTAAATTTTAGTCTTCAAAACGTATTAACAACAGCCAAAGGGGTTACAACAAGTAGGGTGTCTCAAAGACACCAAGAGTTCTCTACAAAAAGTCCTTCTCCAGTCTGGTGTGTGCTTGCCTTTCTGTAACAGGAAATTTGCTTTTAGCCATCATCGTTTAGATTGGGCTAGACTGTCTGTTTACTGCCCAGGAGCCCTAAGGAGAGCCCTGGTGAGAGTTTTGGAGGGTATGTGGTTGGGGAAACTCCTGCTGAAACGTAGGTGTGATCATACCCCAGCAACTAGGGTGAGGTTTCATACCTTTATACTTTCACCAGGAAGCTATTTGTTTCAAAATCCTTAACCACTTCTCACTGAGATTTACAGAGAATGAAAATACACAGGTCACTTACAAATTCAGTGGGAGGCAGACCCCCTCCCCTTCCATCCTGTGTTAGAGATACCTTTCCGAGGGCATGAGGGTGTTTACACACTGCCACCTGCTGCTTTTATCTCCTTGATCTGAGTCTGCTCTGCTTCCAGCAGGGCTGGTGATCTGCTTCTCTCTGCCTAATTCTGCTCGTCCTCCTGCAGTTTGATCCAGAGCCCAATGGAGTCAAAGACTCCTAAGACTTCCTTTGGCTTCAGTGGATTTTGGAGTCTGCCAGATACATAATTAATTTATTTCAATGGGCTATGAATCAGGCTTTTTGTACTGCCAGATGTATAATTAATATTTCAGGATGAATTCCAGGTATCTTGCTGTTTTGTAAGGTTCTTCCTACTGTCTCAGTTCCTGTCCCCCATGTAGCAAGGTCATAAATTAAACTCATATTCTAAGTCAACAAGCAAATCAATAAAATTAATAAACCTGTGATCTGACGCTTTTAAGTATCTATCAGTTGCACAAGAAAAATATCTCAAAGGATGTTTCAGTCTCGAAAACAATAGCTTTTTCATCCTAAGGTTTCCAAATGAGGGTTATTTTTTCATCATTGGATACTTGCAGTTTTATAACTTGAGGTAGCATTTAATTTTGTTTACGTATGAAAAAGCACAGGTGAATTTACTGAAATATTCAGGTATCACTAGTTTTATGCATTAATTCAAACATCTTTTCTGCATTAATGATTAAAAGTGGACAAATGAAGCAACTGGAGCATTTCATTCTTTTCTGAAGGCTTGTATTGAAATTAAATACATTCTTTTTCTGTTCCCAAGCAAGCAGCTTTTGCTTTCTTTGAAGTCTTACATAGGCTACAACACAAGCCTGCCATATTCTAGCCTGTTAATAGGCCCTCACTATAGCCTGTAGTCTATCCCTCCCACTGATATTACTAATGTATCCTCTCACCTTTTCACTCTAATGCAAACATCTATTTTCCCCGAGGATCAGTTTTACATCAGAATACAATGTCTGCTATAGCCTTATAAATTAGTCAATCTAAAAAAAGCATACTGTTAAAGGATACAGAGGAACTCGGCTGCGGTTGTATGCTAATTTTGTATCATACCATTGGTCCTGCTTTCTCAGCAAGGTATATGGAAAAATCAGTGGATATTTGAGATAGTGAAAGAAGTATCAAAACTGTCTTGTGAACTCATCAAAACAGTATTTTTCTTTCGCTGACCTGTTATCCGCCTGTCTTTTGGTTGAATGACCCTGACTTTTTTTGCAGTTTCAGATCAATCCAAAATATTTGCAAAGCTGTGCTTTGAAGTTTCAGCAAATATTAGAAAAAATATAGTTTTTCATTGTGTTTCCATTGATAATTGTTCCTGATTCATACATGATGGAAAGTTGGGTATAAAGAGTGACTTGGAAACCAATTCTAAAAAGCCCTAATACTGTGATCAACTTAAAAAGGAAATCTGAACAAAAGCTTTGAAATTCACTGAAGGAGTTTTTTTTTCCAATAATAACTTCTTTTGATTTCAGAATAAAATCATGAACTTGCTAAATTAAGTTCATTTCTATGAAAATAGGTCATTTTTATTTAATGAGGGCAGCTCCTAAGCCATGAATGATCGTCTTAATGAAATTCAATAACTGCTTCATGAATCACCATGTTTTGAAAAAGATGGAAGCATGAGTGGAGAAAAAAAATATTGTTTCTTGGCAATACTATGATTTATGTTAACTGTATGAAGTACTACCTGGCTGTCTATTAAAAAACTGAGAGGTCACCAAACAATTGTCAGGTACTTAAGTTCTCAAATTTTGTTTTGAATCTTTTTGGCAGTTGCTATTAACTTCTGCTTTTCTACTGCTCTGTGCTTTAAATAGAAAATGAACAAAGCATCCGGAGCTGTTACTGGTGCTTGAGGATGAATCCTATTCACTATTGCATTTTCTCTAAGCTTTAAAGAAAAGTTGTTGACACAGTTTAGCAAAAACACTTAGTCTCTTAGATATCACTCTGCTTCTGAATAATCTTTTTGGTGTACAGATCAAAAGGAAAGCTTTCATCATAGATCTTGAATTGGACTCTAATCAGTGTAGGAGTTCCATAAGCTTCAGTGCAAGACCTTTTCATTTTCTTCATGTGAAGATCAATTAGATCATAAGCTCTTCAGAACAAACATCAAATTCTTTCAGTGTTTACTGTACTAAACAATGCAAAGCACCACAGTTTTGGCTTCAAGAAAACAAACTGTAATTGACATGTTTGTCTCGGAGTATGGAAAGATCAAAACCAGTGAACTACTTTCACTGCTTGACTATGCAAATTGCATCCAGACTAAACTAGCCATAGTCAATCCCATGGATCAAGATGAATGCACAGGTGTTCGATGTTCTTTTAAAATGTCAGGTTTTTCTTTTCAGTGTTACATAGGCAAAAATGGTTCATCTTCTTTTTGATTTTAAAAAGGCAGAGCATTTTTTTTTCTCCATGGTAGCACAGTTTTTCTCTTTTTGTTTCCTTTTTTTTTTAACATACTTGAACAGCAAAGGTATAAGGAAAAAGATGCTGCGCCAGACTTTTGCTAAATGATATCTTTAGGAGGAAATATGACCACATCTTTTATCTCTTTAATCTTTTCCCCTAAAGCACAACACTCTTATTAACCATGTATGATGAGCCACTGTGTGGCTGGAATGCTTACTGTAAATAATATCAATTGCATATTTGGAGAACTTAGCCAAAAGTTATTTGAAGCCAGTGGGGATCTTTCCATTGATTTTAAAGGGCTTTGAAATAGGACTTTAGCCTTGTTTTCTGTTCATGAATCATTCAGAAACCAATCCTGATGTCTAGTTATTTGTAAGTATTGGACAAATAGTTTGGACAAACAACTTCTGGTCTATAGGCTGTTTCCAAAATGTTAATTTAGACTATTCACTGTTCAATATTCATGATGTGTGATTAGTCATCTACATCATCATGATATTACTTCTTCTGTCTAATTGAAGGACTGAAACTATTTAAGCTATAGCATCTATCCATTTACATTCTTATAATGGAGCAGCTCATTGCTGTAGTATATGAATGAATAATGAATAACAAACGTTGAATAGTGAATAATGAATAGTAAATAATTTATGCACTCCAGTAAGATTTTTAAAACAAATATTCACTCATGTTAATATCTGTGAAACTTTTGGAAATGAGAATATTTTCACAAATGTTCAGCAGCTGCAACAAGAATGTTAAATAAGAGATAATAAATCATACAAGATAACATTTTTGATTATATTTTAATGAAAAATAAATGACTTTTTTTTTTCTTCTTTTTTTTTTTTAAGCATCAGATTAGGTCTGCAGTAGAAAAGGAAAGGAAAGGAAGGGAACTACATTATTGATAGGAAAACTGAGTAAATGCTCTTTTGGCTTCATTGCTTTCCTTCAACCCAGCAGCACTCTGAACCTAAGAGAGTAATAATATGCCATATTTTCATACTGACATCTTATCAGTTAAGTGTGCTCTCTGATTCAGCATTCCAGTGCCCAGGCTATTCCTCGTTAGCTTGGGAGAAACAATACAAATGGTATGACAAAACAAAACAAAACAAAACAAATCCTTTAAATTACATTTCTTTTAAGTCAATTGCATCATAAAATATAAGCATCTCTCAAGATCTCTCAGTATCTTACTTATTCAGCATTATCACCTTGCTGTTAGGTTTTTTTACATTCATAGTTGCTTTCAGTGTTTCCCTTCTTTCTCCAGTTACAACATTCAGTATGTGGTTTTTCCTTCTTCTTCTTATCTTAGGCTTTTGGACCTTTTAATTATATTTTTATCTCTTCCACTCATTAGTTTTCTTTTTTTTTCCCTCTGTTCATTTTTTTATTCTCTCAGTGCATTTATTCATCATCGATCTTTAGCATTTTCTTTAATTTTCTTAGCACATTCTTCAATATTTTCAGTTAGCACTCACTTGTATGCAGCTCCTCTCTTAGCCTGTCAATCTTTTTCCTCATCACATTTTCTTATTTATGAGCTAAGTTGCCTCTTGCAAAAAGCTGGCAAGTGATTCTGATGTAAACAGAATGCTTCTTGCAAGCCTTGCAATGCTCAACATCTTGTCAATTATATGTTTTTAATGTTCATAGATCTTTTTTTACCCTTTGCTGCTGCAAATCTTGCATTCCTCATTCTGACTGGCCATTTGATTGGATCAAGGACTCATTTCCAATAAATTCTGCCTGACACCTTCTGACTAATAAGGGTATTATTTTTCTGGATACCTGTATCATTCCTAACATAAACCCAGAAGTCTCCTCCACATGTAACTTCCAACTTGTGTTCTATCATAATCTGACAATTAGAACAAAGAAAGATAAATTAGAAGAGAATGTCTCAGAACTAATCCTTAAGTCCAATCAATGACAGGCTTAGTGAGAAACCACTGCTGTGGATTTAGAGAAATTTGATGTTAAATAACATTATACTTAAATCCTGTCCATTAGACATAATTAATTCTCATTAGTAATGTGAAGATACAAAACGTCTTTTAATTCTCCAGATTGTATGTGTCACAGTCCAATACTTTCTGACCAGGTTCTTTTAGATTGCGCTAGGTCTGGCTGGGATGGAGTTAACTTCCCTCACAGCAGCCCATATAGTGCTGTGCTCTGTATTTGTAGTTAGAACAGTGTTCATAACATTTCAGTGTTTTGATTACTGCTCTGCAGTGCTCACACAGCATCAAGATTTTGTGTCCAACACACAACGCCCCCCCAAATCCTCCTAAAGGTCAGTAGGCTGAATATGGGCAAGAGGTAAAAAGCTGGGAGGGGATGCAGCCAGGACAATTGATCAAAAGAGACCAGAGGGATATGCCTTACCAGATGACGTCATGCTGAGCAATAAAATCTAAGAGAAAAAGGTGTGCCTGGGGAAAGCATTAATTATTAAAGTGTTTATTTTCCAAAGCAACTGTTATGCAACTTGAGGCCCTGCTTCTCAGGAAGTGGCTGGACATTGCCTGCTGATCAGAAGTAGAGAATAAATCCTTTTTCTTTTCTTTATTTTCTTCTGTGTGTAACCTGAACATGTCTTCATTAAACTACCTTTGTCTCAATCCACAATTTTTTTGTCTTATGTTCTCACCTGCCTTGCTGAGCAGGGGGAGTGGGTGGGCACCTGGCACCCAGTCAAGGTCAACCAGTCACATACATATTCCACATGAGAATATTTTAATATTTTAATACCGAATTAACTTATTTGAAGATATTTGATCTTATGTGGGATTTTGGTTTAACAGAAATCACAATGCAAGCATGATATAAAAATTGCAGTATACAGTTGGATCACTATATAAATTTGATTCCCTTTTCCAGTCTCCATGTACCTCCTATCACCACAATTGCTGTCCTCAATTGCCCGGAAGGAGTATATTGGTTGAAGCCAGTTCAGTCCTGTTGCCCTCTTCAAAGATCACTTTGTTGGTTGCTCAGTTTTTATACTTTGTGTTGAGCTGAGACATATATGTACTTCCCTTATGTTGATTTGTCAGTCTAGGTCAGGAAGATATTAACACTTTTTAAGATTAATTCAGGGAAGGCCATTTACACAACCACTTGATCCATACAGCTGATACAACCATTTAGCTAAAACAGGACACCTTTTATTCCTCTTTGAGTTGAGATGAGTTCACCTTTCCTTACAACAACTGTGATCATTCCCTGTATTATTCCCTGAGCTTCATGAATACATCACATTTGCCCATCTCCTTTGCGCCTTATTCCATTGTAGGGGTTCACTGATTAGTTTCACTTTGAAATACCCAAGCCTACCAAAATCCCAAATCTCAAGTACAGGAGATTTATTCAAAGCTGCCAAAAAGCTTATTTACTGTCCTCATCATAACTACTGTTATTTTTAAGAGGGAAACTTGATGACAGACTTTAAGTCCATAACTAATCACACATCATGAATATGTCTAAGTTTAGTTACAAAAAGAAATTGAATTATTTGTTTTACAGGTCCAGGGTAGACAAAAAAAAAAAAAAAACAACACAAAAAACCCCCCCAAAAAGTACCAGACTTCAGTATAGCAAGAAAAAGCATTGTGAAAACCTTTTAATGTAAAAATAGAGAAGCACTAGGAGAGACCATGAGGGTTATCTGTCAATGGACATTTTGGACCTTTCAGACCATATTGATTAAGAATCGTTACATGATGCAGGTACCCTTACAGGGGAGGGATATTTTCATATAATCATAGAATAGCTTTGGTTAGAAGGGACCTTCACAGATCTTCTAGTCAAGCCCCTGCCATGGGCAGGGACTTTCAGTTTAATGATCACGATAGTTTTTTTAAACACTGACATTACAGTAGAATTTAGGAGTTACAATTTTGTGACCATATCCTGGAATGCTGAAAAAAAAAAATTAAAAGCAACAAAAATGATAAAAGATGAGCTTAGCATCTATTCTTACTTTTAAACACTGACTGTTTCTAAGAAAAACAAAAGAATTTGTATTTTTTTTTCTGTTAATTGTGCTTATAAACAGTGGTTCCCAGTAGTGGCTGAAAATAGCAGTAAGTCAAATGTTTCTTCAAGATGATCTTTTATTTTTTTGTATGAGCAGCACAATTTTTCTATAAACTGTGTTTAAATTTACCCATCACTGGCAGAAGATGTGCTTGGAAGTTTCAAATAACTTCTTTTTCCCTTTCAAGAAAAGAGGAGAAATTTCACCTGACCGTTCTCTTGAGACACAGATCCTCTGTATATGTGTTATCCCAGGTAAAGGAGAGTTCGGTGCTGAACTTTTCAGTATGACTTTTGGAGAAGTTTGTTTCCTCACAAGGGACAAGCCTTCTGGAAATTTCTTGTTGATTAGAGGTTTAAGAAACATCACCTACAAGAAAAGATTAAAAGTACTGGGACTAATCTTGGGAAAAATTACTGAGAAGAGTCTTCAAACACATATGAAAGTTGTTGCAGGGAGGAAAAGGGTAAATTGTTCTCCAGGTCCTATCCTTTACCCTTTAAGATAAGAGCCAAAAGCAAAGGGCTTCAAATGTAGCAGGACAAACATATTTCTTTTGATAAAGATAGTAAAGCATAGGGTCAAGAGGCTTCTTAGGAAAACTGTTAACTTCTCTCATGATTTGCCACAATAGGACAGTTTTTAAAGCAGGCTAAATAAATGCCTGACAGGAATGTTTTAAGCATATCAAGCCTTCATTAGGCTAGAAGAAGTGGATTAAGATGCCATCTCTCAAGCTCTTTTACAACCCTTTTCTATGACTCTATAACAGGCAACTCAGTTTCTTTAGGACTGAAGCTCATGTAGGCAGATCCTTGTCAGTTTCACAATACTAGTTCAGAGCAGAAAGGTACTATAACAGTGTGAGCATAGAACAACTGTTCAACCTCTTTCCTTTCTGAGGTAGGGTCTTTACTGCCATGGTTTAGGCAGAGTTGCCCTGGTAGCTCCCTACGTAGTTCAGGTATTACCTAGACAAGCATGTGTTATGCCAATATGGATATGTTGAATGGGATACGCTTCCTTTTTAACTACACTAATAATCTGAGGATTTAGAGACAACAAAGGGAAACAGGCACACAGAGTATATGATTCATCTGACCTGCTTCAGATATGTATTCTAGGAAGTGAATTCTGTCCTTAAAGCACCTATTGATCTCCAAAAGAGCAACTGGAAATGCTAACTCAAAGAAAATGTCTTAAATGAGGTTCGCATCCACTTTTGCTAACCTTATGATGATAAGGGTGATATGAGCACTATATAAAGAAGAATAAACTATATAGTTATAGATAGGGCTTTTCTCTCATGATAGTCCCTATGGACAAAGTAACTGTCTTCACAGACGAGGGATTTATTTCAGATCTCTAGTGCAGTTTGAGATGCTCTGTCTCACAGCTACATCTTTCTGCTACTTCAGTACATGTTACACAAAGTCTAAGTGCTTTGCTTATATTTTTTATCTTTTCTTCTCATACATACAAACTTTCACAAATACAACATAACTGATTCTTAGACTGGATCCAGCTACAACCTAAAAAGGTTTAGAAGCTGTTCCACTGCACAGACATTGCAACCTCATGACTGCAACAGAGGACCTCATGATTTGAAAGAAGTAAAAGTACAGTTAAAAAAAATGTAAACATCTTAGAACTGAATTGCTAACTGTATAAACCTCATTGACTTTTGAGGAAGTTTTACTAGAGTGTATTAAACCAGATTAGATCTACTGCCAAAATTCATGTTCCTGTTCCTAATATGTACTTCTAAGGAAGGGAGATTTTATTTTTCTTCTTTTTAAAAATTAACCAAACAATGTTTTACTTATCTACTCTCAGCATGGACATAACATTATTTTTTTTAGACTGTTAGAAAGGCGAATATTATATCTTGAATCAACTTCCCAATCAAAAGTTTCAGTTGTATGTGGTTCTATGTGGTTACAGCTACCATAATTCTGGAGAAATTAAATTCTAATTATGATTTTACACCCTGCCCAAAAAATAATAAATAAATAAATAATGTATATAAAATACTTGCCTAAAACAATTAACAAGTAGAATTTTGTATAGCTCTTTCAGGCACTGTAGAGACTTCGTGGTTCACTTATTAAGACCAGACCCCAAGTCCAATTGTCTTAAAAAATAAATAATTTGCAGAGGAGTACTTCTGGAACTTTGTTTTAAAGGAAGATTGAGAACCAAACAAGATTTCTAGTTGTTAGAGGGTGTTGATGCTTATTTTGTATTTAGTACCTGCTATGTTATGGGATATTAGTTAAAATAAACCCCTGTCCCTCTCTTCTAAGCTTTATCTCTTCTGGGTCTCCAGGATTTAGCAGAATTGGATCCCTAATCTCCTGTAAAACTGTAACAGTACCTTGCATTGCCCATACAAAATTAATAGAATTACATCAGCAAATCCACTAATAAGAACAGTAATGAGTATATGCAAAAAATAGATTTTGAACATTACCAAAAATGCAAATTTTGTGCCATCAGCAGAGAAAAGAAAAGGAGCTCATTTCTGCTGCATTAAGAGTATTTAGAGGGATGTGGAGGTCACTGGAATGAAAGAACTTCAGCACATGCTTAAAATTGAGCATGTTTAGAATTGAGCTTCAGGGCCACTTCAGAAGAGAGGTTGAAAAAGATAATTAATATAAATGTAAAGATGCTCATTGAATATAACAAAAAATTGACAACATTCCCTACTGCCAATTTCAATGTGTAACTGTCGTGGTTTAGGCCGAATTGGCATATGATGACAACAGATGCTCTCCCCTCACTTCTCACTCCCAGGAGAAAAGGAGGAGAGATAAAGACATTCACGAGTTTAGATGGAACTAAACTACTTTAATGAAATATTAATAATAAAATTAAAAGGAAATAGTGAAATAGACACAATATATAAAAAACTGTATCAAGCTCCCAGAATGACATCACCAGCAGGCACTTCGGAAGACCCAGACTGGACTTTGCGATGGATGGGAACTGGATTACAGCTCTGAAGACAGGAACACACAGATCGGGATCAAAGGCAGATGAACATACATGGTCCTCTTCAGACATTGGCCATTGAAGAAAGAGAGATGACCCTTTGATCTCTCAGCTTTTATACTGAGCACGGGCAGATGGGATGGATTACACCATTGGTCAGTTCTGGGTAACCTCTCCTGTCCACTCCTCCCCACAAGTGGGACCCCTCTATGCTCTTCTGCTTCTGACCCTGCTACAGGGCAAGTAACAGAATTAGCTGACCCTGGTTGTTATAGCTATAAGTATAAGCAAGAGCCTCTCCGCATACCATTCATTGGCATGAAGTACAAACATTGGTCTTATCACTCTAAAAGTGAACAGTTTTCTCCACGATATGCTGTTAATTTCAGGGAGTTAGAAGAGGCCTAGCTCAGAAGTAAAATTACTGAACAGAAAGTTTGTTCTGTTTTACCTCAAATCAGGACAGTAACATAGAACAGTAAATTTTGATTTCTGCTAAGGTTATACATGTGAAATGATCCCAGTGGCAGTATCCAACAGAATATGCATATCACCACAATTATACAGAGTGAGAGGTCTTGTGTCTTTCAAGCCAAAAGAATTTTGACAACAGGGTCATATTCAGCATCCATCATTCATTTCCTCGGACTAAATGGAATAGAGATGGACCTGAAGTAAACTGTTATTTTCTACAGAACATTGCTCACGGCTATGCATTTTTCTTTTACTTTTATAAAAATTTATGGTTGGATTTAGTTGATAATTAACCTTTTGAAATATATCACATGACCACTAGGTGCTCCTTTCCTGGTATTCCACTTCTAATCGGATCAGTGGGCAGTTACGTTACTGCAAGTACTGAAGTATAGACCAGATCCTGCTTCTGTTGCCATTTTAGCTCCTTCTTCATCAAAACACAGAATAATTACAGGAATGGTTGTTTTGACCAGATGACGATTGAATAGAAGCTGGTAAGGAATTTTATTGCCCAATGTTACATGATTTTGCTCTATGCATTTTTAATAAAGCTTTAGAGAATTTTTGTGCCACTAACTTAAAAATATTAATTATTTGAATAAAGTAAGTCCATCAAAGCCAAGTTAAACATTAATGTTGGAGCTGAACCTGGTGAGGGATGTCAAGAGCAAAAAGGCTTCTCTAGTACATCCAGTACTTCTATAAGTATATAAACAGCAAAAGGATGATTGGGGAAAACGCAAGCCCACTCTTGAGTGGGTCAGGGGTCCTGGTGACACAGTGCATGGAAAAGGATGAAGTACCGACAACCTTCTTTGGTCCAGCTTTCACCAGTAAGACGGTTTCTTGGAAATCCCAGGTCCCAGAGACAAGGAGGAAAGTCTGGAGCAAGGAAGGCTGTAAGTCTCTAAGGCTCTAAGTCTCTAAGACTGGTCCAGATTCAATTTAACTACATGATCAAACCCAACTGATAAAACTGGCCCTTATTCTATATCATATATATCACAAATAGCAGAGATATTTAAATACAATGTACCAAACCCAAACTTCAATAGTCCTAATATTTTAAATTGTTTCTGGGCAGAAATCCTGCTATGATTGACAAGATAAAGGTCCTAGGTTTTTAATTTAGCAGAGCAACTTTCTCACAACAAATATGCAAGTTGTAATTAATTAACTTGCTACTATCTTTATGTCAAAACACTGAAGCAAAACATATGTCTTCACTAAAACCTTTCAAGACTTACAGATAGCATGGGTTTTTGAAATAAACTTAACCCTATATTCTACAAAAAATAGCAATAATGAAAAAAATGGTTTCCATGGTATCATAAAATGCAAACATCAGAGTTAAATCTCATTTGAAATTTTAATAGTTGGATATTCATTGAAGTAATTGATTACTAACATGTAAATACTTTATAAATAGTTGATATAGATTTCAAAATTTTGCCCAATCACAGTTTGAAATACGTTTATCCAATAGTCTGGGAATATTGATTGTACAGTGGCTACAATCCATCTCAGATCCATCCTGACTCAGATAACATAGAGCACTGGAGCCCAGAATGTCCTTACTGCTTAACTGTTTTCCTACGCCTTTCCGCTGTTGTACATTGCCTCCGTTAGTTGTGTCAGATACATACTTGCTATAGGGAGTGGAAGCCCTTAACAACATGGGCTGAACTCATCAATGCCACTTGTGGTTCTCCATCAGCCTGTGGTACTTTGTTTTTTATTTAGCAGAAGGCTGAGTTAGTAGGCCTCTAATTGAGAAGAAATTGAGCTTCTGGTCACTGTAGTGAATAGAATGGATATAATTTGAGGTAACACATGCCTATTTATCTGTCATCTTCAGAACTGTCTGGACCTAGGAACCCTAATCACTCCATTAATGCCAGGACAGGGTTATCTTTCTAACCCAAGTGAAATACCAGAAATTTCAACACTCATTCTAGCCATACTTCCAACGATTCTTCATGGCTTTTATTCTGAAAATCTTATATATAGCAGCGAAGCTGTTTAGCCTGTGGCCTTATTTTACAAAATCACTCTTTCAGTTTTGATTTCTCTAAGTTTATTCATCCATGCACTTAGATATGGTGGCCTTGTTATTGATAAAGTATATCATACTAAAATGAATGAATCTATGATAGATTTTGTCTTTTGCTTACACATTCCAGTAATTGACAAACCAGTGGCTGAGCACTCTGCAGTGAGTTTTTTCAGGTATGATCTGTACAACTCTTTTAAAAACTGCTTGAGCTTTGGATGTTTTCACCAAACGGTCATGGCTCACTTGTCATGCTGTGACATGGGCAACAATTTACCAAGGACACTGCTTATAATTTTAATATTGACAACGTAAAGTAGGTTTTCCTTAGGATCACTGCAGACTTGAAAGATACAGTTGTTAAAAAGCCACCAACTCTGCAATAACAAAAGTAGACAAATATATACACAGATTGAAACAAGTCAATTCATCATTATGTTGACTGTTATAATTACTAATGAACAGTCTCCATAACAGTGACTTTTTTCCTTAGACTTTTTAAATGTATTCATCCTGATAGCCTTCTTCCTGAGAATAGTACTGTAATATGGGCTGAATGGTAAGTGGATATATATGTTCAGTTTCATTCTTAGAGAAACTGAAAAGAAAACTTAAAATAATGGATATGAGTTGTGAGAATTTTTAAAATGATAAAAAGACACAGCTCTGAAAAGTTGAGATAACAGAACTTGACACAGTTTGTATGCATATGTCTCAAACAAGAAGGAGGAGTATTTCAGGGTGAGAGCTTGTCAGGAATGGAAGAATGTTGTGTACTTGACAATATATATGGAAGAAGTAAAAATGTATTTTAAGCTCATTTATTGAATTTGGTTAGGGAAACAAAAGAAAAAGCATATCTGTCTCTGTGTATTATCATTATGAACAACAGTAAGTCCCTTGCTGGATGGATTCTGACACAGATTAGTATCTAGATATTCTTTGAAAAGTTTTTAAACCTACTTTATAGGTTCTTACACAAAACTTCTAGTTGTGCAAACTTCTTCAGATTTAGTGAACTTAATATAAAACCCTTGAATGTGATCAAAAAGTAAAAATAACTGCAAAAAACACTGAAAGCCCAAAATAACTTCTTCCATAGAACTTACTTGATTCACCTATGTGTAGGTGTCCTGGAGAAAAAGATAGAGTTAGTTTATTGTAGCCTCACAATTTTTCTTTTGAGATATTCAGATCACAAGCCTTACTCCAGAAGCATTAGGCACAACTGTACAAAAAAAAACCCCAAACAAATCACAACAGAAAAAATCCAACTAAAGTAGCTGTTGTACAGTGCCAGTGAAGCACCTTGTTTTCTGTATCAGTCCTGTCAGCTAGAAAATCTGCCTAAGCATGTTTGAGCCAATAAATATTGGACTATTCCATGGACAGCAATTGCTTCTACTGGAAAGGTTCAGCAAAGTCACCTGTGTAGCTCCCTTGACACTGAGAAATTTTCTGGGAAATAGGAGGATTTGGAGCACTTCAAGAAAAAAAAGCAAGCTGAGGACAGGATGTCCATACTCTTCATAGACAAGGAAAGCCTGGTTTCCCAATACAGATTTGTTCTCCCATGTCTCAAACAGAAAGACTAACCACTATTGGAATTGTCTTTTGGCCATTGTTTATAAAAGAGGTTGATTAATGCTTCAAATTCCAGGAGAGGACTTTGAAAATCAAGTGAATGGAGGTGCCTCTAGGCTAAAGAAAAAGCAGTGAATAAAATTGGAGTTAGAATGAGCATGGTATGTCTGGTTCTATAGCAGGTTCATGTCCAGCTTTTAAAATATTTACGGTTCCTGGCTTGTGGCCTTCATTTGTCTAAGTTTTTGACTACACAGCTGTGGCATGAAGCTTCCTCCAGAACTGGGACTTTTTCTGTAATGTCAATGAGTAGACAATTTTTTTCTTTTTCATTTTTTGGTATTGTTTATTATTTACGCGAGAGATTATTTTGGTGCTTCCTTTCCAATACACGTAACAAAAATGACAAAGAATATCTTGCATGACCTACCAGATATATGAGTTGATGCTTGAAAGCTAAGAAAAATTTAACCATCTTTTATGTATTTATGACTCACAAAACTACTTCTTTATTACTATTTCAAACTAAATATTGGTCAGCCTACCTGACCCCTTCGTGATTATCTACACAAGATCATACCCAAAAGACAGCCCTTAATTTCCCCTCCCAAAACACTGTCTTCCATTTCCTTTCCTGAATTTTCTGGCCTGTCATTCAAACCTGGATGTGTTTTTACCGTTCTCTGTATTTGGCAGGTTATGCCTCTGTTTTCCTGTAGTGATATCTGCCTTTCCTATCCAATCAAACAGCTACAATTCCTGTCCAGATTTTTATC
>JAOXJM010000001.1:175254778-175264780 GCA_026413425.1 Tringa solitaria
ATTCCACTTCTTTCTGTCTTCAAGCCGCTGGGAGCTTGAATCCTACAGGGATTTCCTATGGAAGTAGAATATATATTCAAGCATGCTAAAGTTGTGGAAAACACCTCCATAACAGGACCCTCTTACATTTTTATTTTCTCAAAAATTTCTCAAATATAATGAAAGTGCTGCATCACTAGCATGAATAGAAATGCATGTGATAGGAACTCCATGCTAAATGTTAGGGTGAATTTTGAAAAGCACTTTCATTAATGAGGTATGATGATTATACATTGTTAAGGTAGCAGAGAGGTGTGTAGTCGAACAATAAATGCAGCAGATGACAGTTCAGCTACACAGCTGATTCAAGAAAGTTGCTCACTTGTATCTATTTTCCAATGTGGGAGCTTAAGCTCCGTGTTTCAAGAGGTAAGTGGCAGTTGCATTTCACAGTGGAGACAAAAAAAATAATAAAAAAAAATTATTCAGCCATTAGATTTTACAGGTGCTTTATCAGCTGGTAAGACAGAAACTGAGTAGCAGTTCAAAAAAGATGCCTGACAAGCACAGATGCTCACATGGAAATTCTTCACTAAGCTCACCTGAGAGGTTCCTTTGCACAGAGACATTTCTCTGAGAGCCTCAGTGCTGCCTCAGCAACTGTGTTTCGATACACGTTTTCTCCATTTCCTTCTGCTTCTTTGTTCATTTGTTTCTGTTTCTTTCCTCTTGTTTTCCTAAACTGATAATCTGTCTTGCAATACGCCAAAGGGAACTGCCAAGAATGTTGCAAGAGAAGCCCTTAGAAATACTCCCTCACATTCAAAGATGGTCTTTTAATTTCAAACCCAAAAGAGTGAATTAGTCCTGCTCTACTTGATTTTTAGTTGAGGTTTATGAAAGGTTCGTGGCCTTACACAGAAGAAAGTTGATTGAATGATCCAAGCAATGTTGATAAATAGTTTAATTAGGAATCTGTGAGTGAGTTCCTTAAAGTTCCCAAATGTGGTTAATGCCTATAATTCAATTCTTCAATTTTCATTAACTGCTCAAAATGGATGCTGGCCATAAAAGTTATGTATGTGTGTGCACAAAAATTCAATAAAGGAATATGGTTTTCTTTATGATCTCTGTGTCTACTAGACACAATTGAGTGAGACACCCATTCTTAATAAACACACAGAATTCCTCTTGAATGTAAAAGGATGTGCATGCTCAATTAAGAATTGCCAAAATCCTGGTAAGATCTAAACATGATGTACTGTCCCATTGCAATATTTATGTCCCATATTGCAATATTTAAATATTACAGCTCCATTTCAGATCTTCTAGAATAATTATTTCATACTGCATTCGAAAACAATGTATTATTTGCTGAATAACAGTTAAAAATATAAAAATAAATATCTGTTGTTATTTACAATTTTTTCCTCTGTAACAAGGTTGATACCTTTTAGTTATTAGCTACTCTAAATGTGATTGCTAATAAACATTTGACCATATGGATCTTTTTACAGATTCCACAGTAAGGCCTGCACTTTTTTTAACCAATCTTAATTTCTTTTTTTTTTAATTAATCATTCCAGTATTGCATATCACTCTTCAAATAAATATATTGAAATATGTCACAGCCATTGGTGAAGATTAAAATCTCTTTCTAGTTATTGTAATTCTTTATTGATTATATCTGTTCTTAGTAATTGTATATAGCAGGGTTTTTTTGTTTTTTTGTTTGTTTTTTTTTTACACAGCAGTCTATGAGCATTGAGTATGGAGAAAAGCTGCATTACAGAGCTGTTAGGATGAGAAGGAAGAACATGCATTTCACAGACTTCAGGGTTAATTAAGGCAAGCAGAATGTAATTGCCTACTTCAAATTTGGCCAAGACAATGAAATACCACACAATTTTTAATGGCCAGTTATGTTCAGGACCTTGTTTTTACATTTTATCTGAAAGATGACATCTCTAGCAATAGGGTTCCATCTAGCATGATACCTGGGCAGTACTAATACAGAGAAAAAATGTCACCTACTCTATCACTCAGTAATAATACCTCCTTAAATACTTTAGAGGTCCACAGAGGTCCTCCTTCCATCTGTGTACAGACCAGACTGACCTCATTTAATTTAGGGGTTCTCCTGTGATTACAATTTAAACCTGTTTTTCTGCAGCACTACAGATGATTGCATTATCTCTCCCAGCCAGCGCTCTACAATGGAGCAGCACTTTAGAAATAAACCCTTTTCAGGACAATCTGCGGTTTGATTAGCATGGCAGTTCAGGGGCAAAGGGGTGCCAGGAGTACCTCTTTAATAACCCTCTGCAGTAAACACAGACAGCAGAGCAGAAAGGGGTGTAGATTTGTCATTGGTATTAAGGCTTACCTCCCTCCCATTGAAGAGAGAAGCTGACAAGGCTATGATGTTACAGGAATGAATGGACTTTTGGCTCCATACCCCAAATATTGGCAAGCATACACATTATGTCTGCAAAGCAGCATACGCTGCACCATCTCTAAGCCCACTTGAATCTTCTTCAGTCTGTCTCCCTCTTGCTATCTGGCTACTCAATGGAGGGTATGTTTGATTCAAGTTTTACAGTTAAGCCAGAACTTCAGATGTCTGTTTGCAGCACTCTCTAAGCACATGCAGGCAAAAGCAAACAAATACACAAAACGTTTTTCCTTCAGCTTGTCAACAATTTTAAGTTGAAATGTTATTTCAGTAGCAAGTATCCTTTTAAAGAAAAAATACTTTTGATTATTACTAGGCTAATTTTCATAACATTTGGAATTGAATTTTTTTAAAATGTTTTTATTGAAAGCATTAAGCAAGTATTACCCAAATAGTTATAGGAATGCTTCAACTTATTCTTTCTCTAAGAGAAAACAGTAATCACCCTCTGAATTGTGTCAATAATGTTTTTGCTATAAAAATGTCATGAAACATTGGAAGATTTGATTAAATGTTGTTTTGAGTACTGCCCTACGTAAAGGTGTGTAGTAAGATTTCTTTCCTGTCTTCCTATTCCTTTTTACCTGTTCTTTTGCTTATATCTGGGTCTTCTATTTTTCCTACACTTCCTTATGAATCTTGTTCTTCCAAATAAGTTACTCTTGCAACAGTACTATTTTACACTAAAGGTCTAGACATTCATCTGACAAATCCTTACTCATATTGGTAGGTCTACTCATAAGAACATCTACTGAAGTTGATGGCAATTTTTTTGTGACAATAAGTTTGCACTGGTATTTGTATTTATAAAATGAATCCTCATTTTTAACAGTTATAGACAAATTAGCAACAGGCTTGCATTCTATAGTAATAGTATTTTTCTGTCAAACTCTTTTATTGTCCTTTCAATCCACAAAACTTTAGTGCTATTTCCCAGGAGAAAGCCTTCAGCAAAGTAGAGACACATCAGAGCACAGCTTGGTACAGAATACAAGAATTATAAAACTGTCATAAATGTCAGAATGTATTGTAATCAGCAGCACAGTAGCTGTGCCTGGAAACCAGCCATTTATTCTAAGGAGTTCTTTGTGGTCTGGTAAACTGCATTAAATTTAAACAAAATTGTAATGACATTTCTACACAATAATATTTTAATAATCCAGGACACTGCCGGCTTCTTTTTTTCTTATTATTTTTATTTTTTTTTAATATTTCCATTCTTTACTTTATTCTCAGACTTTTATTTTACCATACATAGCCAGCACACCCTCTCTTTTTCTGTTATACATATACGCTTACCTGCACACTTCTCTATAATATCAGAACTCTGAATTTAATCTCCCAGTTGCCAGTTTTGCACCAGTGTGACTTCACTGACCACAGTGAGGTTTCCACAAGCTTAGATGACTGTACAGAAGATCAGAGTGAAATTTAGCAACTTTACAATTATTTAGCTTGAGTTTTCTGTTGTATGAAAGCTAAAGCTCCTAAAATAAAGCAACCCTTTCTACACACAGTAAGGAAGCAAAGCCAAACAACAGAAGTAAATCAATGTGTTGAGTTAAAAAAGGAGATTTCTGAAAGTGAATAACTAATCAAACAGATGCTAGAACAATATAAAGAAAATCTATATTTCTCTGTAGAGAAATAAAAGAACACACAGAAGGTAAAACTGTTAGAAATAAACATTTCATATTTAACCATTAATCAGTACGTAGTCTAATATGCATTACTTGTGCACCTATAAATAGTTAGCCATGTTAACAGAATAATTCCCATTCTGTGACAGACTGTATTGTTCATCTCTCTCTCTGCCTCCTTCTTTTCTTTCATCTCCCTCCTTGCTCCTTCAGTTCATTCTCCGTTACATGCCTTAAACTTGCATCCATCTTTTCTGTTGCTTTTGACACTTTCTGTAGTCAAGTAATGGTGAGCACAGGTAATATATTATTTATTTATTGAGCATTGTGCACACTGGGAGGCAAATTAGTATTCTGTCCCTATCACTCACTGCTAGACACTGCACGCAGATGGAACACATTACCACATTAGACCAGTTAAGAGGCTTTAAATTAGATTTGTGACTTGAAAGTTTGAATAAGAAAACTAATAGAACACAAAATGAAGCAGAGGGAAAATTAGATTAATTATCTACAACATTTGGAGTGAACTGTTGCTGATGCACTGTGTTGTAGAAGGCTATTTTTATACTACAAACATGCCTTAATTTTGCCTACATTGAACTACTAGAATGATTGTGAAAACACACTTATTTACAGGTTTTAATATCCCAGAGTTATTTTTAAAATTAGAAATAGATATTTTAAATGTGCTTAAATGTGTTTTTCCCCTCAGTTGCTTTGCTTTACTATTCTGCGGAGATAGGCTGTATTGTAAGCACTACCGGGACTGTAGAAATTAATCATGGAAATACAAATTTGAATCTTAATGCTGAATTAGAGGAAAATTAGGTAAGAATTTTTAATGTTAAGTAGCTAATTTTGTGTCATTTTACAATATAAGAAAAAATTCTGTATTTGGTGAATATGTCAATGCAGCTTTTGAACTGGGAACTGTACACACAGTGCAAAAACACATACATTTTTTTCACCACCTTTCCCATTGTCCTTCTCACCCATATGAAAGGCACTTTCACATTCAGTCAGGAAAAAATAGCAAAGAATAATACAGGCAGTAGCCAAATTGCACATTTACAAGTCTGCTTTATCATCACCTCAGCAAAGGCTCAGCTCTCATTTCATTTCTAAAACTATTTCCCAGTGATTTAGGCAATTCAGGTAGACTGAGACAATTCACCTGCAAATAGGATTGAGTCCAGGGACTCTACATTCTTATGTCACTAGCATTTCTTTTACCTGTTCCTACCTTCTTTATTAAGTGAGACTGCTGATATTTAATAAAAGCAATTTAACTTAGAATATAAAAAAATGTTCAAACAAACCGTAGCCTGTCCCAGATGAATTTGACCAGTTTTGTTGTATATTATTCCCTCTTCCATGTTTGCATTTTTTTTAATTTACTCTGCATCTATTGTAAACATTTATCTTTTACTATTTTCATGTCATTTATATCTTCTAGCTTATAACATCTTAAAAATATTTTCTACAGGGCTTGGAATTTTAGGAAGAGGGGAAAATGAATAATATCTAATTCCTGTGCTTATGCAAAAAGAATATACATTAAGAAGTACTGTATAACACTGGTGGATTTTTTAAATGCAGTATCCAAAAATAGGAAGAGAAGTTACATTGAAGAAAAATGAGAGAAAAGAGAAAACCTTTTTGTGTATTTATATACACGTTACATAGTATACACCCACACATACATATGCATGATTGAAACTTGTTTAAGATGCTTTGTCAGGTGCTCCAAACATATATTTGTTCTTCACAAAATAATTGTTTTACTAAAAATATCTGAATTAAAAGGAGAGCTTATTGCATCTCTGTGTTGCTGTATTTTTAAAGAACAAAGATATATTAATTTTTCTAAAAAAAAAAAAAGAGGAAGTAATGGGTAAAATTTGATAGCTAAGGAAAATGGGCAGTTGATAAGGTTAGCTAAACAAATATCAGTGAAGAAATATGGCTAAAGGAAATAGGTATGAAATATATGTACTTCTGTTCTGATATATACATCAGAGTCATATCTAGTGACTTTTATTGATAATGTTATGACTGATACTAAACTGAGATGCCAAAATTATGTATCGTGATGCAGAAGAGGCAGAAGTATTTAATAAATATTTATCTTCTGCATCAGCAGAAAAACTCCAACAAAGACAAAAACACCTGCCCCCCCAACAAAACAAAAGGATACTTATGAGATTTTATATTGATCATTTGATTTATTAATGAGTATTAAAAATGTAATGAAATTAAGCATTTATTAAAATGCAGAACCGGGACACTCAAATCTAAAAAGACCCAAGCAATTATGCAGAAATACATGAGCTGTTTAAAATAATAGATGTTTTCAAACAAGAACAATGGACAATTCACAGAGGATTTGAAAACAGCTGAAATGCTGTACTGGTGTTTTAAAAGGTTACGCAAGGGGAAATTAAAGGACATCTAGGTTGATATCAATCTCAGACAGTTATCAAAAAGCTGACTTGGATGCAATCAGTAAATAATTAAGAGTCAGGAACATTCAAAATTAATGTCAGCCAATGTGGTTTAATGGAAAATAAGCCTTGTTATACAAACTGTTTAATGTTTTTTATGAGATTACAAGCTCAGTTGATAAAGGTCAATTTGCTGAATGAAATATTCAGATTTCTGTAGGGTACTTGGCTTCATGTCACACGACTTTCCAGTTTTAAAAAAGATCTGTTATAAAATGAAGGTATCTATATTTAATATATATATATTTTTCTTTGGTACTAGGTTGTCATAAGAAACTGTTGATTAGAAATTGTTAGTCACTATGGATGGATGTTCCTGTGATTAATTTATCTCAGCCCAAAGTTGTTCACTGTCTACATTGTTAGTTTAGAAGAAAATACAAATGAACAGTAAATAAAATTAATGAAAATACCAGAATTGGTAAACTGGCAATAAATAAATAAAGTAGCAATTCAGATAAACACATTAAGGCAGGATGTATTGTTTAGTCAAAAGAAGCACATTTTAACACTTTACTGTTTAACATGAAGGGGTAGAGGATTGTGTCAGAATAAGCACCAGTTCACACTAGTAGGATTTACAACAATTAGATGCTTATCCAAGTTACTGTCTCCACGGATTTTGAAAAACGGCAGATATCTGCCTTCTCCTTCACATGTGCACTACAAATTGAGGTTGGTTTCTTCCCCTGCTGCTTCCAAAAAGAAGAATGGAGGAAGAATATATGGTAGAGGGTACAACTGCCAAGTTGGAGCTGACCTTCAGACTTCTGTGGCATTTGCCACCTACAACCCTCCCTTCCCTGCTCTCACTGGCTACAGTTAACATGATCCTCCCAAAGTTTTCATGCTATTCCTTATTTCCATTTTCTACCTCCTTCTTTCAGCATCATAGGTGTCAAAACCTCCATTTTAACTTCATATGTGAAGAAACTTGAGTCAGTATTGCTCCCAAAGATAACTGACAGAATTTGATTACCCAGATGTGATTCAGAAATCAAACTTCATCACCAGCCATGCAAGAAGAAAAGTAGGACTATTTCTGCACTGCTATATGATATTAATGACGCTATTAGTTGACTTCAATGACAAGTTCTGGTCCTTGGACTTCAGAAAAGATGTTAACAATTCTAGAGAGTTTGAAAATAATTACTAGAATTGGGAAGGCTGCATCATGAGTAGAAGCTGCAAAAGCTCCATGTATTGAATATCTTCAACGACATGACTCCATCACAATCTAGAATTGCCTAATTGAGAAACTTTGTGGCATTAGGCATAATGAGATGCAGTGGTTTGAAGGTAAAGTTAGGTAAATTAGACTACTTATAAAGGTCAATTCAGAGAGATCTTAACAGAACAGCTTCCTTAGGAAAGCAATGAGTTCTCTACTGTTTTCAGTTTCAAAATTAAATTATTTAAAAAACTCCATAAGAAATTAGCAACACAGCCACTCAGTGTGTTTCTCTGGTCTGTGTTACATGAAATAAATCATATTAACTAACTCTAACAGTCTCCTTGGTGTTAAAATCTTGCCAGTATTCTATATACAGCCTTTGCGCTCTTTTGCATGCCTGGCACTTTTTAGCTAATGACCAAGAAAATTGAGACTAGTACTTGATAAAGTAGCTACACACCTAAAATGCATTTTCTATGGAATTTGGAAACTCAGCTGAAGAATTTTTCTATAAATATGCTGCTGAACTGATATGGGTACCTACTTATGGTCAAGAAGGGCCAGGAGCTACACAAATCAGCTATCTTTCACAAATGGCTGCTACATATGTGCCATAGCTCTAACACCCATAGTAAATCTGGCCAGCTGGCCACTCTAGACTTCTGCTCATGCTAATTTCAGAATATAAACTATCTTGGCTCTGGATTGCACCATATTGGGTAATTGTTTGGTGTAGTCTTGATGATCTGGAATGCAGCATTTCATCCCAGAATCAGTTCCCAGAGCAAGGCACATTTGTTCCTTGAACTTCTGGCTAGACACAGACCACAGAAACACCACTATGTTACAAGGGTAGTTTGATTTATTTTCATCATGCAGATGAAATTTCTCTTTTATCATTCTGCATGATACTGTATAGGGTTCGTGTAGGGTTCCTCAAAAATTTTAAAATTATGCAGTCAGAGACTATTTGAAAACTCTTACTGCATGGACAGCATGGAGTTTCACTTATCCACTGGGATAGGATTCATTTCCTACTCTTTCTGTGTTTTATCCATGGCTTCCATAATAGTGCTTTTGGTTTCATTTGAGATTTACATATATGCAGGTCATATTTATTCTCTAATTTAATGTGTGTCTTTAGTTAAGCTGCCCTTATCTATGTAGTACATCTGTATGTCATCTTTGAAGTGAAAAAAAAAATAAAAATTCATTGCATTATACATAGATCTGTTTTGTATACAACACTTTTAGGTTCCAGAAATTATGTTGAAAAGCATGCAAGCACCTGAACTTCAAAACAGAGAATTTTGATCTGCTTTTCTCCATTTTAACGATCCAATCTCTTTTTTATTATTATTGATATGCTAGCCTACGCACACTTGAAATACATTTTGAGAAGAGTTTATTTTGTATTGGGAGATCTGTCAGAGCTCATGCACACTCCCTTCTATTTTTCAGGTTTACCTGTTTCAAGATATGAAAGGCCATTACATCTATTCATTTTGCTTCTGCTCGCAATACTCATCAGATACTAAATTTATACCTAGAATCTTTAATCTAAGATTAACCATAAGCACGCTTATTTTTTTACTTCTAATTTTCCATTTTTCAGGGAGATACATTACCACGAAATGAATGTTTAGCTGTCATCAGAACTGAAAAATATGTATCCTGTTCAAGAAAAAGAATCACACCTACAATTCTACTAAAAAGAACTGTTAAATAAGTGACACAAGCAATAATGCAGATAATGATGGGGGAAATCTGCACTAAAAAAGGCAGGGTTTTTTTAATGCCCGTTTTCATCACTTGTTTAAATGTGAAATAAAAAAAATATAAACTCCATAAAACTCAAAGTGCTGTCACGATCATCGGAAAACCATTCTGACCTCAGATTCTTATGGATGTAATTATAAGCAAGCATAGAAAAAAAGAGGAAAGAAAGATGAGACAAGGAAAAACCACCCCATGTGGGGCTATGGGTTAAAAGAAGCACCTTATTCTTATGTATCATGAAGAGGACTAGAAGACTGGCATAATGTTACTTGCAAGCTTTGCTGCTGACTCAAATTTCTGAGACTCCAACTGCAGTAAGGGTAATAATAAAGTGAAATGGAAACAGAACAAATAATGAAAACTAACCTGTATGGTTTTCAAACGGAATCACAGAATTACGGAATTGTCAGAGCTGGAAGGGACCTCTAGAGATCATCTAGTCCAACTGCCCTGCTAAAGCAGGATTGC
>JAOXJM010000001.1:175288894-175308629 GCA_026413425.1 Tringa solitaria
GGAGTTGGACTAGATGATCTCTAGAGGTCCCTTCCAACTCTGTCAAATCTGTGAACTCTGAATGATAGTGAGGCAACTACTAAAGATTTTTAGCTTTCTCTCATTAGCCATGTGGTTCCTGTCTTATAATTCTCTGTTCCTTCAGTTGAAACTGTGGGTAGCTTTTCAGTGTTGACATTTAAGAACCAGGAAGTAATGCACAATAAAGCCCAGAAATGCTTTATTAATGGGTTAGTATAAAATATCCATTCAAACAATGCATAAAAATAAAAATAGCTTTAAAAAATGATGAGTTTTCAAAGTCAAACATTTGAAGGGGGGAAGTTCTGGTAAATAAAGTTTTCTTAAATCTAGTAGCATCATGGAGGGGAGGCTACTACAGTTCTGTGTTCCCAGGCCCAGTGAGCAGCAAGGCTGAGCATGCATTCAAAAGACACACACATGAGCATGGCTTTCACACAGCAAGCCACAAAAAACACCACAGATAGAAAAATGTAAACACAGACAGGACACAAAAATTTCCTAATCTTGTCCCCCTCTCAGGAAGTTCAGGATACAGGTCTGTTAGTGGGAAACAGTGTGCAGATCTACAAACTAGATCTTTCCAATAGAATGGACTTAGGCAACAAGGGCAGGAACTGGCCACAGATCCTTGCTTTTCTGAGCTGCTGGCACCCCCAAAACCCACAGTGCTTCTCCAGCTCCTGGTAGCTCAGAATCATTCACTCACACATTTGTGTGCACACACACACGCATGAGTACACACATACTGTTAATGTCCGGAGTAAATCACCTTAAACACTGAATCTAACTAGTAGCTGACCACTGGAATCCTCTTGTTTGCAATACAACCACATACATGGAAACAGGACACTAAGTCAACTCGCAGACCTAGCAGTCTCTGAAGTAGTAGGTTTGAACCCCTCTGGTCTCTCCGGTTGACAATTTCCAGGCTTTCTAGTCTCTCCAGTAACCAGCCCAGGCTTCTGGCTCCTTGGCTCCCAAGCCTCTTATCCTACTCATGAGCTAGTCTGCCTTGGTATTTGCAAGCAATCACACTGAAGTAGCTGCAAAATATGCACACGTTCCAGGTGCTCTTAGTTAGACTCACAGGCTTCTATGATCTGTGGTCCCACACCAGTTACTGGCACTTAGACAGCCGTACATGCATGCACACACAGAATAAGGAGCTCCTCACCCAGGAAAATATTTAGAAATGCAATTAGGTAAGAACACAGTACAGACTGCACTGATCACTCACATAGCCTGGACAGAAAACATGACAATCCCTCTCTTTCCACTAAACGTCCCATAAATCTGATATATTATATATTATATATTATATAATCCCAAGGTGAACTTCCCTGGCATCCCATAATAATCTCCATACCCCTAGGCAATGACCTCTTCCCAGCCTGTGAGGTGAGGCAAAGAGCATCTCCCATTGAACTATCTTGATGTGTCTCACCCAATTCCCATGGGGCTCTTGTCCTGTGGCAGCCCTGGGAGGATTTTGGGCTGGGGCTTTTTTCTCTGATCAGTTTAATGGGGTTCCTCTGCTAGTCATGGTTTCCCTGTGATCCTTTGTGTTTGCCATCATGATCCTTTAATCAAGTAACCTACGATGTATAATCAGCCATATTGTTTGGGTTTTTTTATTCCAAAGGATGGAAAACTAGGATAGAATTTGGTTTAAATGTAGGGGTTTTCAGTTCTTGGAATCCGAGAGACCATTCTGGAAGGGTTCCACCTAAGTTTAGTTGAGGTCTGTCGCTGTCCTTTAGTTAGCTCCCTCAGTTTCCCTGTGCTGAATGGAGAATGATAGAATCCCCCAAGGGATGAGGATCACAAAGCTGAAACTCCCACTTGGAATTATTCTCCGAGAAAGTATCAAGACTTCCTTTTGTTTATCAGAATAGAATATAGTTAATGAACAAGAGGTATGTGACCACAACATGATGGATAGTATCTATTTAACTTCTTTTCCCTCATTTGTATGTTGAGTTCTTTTAAAAAAGGAATGACTAGGTCATCTGAAAACCCTAACAATGAAACTTCTCCTTCCCTTCCTTCCCTGCTGATCATGCTCGGAAGGGAAAATCTTCAAGGATATTAGGAGACTAGCATGAGGGAAGAATGAGAAGCAAGGCTAGAGCACAGCAATGAGACTCAGACTACAATGGGAGACGCTGGAAGCTGATAGGCAAATCTCCACTGCAACAGAAAGTCTTTCTAGAACTAGAAAGGCTTGTACTGAGCATGGTGCAACTCCTGTATTCGTAAGGTTAACTGAAAACAAGTGTGGAAATAAGGAACCATCTTCTAAGAATGCATGGGAATGCAGAGGAGTTGTCATAAACATTTCTTACTTCTCTTCTCTTGTTCTGTATTTGAAAGATAATTACTGTGACTTCTAGTTTAGTAAAAATTGGCTTTCTATTCTGAAAGTCCTAGTCTGGTTTGTTTTTTTCTTTTTTTAAGAAAATGCTCAATAAGGAAAATACACCAACAATTTCATACTAATTTCAAACACAGAATACAAGGCTGAATTTCTCAATGAGGACCAAAGTGAGGATATGGAGGTAGCAACAACAGGGGTATCTATGAGACTTAAAGACAGAGAATACAGAGAATAGTTACAGAAGAAAGGATCATAAATTAAATACTAAGCCATATACAATTATCAGAGATGAAGAGGACACAATGGGAAGCTGAACTGACCAGATGGTCTGAAGATCGAATGTGACTTTAGAGTTTTGTTTTCATCTTTGTTATTCATGGAATCAGAGAAAAGGAAATATAAAGGAGTCTCAAGAAATCAGTACCGTAACAACCTTTACTAAAAGGCAAATATTTTGTTTTTTTTACAATGAAGCCAGCAAAGCAAAATTCAAAAACCCAAGCTCTATTTTAGTGATATTTTAATGATTTATTTTAATAATAATGGGAGGGTGTGGTATGAGAAACTGTTAAAACAATTACCATTTTAATAGCTTTATTTTTTACTTTTGTTTATATATACTGTTATATGTACTGTATAGAAGTCATTCTCCCTATTGACTTGAAAATATCTTGATAAACGTGGATGATACCTTATTTTACATTTAGTGTGATATATCCTCTTATTACTAGAGACATACAATTATATTAATCCAAAATTTTACAAATAAATTAAAAATAATGTTATGTTTGTTTGTACTCCTCACATATTTTATTACATTAATAAAATGGGTTACAAAAGAGAAATGCTGGAGTGCAGTGGGGGAAAGAAGAGAAATAAATTGAAATAAATCCTGATTTGAGCTATTGCCACCAGAAATAGCATTAAGTTCAACATTAATTTAAATACAATTAAATAAATGTTTGTTAAAAGAAAGACAAAATAAGGAAATGTAAAAAAAAATAAAATCTTGGCCTCATCATCTTGCTGTCTTCAAAATTTTACTATTAATAAAGAAGTAGCAGAAGGAAGGAGTGAAGATTTTCCCTCATTATCTACATATGAACTAGATGTCTATGCTCCTATTATAATCAAAAGAGACTTAGGACGGGTTTCAACTACATAAATATGGGTATATACTGCCATCTCAGAACCCAATTCACTTAAATGGAGCTGGCAGGTTAGAGACAAGACTTACGGAAGATCTGCAGCCTTTTGGAGAGCAGCAGCTAAAGTCTGGGCATGATTCCTTTTCTATTTTATGTTTTGGTATCTGAAGCCTGCTGAAGTGACTGCTGTAGTTACAGCTGCAGAGATTTCCAGCAAATCCTGATCCCAGAACCTGGCATGCTAGTTGCCAAAAAACAGGTGTCTATTGTGATTTGTAGTACTCTAACATTAAATACACTTGAGTTAACATCCAAGACACAGGACCTACAGGAGGCCCATTCCCTTGGCAAGAGACAGTTAGAGGACAGGCAAGCATCTCAAATAAGTAGACATATTTAGGGAAACTTAATAAGGCCAAAATATCTCATTTTTGTTTTAGTGTGATATGTATATACCTGGTGATAAGTAAACAAAATGGATCTAAGGATAATGGAATTCATATAATGTGTGTATGTGCATATGAACATGTGCTTACAGTGTTATATAATGATTTTTCTCAACAGATAATTATTTTTCTGAAACCTTTATTCTTAGCTATTTCAGGGCTACTTCCTTTACTGAATACTCAAGGGGAAATGAGTTTCTCTGTTACCAGTAAGAAACCCTGGAATATTGCCCTGTTCTGTCAATCTGAAAGTACTTTCCTGTGATACCCTAAAGTCAGGGAAATTCAGTGCCCTTTTCTTGATAGGTCTATAACACAGTTTTAATGCTTTCCTCCTCTTTCTACTAGGTTTATGAATTCTACTAGGTTTATGAATTTTCTACTAGGTAAATTAAATTTGTTTCATTTCCAAGTTGTAGTAGCATTTTAATTAAAAAAAAGTCAGAGTTCTGTAAATATGTGGGAAAAATTAATAGGACATGAACATTTGTAAATGAGATTCAGAATCTCTAAATTCCAAGTTCAGACTTGTGGCAATTTGGGATCCTTTTCTCAGACAAAGATTAATTTGCCTGGTCCCTGGACTCTGGATCATTGCTGGAGAAGCCTAAAATTGATTTATACTGCCATTCTGGATCACAGAGTTTCTTATTTGCCTAAACAGAAGCACTCAGATGTCTTTAGATCAATCTTTAGCTAAGCAGTTAGATGCTTGATGTTTTATCTAAGCTTCATCATGATTCAAAGACAGACTAAGGAAGTACGTGAATCCTAATATCCTGGTGAGAACGTCTCTATTGACAACTTTTGAATCACCTTGTGAATGTATTCCTTCATTTCAACTGGTTCAACATGCCAAGTAGGTACCTAAAATTAACCTGAATCTTGGTATTTGATTTAAATGCTCAATGAAGTTTTAATAAATCCTACAAATCTTTAAAAATCGGATCCCACTTCTCCCTCACATGTCTGATAGAGTCTTCAAAGGGCATGTGTTCTCCTTATCCTCTTTGAAGATGGTTTAGTAAGAAAATCTGTCAGATTTGTTGTGGTTTTTGGTTTTTTTTTACTTTCCTCCGTTGTCCTCACCCAACTCACACTTTCAGAGTTGAGAGTTTTAAGGACAAAAATCTGTTTTATATTTATATTTTGAAGACAAGACAGGACACTGAGTACCAGAAGCAACTCACAAAAGTGGAGCTAATTTTCACTTCTCCAGAATGTTCGTGTAAAGGCAGTAACCTTCAAATAACAGTTACTAAGCAGGTACAGGTAAACCTCAGGAGGATTTTTTTAACCAAATTGCCAATACTCCTATAAGCATATATCAGAATCTTTTGTTAAAAAAGTATTTTGTCCATATATGTGTTTTCAGAATTCGGTTTTGTTCACTAAAATGTGATTTCCATGTTTCTGTGTTCTTTATGGATATAATTTTGTAACCATTGTTAAAAAATATAGAACTCATAGGCCTGAAAATGCATCCATTTAATTTGAGTGGCAAGTATCTTAACCTCTGTATACTTACTTTCTGTCAAAATAATGGATTAATATCTGAATTGTGTGGAACAGGATATTTTTCACCAGCTGGTCATCTCTCTTACAAACAGAATATGTCTGGATAGATAATTCACACACTGCAAGATGAAACTAGCATCCCGTCACTCTGAGAATAGGTTAAATTCATACGAATTTTAATTCTCATTAAAATCATTGTGCTAGAGATGGAGAAATATTGTGCTTTTTCCATTTTCTAGTTTTTTGTTTTTGTTGTTGGTTTGTTGGGTTTTTTTTTCCCCCATTACATTCTTGTGCACTTAAAAAATAATTCAGGCTATTTCTATGCAAATTATGTTTTTCCTGGATTCATTAAATGCTCTTTGCTGAGACCATAACTGGACTGTCTTCTCTGAAATTACCTATGCAGAATATTGAAAGGGTCAAAATAGTGCAGCATGTTACTGTATTTCACAGAATAGAAAAGCATGCAGACTGCTCTTGTTTCTCATTCTTGTAATAAGGGATAGTAACAAGAAAAGAAAATGGCTGAAAATGGTTTTGTTCCCATGTCTCAAATACCATAATTAGAATAAGAAATGTTACAAATTAACCCATTCTCATTACAGTCACTATATTATAATTTCATGGTCCTCTTCTGATGCTGTACTCTTGCTAAGCACATTTACATCTCATCAGTGAACACAAGCAGCAGATCTGCTAGCAGTGAATGCTTGATTCATTCCAATTTATGTCTTCTTTTCAGCTGGGGAATCCATTGTGTGAGCTAATAGCTGGTTTCCCATTCAAAATGACTGCAGATCTCTTTGCATTTGGATACAGTGCAAGCATTGTCATATTTTTTTTTAATGTGTCACATAATTGTTGCATTACACTATATGCAACCAAAAGAAAGGGAATTTTCAACATTAAATGAAACACAAAGGGCAATACTATGCTTTGTTATCAGAGATGGGGGAGGTGGCGGGGGGAAGACAGGAACCCTTTTCTCTTAAGCCAAGTAGGTAGTATAGCTGCAATATATGTGATCACCTGTGTGAAAGACTGAACAATGATTTCACTGTCATTTAACCTATTTTTGCAAGGCTGGTTGTCAAAAAAGAGTTTTTGTATCAAAACAATGAAGTAGACAGATGTATCCTCTTACAGGTTCTTTAAATTGCCATGTCCCGATTACCTGACTGATTTGGGAACATTCCTGAAGCACAATTTCCATTAACTTCTCACAAAATTCTCGGAGTATTGCTATTGCTAATACAATGCTGTACGAGCAAAAATTGAACTTGGGTGCTTGTCTTATCTAACAATATTAGGTTGTTTTCCTGATTCAGGGTGTGTAGAGAGGAAATGCTGTATTTGAGGTGTTTTTCTTGTTCTCTTGTGCCTGGTCTGACAGCTAGAGAAAGAACAACCTCCTGAAATCTAAGGGAGGTTTGCTGTTGATGCTAATGGGATAAGATTTCATCGAAAAGATTTTGTCCTACTAGACAGGAGTGCTACATGCATTACCTTTGTAAGACCTTGGAGATTGACATAGGAGATGCATGATCAGTGACTCAAAACGTGGGGTTATTTCACCTGTCCTTAATCATTAGTGGTTGGATTCACTTAATCTAACTTTAGACATTTCCAATAGGAGCGTTGACATCCGGGGCAGGATTCAGTTGCCTAAACATAGGAATTCAGTGCCACTTGAGGTTTTCTAGGATATTGAAGGAATACACAGGCCACCTAGGTGGGGCACAGAACTTATGGAGACTCATATACTCTGGTACTAAAGCTGAGTATCAGGTCTGATAGAATACAATACACAAAAATGTCACTATATGCCTACATTTAGATGACTGAATATCACCCTTAATCTATCTGTTTGGATGTTCTAGGGTCATTTCAGTTGTCTACACATTGGTGTACTTGAGATGCTCTGTTGAACTCTACCTAACCTCCATCAATCATGCCAAAGGGTATGACTATTCTGCATGTATTGTATCATATGTGTTTACCTTCATGAAAATGCCCCAGACACCTTGAAGGTCTCAGTGAAAACCATTTTTTGTTTTGCTAGTTAAACCTAGCTAATCTTATAATTAATGAAAAAAATACTTCCAGGTCTTGATTCTTCTCATCAGATGTTTGCCTTAACAAGATGAGATGAATAATATCCTGTGACTGGTTTTGGGCTGATTTTTTTTTTCCCCATTTTTTTTCTTTTTCTTGAGCCAGTTTTAGAAGATGCAGTATTCTCAGCTATGCAGATTGATGTCTCCTTGCTTTGCTTCTCCTTTCCTTGCATTTACTTGCCTTAGTTTTCATATAATTGGGAGCTCAGTAATTCAGTAATTCCACAGTAATGTGCAACTCAGGTTAACCACTGGCAGATTAGAGGTGAAAATCTGCGCTCACTTATGTCAACACAATTACAAAAACATATGAGTCACAAAACTGAAAGTTATTTTATTCCATGATCCTATCTCTCAAAAGACTAGTAGTAGATATCTGGATAATACTTCTCCATCTTCTGACAGGCTGTTTGGCATATGCTTAGTCTGTAGTTGCGTTTAGATCACTGTGGGTTTAATCCCTTGGTCAGTTTATTTGAATTTATATATTTCCTTGAAGAACCTTTGTCCTTTCAACATGCTTTGTCTTTTAAGTTCCAGAGTTTAAACTACTAATTACAGGAAAAAGAATACTATAATTCTCTTTATGATTTACAGAGCTGTGAAAAATAATTTTTAACCCCTTCTCATACAGAAGTCCTATACTTCTTATCATCTTGTTTTTCTGTTGGTTTCTCACCATCACTTTTGAATATACCTTCTCTCATTCTGCCTTTTTTTTTAAAGATAAGAAAACCATGATATGAAGTACCAAGTAAAACAAATACAGCAAAGACTCTGTGGAATTTCACCAGGACACTTGAGAAGACCACTGGACCTGTGATTATGTTTGTACTTTTTTGGTGAAGACTGCAAATTAATATCAACATTAGTTGTGTGTGTCCAGCTGCCATATGAACTGTTGGAACCTGAAGTAAGAACCTAATTCTGTAATCATTGAAGTAATTTTCAGTACTTCCATTAATTTCAATGCTTCAGACTTGGGTTTTTTTTGAGATACTAAGCCCCTTTTATGCACATCACTGAACAGTAATTTTCAGTTACCAATGACCCGAGTTAGATTTCAGTGGGTAGCCTCCAAGTGAAAGGCTCTCTGTTGCATTTCAATACCCTGAGCCATCCATCCTTTTCTTGTTTTTATTTTTAATGTTAATACAAAAAAAAAAAAGCCAAAAAAGAACAATCTGTCATGGATGTTTATGATAATTGACATAATAGACCCTAACGGCTACTTTGGAGCATAATAAACCATGACAGCTCCATTGGAGCTTACTCAGAGATTGAGATAAAAAAAAATTATTATTAGAATATACATTCACACTTACCATATATTGCTATATTTTAATTAAAAATAAAATCTATACAAAAATATGATTCATTCATATACAGTGTTATTTTTCATTTAAATATCAGAGTGCTACACACACACACACACAAAATCAGTACCTTAAAAGAAATGGCAAGCAAAGATTTAACAGAAATCCCTCCCTGTTCAGAATGACATGGTACTTGGTGTTCTTCTCACTTATCTAACCTTGATAGCTGAAGAAGATAAGGTATTTTGGTAACTACAAGTCAAAATCAAAATTTTTGTGCATGGTAGACATAGAAGAGAAGGCAGAACCCCCAAAGTCGATTTTAGCACTTTGGTGAGCTGATAAAACTGGTAGCAAAATTTGGTTTCCCAGAGTAACGGTGAGAGAAGCAAAAACCGAGAGTAAATCATGCACACAGGGGGTCATTTTTCAATGGTTCTAAAAGCTGTTTTGGGGTATTGTCAAAAATGACAGGAGTGTGAGAAACTGGAAATGTTTTTCAGTCTCCCACCAGGAAAAGTGAAAAATCCCCCATGATTAGTAAAAAGATGGCTTTCTGTAGGTTGCTCATTTCCTAAAAGGCAAAAAAATATATGCAGGTTTAATGGTCTGGGAGGTGGCTGCAGTGGGTAGGCAAGTACAACAAATAACTGTGGGGTTTTTTTCCACTTTTTTCAATACATTGTCTTTTGGAGGCAATTAACCTTGTGATAACGACAGGTTTTGTACCATAAGATCTTTGCTTATTAGCAACATTTCCTATTGTCTCACATTTGACTTGAACCATGAGGTTTGCAGTGATGTTCTATTACTCTTCACGGGTCCATGGATTCCACTTATGGACCTTGAACTAAGAACCCAGGTGCATTAACTTCAGTGAAACAGTGCTCTAGGACAACTATACCTCTTTTTGTAATGGAGATAGCTAAGTCAGAGCTTAGTTACCACATTATTCCTTGTGAATGTACATCAAGTAGACAAAACAGATTTTAAGAAAGCAGAAGTTTCATATCCAGGAGTTGCTGATGGAGATTCTGTTGCTGGGAAAATCTTGTAACAAAATGGGATACAACTCTAAGTTAACATAGTAGATTTTATTATCCCACCTCAGTACTTTGGAATCTCTCTGGAGTGAAAAGAAAGTGATCAGAATCCCCAGAGACATCTCACTTATTGCAGACCCCTCCTTTGGCTTGGGAATGCAGTTTTTCTCCATCAAGCAGAGAGGAACTCTTAATTGCTATCTTCCACTTGGTGACTGAAATTTATCTCCTCACAGACTAAAGAGGAAGCTTGGTTGACAAGATTAGACAAGTCCCAGAGCTCTTAGGAAACTTCAGAGAGATTATTCCCTTTATGGAGACAGACATTCTGAATTGCCTTCCCAGGACTTCTGATAGTTTTTGATATAGCCTGTAGGAAGCCATTTTCAGCAGGAAATATCTTGCCTCCTTCGCATGTAAGGAAAACACAACTCAACAGGAGGGCTTACGCTCAGGCTGTGAATACCAGGCTGCATGTTAGCTACTGCTGAGCTCTGGAGTCAGACTGAAATTCAGACATATCTCTCTGATTAACTCTTCCTTCTTGTTTGTTCCATAAACAGTTCAGAGGCTCGAAGTTCACTTAAATAAAATTAGAAATAAGCTGTGTATTTCATACAGCATTCTAAATCAACCAGCTGCAGCCAAGTAAACTCAGAGAAACCTGAATTACATTTTTAGAAACAGGCAGTCTCGTAAAGAGCTACCTGCATTTGTCAGCATATAAAAATACTATTACTTATCTTCATAATAGAGTTATTTATTATTAGACTTTGTGAAGTGTTTTTATATACGCTAAAAGAGCCTGATAGTAGTGGTAGACATGCTACTGTGAATTACCACTGCAATCATTTGCAAATACATTTATTTGTATTACTTTTCACTGGTTAGTTTGAGATAAAATAATTCTAACGCTGGCAGTAGCAAAGGCAAGACTAATGGAAAAATATCTGACAGAACTAATGTCTCAGGCAACTGAATTGTTTAAGAAAATTTCATAGAGATCACTTTTCTTGGAAGACAGAGGAAGTAAAAAAATAAATATAGCTTAAAACCTCATAGGGACATCAGGATAGGTTTGTAAACCGATGACCAAGCAATTTACTACTTATGTCTCACAGTGAAATATGCAATAATCCAGTCTCTGTATGGTTTCATAAAAAGTTCATTGAAACAATTTTCTACTTGGTGAAAATAAGTTTTTAGAAATCTGTGAAGTTGCAGCTCTGCTTCTATAGAATAAATGAAGACTGTAAAATGTCTCCCAATATAATTCTAGGTATAGAAGCCAAAAATATTTTCTTCATATAGTTATTTGAACAATGGGACACGTTTTCCAAATTGTTAGTAATGTTACAGTATTTGTACTAATCATAACATTTGCAGTTACACTTATGTCCTTCCCCTGTGTGCCATAAAAAAGGGCAAATGTAGATACTAACTATATTTAGGGAGTGGTCTAAACTCAGTTAACATCGTTCCCTTGAGTTCAAGAAACTTTGAATAGGAGCTGCCAGAAAAAAAAATACTGCAAATCATCCTAATATTTAATGAATTAAGACCAAAGACTAGAGCTAATAAAAAAAAAAAGGATGGAAACCTCCCATGTGTCCTGAACACAATTCAGTTATGCGTAAGATATGTACTTTGTCCAAGAATGCCAAATATAGACTTTGCTAAATTGTTAATTACATCAGATTGTTGGGTGATTACTTTTTTCTTCACTTATGTTATAAATCTAAATAATTTAGGAAAAAAATGGAGTGTAAAGACTGCGTAAATATTTCACTTGCTCATTTGAAGGGCATACTGTTATTGGAATAGATATAGTTGTACATGTAAATGTAGGATTTGGACTTGTATCATCACTGTACTTGCACAAAGTTATCTCAGAAGTTGTATAATACAGGATAATGGACTGATGTTGTAATATTTTATCACAGCAATAACATTTTTAAGTGTAATAATTTTTGAACAATGCTTTCAGAACATCTAAGTAAAATAAAAATTTTTTATACCGATATGCTTTTTCAGAATCAGGTTGTGTCCTATTTTTGACCAACACTAGGGAGCATAGTTACATGCTAACTCGAGGGGATTGTCAGTCAAACTTAAGCACTGAAATGTTTGTGTCTAGTAAGTTTAGTTCTGGTCACAGCTTTGAGATGCTCTGGTAAAAATTGTAAATGAACCTGTCTTTTTTCACAGAGACAGGGTTAGTCTGTGCTAATGGGAAAGGTCTCTTATCAGGGACTGATTGAGAAAATTAATTAAGTACTTCTGATGGAGAACTTCAGCGACTGTGTTCTGAACCTATTTTATGGTTGCTTAGATCTTTCACAGTGCAATGATATAATTTTGTATCTTGGCCTTCCATTGGTGTTGTGCAGAATAGCTAGTGCATGTAATGCCATTTCTCAGAGTTTTTCTGAGACATTGTGGTCTTTGATGTCTATAAGTAAGAGTAATCTAATTTCCCAGTTGTCATGTGAAAGATAGTCAAAAAAAAAAAAAAGATAGAAAATATCAATATTCAGGTTTGTCCTTTTCACTTCCATTTCTGTGAATAATTTCACTATCATACAAAGTATGGTTTTATTATTCAGAACAGTCCTTTTTAAGAAAGGCCCCCAAAAGACTGATTTGAAAAAGTTCTCTATTTCTATCATGATAGTAATCAGATTTAGTTCAAAATGTAATGTTAAGGCTTCCTTCTATTTTGACAAAAGAAGTGTATCTAAAGTAAGTCACAATCAATTAAATTTTGCAACACAAATTAAAACTGGGATGAAACTGATTTTTTTTCCCAATAGAAAAATTGACCTTTTTCCCCTTTTAGAAATGATAAATTTGCCCCCCCATATTTAGGTTTTAGATATTCTGATCCATGTCCATTGTGTTGTGTGTTTTTTTTGTGAAGACACAATGAGAGGTATACCTTACCCCCAAGTATCCTTCTCTTCCAAGTTCTTTCCTATCATCAGTTTTTAACATACTTGCTGCTACATCAAAATCTGACTACTGTTTTAAGCTGCAACTTAGACTTCTATAAATCAGCACCTGGGCACTCTATAGATCCCTCTGGCCATGAACATGTGGTTTACATTTCAATGAAATAGGAAACCATACAAGAAACTATTTGCAGCAACCTAAGCAAAGACATAGCTCTTGCAGAATATAATGGCCAGGTCTACCTGTGCATTTTCCTTCCTACTCATTTAGCTAGTGCATTTTCAGTGCTGTCAAAGTGTAAGCATTTTGGTAAATTATTTGGTGCAAGTTTCTGGTGTTTTGCTATGTTCTGAATCAACAGATGTATTCACTAGGAAGAAAGCCCAGGGACAGTAAAATTGTGCATCCATAAATGCCTCTGCTGCACATACCTGCAATGTCACCAGAAGAACTACCAGATGGAAATCCCTGCTTATTAAAAGCTGAGCTTTGTGTTTTTATCACCTCCTGTTTAGATTTATGAATGTCATTTGATTTCTGTGGGCCTTGTGGACATTTATCAAATAAATAGCAATTCTCAGAGTACAGCAGTGTGAATATACCAAGCTTTCAGGTGACACCATGCTCCATGACCTGAATTAATTACCTGAAAAATTTCATAGGGCAGAAATTTCCTTTCATAAGCACGTCCTGGCCGCTGGGTCTTCCCACTCGGATCCCTCTCCCTGGCTGTTTATTTGTCACTGTGAAAGTTTCAGGGTTTTCACAGCATATGAAACTTCACTCGGCCTACTTTTGAATGCAATAATAGCTCTGTATAAGCAAACGGTAAAATAAGAACAACACAACTGACATCAATGGGGTTTGAATTTTCAGTTCAAGGCAAGTTGGGCAAAGCAACAAGTCTTGGACAGGAGCATTTTCATCATGCTACACTTGTCAGACTGTAGGTTGGACTAATTAAGACTGTGCAGTGTGGGAGAACAGGATGTTAACAGGATTGTAGAAGAAGGAGAGACCAGAGGAAGGAATAGAAGAAGCAGGAACACTGGCAGGGGCTGGCTGTGAGCAAGTCCCATAAACAATGCCTGGTGGCCTGACTGATTGAGGGGAATTCCTCCCATCTGGCAGTGGGGGGTTGCAGGGACATGTTGGTTGGGTAAGAAGATACGTTAGTACTATATAAGTTGCCTGTTTGTTGTAATAAACAATTCTGGTTGCACTTCCGACTGGGGTCTGTGCCTTCATACACTACAGTCCAGCTGGTTAGTTGGATTTTCTCACATGGAAAAGAGTATTTAAGCAATTACTTTTAGCAATAGTTACTCCCAAATTCATTCCTTTGCTACATGACAAAACCCAGATGCTTTCTTTAAAAAGACCACCAAAAAAGGGCCTCCCTTAAGCTGATGTTTTGGCTGCCCCTTGTGTTGGTGCCACTCTAGAGAACACAAACTTTCTTCTGTATTTTGATATCTCAGAGTTATTAGTGGTCTGATAATAACTGTAGCTTAATAAGAGATATTCTATCATTTCCATTGGACCTTATGCTGCTGAACGATGACTTCAGTCATAGATTAGAGTTCAGATAAGCAAGTCCTATTCCTTGTGGTAAATTAAATCCAACACTGCCCTCTTCGTCAGGAATTAGAAATGGAGGATCAGTTCTGGTTTTCCCATTGGTAATATATGTGTATTATTCATCTTTCAGGGTAGTGATAGCTCATGATGTTTTAATTTTAATAGCTTAGTCTGATGAGTTCACAGCTCTACCATTAGTATTAATTAGTTATCTACCAGCATGTTGGATTGATGGATCTTAACAGCCCCCTCCTCAGGGGTTAATATCAATTAATGTAGAACAAGAATGAAAAAGAGATTGGAGAAGGATAAAATTTGTACTTGGTTAGTCTTTCCTCCTTCCTTCCCTTTGTCTTTTGTTTTATTGCAGGAGTTATATACAATTGAATTGTATGACTCAATGGTTGCAATAATAATAATAATAATAATAAAAAAAACTCTCATACAAAGTACAGATTAAGAGAAACAAGCACATACCTGAATTGTGCCAAATAAATGGATTTGGTGTCTGCAGTGAATGTGTGATGACTACAAGCTATGAAAATCTACAGGATCACAGATCTTGTAATAATATTTCCCCTTGTTTTCTGATCATTCTCATAAAGAGCAGAACAAAGTGAAAAGTTAATTTCAAATATAAAAAATTTAGTTTTATTCCTGGTATCTTTTCTGCTGTAGTATCATTTGAAAAAAACTTTGAGCAATTTCTGATATACTCTGAGTATCTGAACAGAAGCTAAAAAGCAAGTTTTCAGCACAATCAGTTCTAGACTTCCATAACACAAAAACCTATACATGAACTGCATTTTTAGACTTTTTTTTTAGAATCTTTGTTAAGAAACAGACACTCTAAAGGTACCTGTCAATTCATGCTGCCTAAAATGAGTTGACTGAATTGGACTCTCAGAGTATTTTTTATTGCTTAATGACTCAAGTATTTTCAACAAAAGAGTGAGAAAACCTAAGGATGAACAGAAATATCACAGTTCAAGTCACAGCTCCAATCAAATCTTCTGCCTACTGTTCATCACATAACAACAAACTAAGCTTAGTGCTAGTCTGTGTGATTAGCTCATCAAGCTGTTGAGTTTATAAGGTTGGTATATCACTCATTACAGAGCAGGGAATGTTCCTTCTGCAGTGAATTTCCTTTTGCTTAGGAGTTTCTTGCCTCGGAGTATAATCAAGATAAATCCAAGAGCAAGTGCCAGATTCTGCACCTGGGATGGGATAATCCTGGTTATACATGCAAACTGGGGGATGAGAGGCTGGAAAGCAACCCTGTGGAAAGAGATCTGGGTGTTTGGGTTGACAGCTAGTTGAGTCAACAGTGTGCTCAGGCAACCAAAAGGGCCAACCACATCCTGGGGTGGCCATCATAGCTAGCTAATAGAGGGAGGTGATTGTCCCACTCTGCACTGCATGGCTGTGGCCCTACCTTGAGTATTGTGTGCAATTTTGCATACCTTAACATAAGAAAGACATCAAACTAATAGAGTGTGTCCAGAGAACAGGGTCACAGGGTGACCAAGATGATGGAAGGTCTAGAGGGCAAGAGGAATGGCTGGGGTTACTTGGTTTGTTCACCTTGGAGGAGAGAAGGCTGAGGGGTGACCTCATCTCAGTCTACAGTTTCCTCAAGATGAGCAACGGAGGGGAAGGTGCTGATCTCCTCTCTCCGGTGACCAGGGATAGGACATCAGAAAATATAATGAAGCTGTGCCAGGGAAAATTCAGATTGGACATTAGGAAAAGGTTCTTAACTGGGATGGTGGTCAGTCACTGGCACAGGCTCCCCAGGGAAGTGGTCACGGCACCAAGCCTGTCAGAGTTCAAGGAGCAGCTGGACAATGCTCTGAGTCATACAGTTTAGTGATAGGTAGTCCTGCAAGGAGCAGAGAGCTGAACTCGACATTTCTGCGTCCCTTCCAACTTTAGATATTCTGTGATTCCATGATTTTGTGATTCTTTTTAATTGTCTGGACATATTATTTTCAATCCTCAAGAATATAGATTGAAATTTGTGTTTGATAACTATATTGGTTTGCTAAGACGCTATTCTCTTCAGAAATTGGGCAAGCGTCTTTTCGGTTCTACAGGGAAAAATTAGTTCTGTTTGTAGTTCAGGACTTAAGGAAAGAATGATTAAATCTATATAACAGCTAGTTCTAGTCCTTGTTCAACTATCTCACCTCTTGTGTATGACTCCTAGAGTGTGTGCATTTCTAAGGACTTCTGTATGATGTCAACTTTTATATGCGCTTTTACTTGACTTCTAGATACACATAAGAACAATGAATTCTTCAGGATTCAAAGGAGAAGGCATTTTAAATATTACTTGTATATCATAATGGTGATAGGTTTCTGAAATATGTCTATTATTTCTTGTCCTATTAGTTGAGGCACAACCAAAAGGATGTGATTTACCATCTGGGTGTAAGTAATCACAGGTCTGTAGAACAGTATGTTTTTTATTTTATCTATATGTTGCCATATTGATGCTAATTTTATAACTAAGAAATTGATGGTACGGTGCTTATTCATACTGATTAGGATGATACTTCATGTGTTTGCTCAATAATTGTGATATGATAAATTGTATGGTACTGCTCAATATATGTAAATAACAGTGGGATTAAATATACACACACATGCACACAGTTATCTGCTCTCTACATGCTTAATTTTATGAATTTACTAGATAACGATATTTCTTTATGTCAAGTCTGTTAATATGATATTTTGATTTGCTGTTATACATGTATGATTTTATAAGTTGTTTGCTTAGTTTATATGTTTTACTGGATTAGATGCAATGTTTCAAATGAGTAAACATATCTTTAAAGTCTTCAAAACCAGAATTTGGAAGTGTAACATTCAAACTCCTCTTTAAAGAGATTTTTTATCAAACAGAATAAGACTTTTTAAAGAGCCTAGTTGTCATTGAAAAGATACTGACACAAACTAGTTGAATAACTAGGACATTTTTGCCAATCAACTTTTTAACAATATTTTTTATTTTTAATCTCCTGACTGCAAAGTATAGCTGATGGGCTTTTGTCATGTTTTATGTATAAAGTTGATATACATCAATTATTTCAGCAGCAAATGTATCATATGCTAAGCTGATTGCCAAATATTGCTTGTTTTACCAGAAAAAAAAAAAAAAAAAGACACACCCCCCCCCCGCAAAAAAAGACCCCAAAACACAGGAAAAAAAACCCAACCAGCTTTAATGTGGGTGACTCTTTAGGAAATTATCAAGAGCCTACAAGGGAAAATATAAATTCAAAAATAGGTTCAGTTTCATCTTGGGAAAAAGACATAAATTAACTTCAGATCCCAGAAATCTTAACTCCCAATATTGAAGGGTAAATAAAGGATTAGTAAGCAAGAGAAATGGGCATGTGTTATGCACACAATCACCTAATAGTGCAAGCCATGTAACAGATCTCTTTACAAAGCAAAACCAAGACATCTTGTCGCAGACCTGTTTGACCTATGATCCAGATTGCTTGAATTTATGGGCATAGAGGGTAGGAATGGCAGTGAGCAGAATCTGTAGGAGGTGGAAGTTACACATTGGAGAGCATAGAGCTCTGGAAAACTGAAGATTTAATGACCCTCTGTCATGAGAAGGCGTGAAAAATACCCATGAACATGACTAGGGGGAAGGAAAGGACACTTCTGCAAATTGCTGCTCAAGCCTACTGCTTCACAAGGACCTAAATATGCAGTTAGAAGAAAGACGGACTTGGGACTACAACTCACCCTCTCTCAGATTAGGATCCTGTGGAAGAACAGATTTGCTCTGTGCCAATGGGATGCCAAACACATCTTAGAGAAAAGGAAAGAGGAAAGCAAGTGATAATATGGGGTTACAAAGCTGGTTTCCAAGGGGCTGTGCATCCAAAGATCAACCTAACTGTAGCAGGCTTAGATTTTAGGGACCTGAGCACATAGACTGTGAATCCAGCATGCAATGACAAAGGAGGGGGAGTTGGGTTTGAGTGAGACGTTTCATCATTAGCAGTTTTAGTATTTGATGCTGACACAGTTTTCACACTATTAAGGTTAAGGTAACGCTAAAGCCATTTTGCAAAGGAGAACTAAAGATGTAGTAGAAGGTAACTTGAAGTGGCATACTTCTCCCTAAAATTTCTTTTCAATGAATATTTAAACAGACCTGGGGGTTGACCTTTAATTAACATGGATCAAAGAAATATGCCTTATGAATTAGACAAGCTCTCCAAATGACCCAGAAAACACATATAAATATAAAATAGGTATATTAAAAACAATTCTTTAAGTGTGAGTTTTCAGCAAATGAAAGGACAATTTAAACCATCTAGTTATAGGTGCCTGTGAAAATAAACTAGTCACCTAACCGACCCTTATAGAGTCAATGGAGAAAGGCAGACCCTTCTGGACAATGGTTCAGACTACAGGTGTGCTGAACTGGACTCTGGTGGCTCTTCTCCCTCTGTGATGTCTATATATGAAATACAAACTTGGCTTATTATTCATATATAATTCAGACATAATTCGTGCCAGCATCTTAGAGTATATTAAATATATGACTACTGTAGATAAGTATGTAACTTGCTATTTTTGCGATACTCATGAACAGTGTAGTTGTAAGCCCTGCCACACCAGCCAGCTTCAACACTATTTCCAATTGCTGAAAAGTAGGAAGAAATAAAAGTGGTTTATTATTTTATAGCGTCTTTAGCTTTTCTGTGCTGACAGTAAAGAGTCAGATTGTTTATTTAAGATGAAATCTAGTTTGGAATAGTGGTATGTTTTCTTTAGTGAGTATATAGTGAAACTGTCAAAGGAAGGACAGTTGATGTCAGAAAGGTTCATATTTATTCATGTTTAAATTGAAGTTGGCTGTGTTTGCTCTCATTACCGCTGTCATAAATGGTCAAGGACATCTAGGTATGTGTTTTCATAAATGATGTGATCATTCCAATACAACAATTCTGAATATTGAGACTTATAGCTCCATTACAGTTTCTAAAATGTTCCTGATGTAGCACTACTTAGGAATCTGAAACCTACTTATCTCTTTTAGAAATGCAATTGCTATGACAACTCAAAGCAGCTCAATATCACTTCTTGAAACTCAGATTTGAAAATCGGAATTATATGGTCAGCCAATACATTGTGAAAGTGGACAGCGTAGTGGAAGAGAATGAGAATTGTTT
>JAOXJM010000001.1:175323216-175334589 GCA_026413425.1 Tringa solitaria
TGGACTTGATGATCTCAAAGGTCCCTTCCAACCATGAAGATTCTGTGATTCTGTGTTGTTTTGATTCCAGCGTAAAGGACACCTTGATAACACACACATAAACTCACTGCTTTCCCAGGCCCTTGTCAAGATGGTTTCTCATATAATGTGTTGTGCCATCAAAACTACTTGTGCATTATCCAGACATTTCACTATATTTTAGATTGCAAGTAAACCTCCCTTTTACTGTCACCTTACAATATAGATTTTGCAAAGAAAAAAATGTCAAAGGTTCTCTACACATGAAATAAGAAATGGGAAAAGAATGAAAAAACGCATCAATGATACTGCAGGCTGGGGGTTTTTGTTTTGTTTTGGGGTTTTTTTTAGATTAAATATATTCTTGGCTTGACCTTAAAATTACAAAAGTACTACATGTGAAGACAGAAGAAGACAAAGTATAATAATGGATAATGACAAATTTTTGCAAAAGCTGAAACATTCTCTGTTGTTAAAAACAGTGGAGAAAAGACACTGGTGTGTATTAATTGGCTGCAAGATTTTTACATTTATCTAATATAATGTCATTATGAAAAATAACTACAATCACAAGAAATGCTTTCAGCAAAGAATAAGAAATGTGAATAGTGTTCAGCACCCCAGTATGACATCATCTGAAATTCTGGACACCATTCTGTTCATCCATATTCAAGATGTCCAAACTAAACAGATGTGGAGAATAAGTGTTAAAGTGGTAGAGGAACAGATACTCAATTATACCCAAGAAAATTTATCCAGAAATAGGAAGACTGAGAACTGACATAATTACTTACAAAAATAGGGGTGGGGTAAAGTGTCAGGTAGCCACAAGAAGCAGCGAAAATGAATATGATATATTGACGCAGAAACAAATGGGTATAAATTAGATCTGAATAAATTAAGTCTGGAAATAGAAGGTTCACTCAATGGAATAAGCCACTGAAGTGCCCTAACAAGAAGAGTGAGAAAGAGGTGAGAAAAGTCAAATTCTCTTCTGGAGTGCCTCTGCCTGTTTCCTTCTTGGTCAGTGGAAGTATGGTCCTCAGAACAAGCTAAAAACTTTAAGCAGTCAGGAAGCAGCTTCATTTCTGTGAAAGCCTGAAAAAAAGATCATTCAGGAGAACATTCAGGAGGAAAAATTTTCTAAAGGGCAATTCACAAAAGTTCACCTGGGTCTATCAATTTTTCCTCCTTAGATCCTACCAAAATCAAAGGTGTATAAGTCACATTTCAAAACAGCTGTCTTGTTTGTTCATTCTGCTGTGTGAGAGGCACCAGTCAAGAGTGAGCCTAGTGTTTGTTAAATCAAGAACTACCTTATGCTTGCTAATGGTTTTTGGAAGAAAGAAGAATAAAACGTGTTTAGCACTAAGCAATGTTAGTTCAATTGACTTTAAAATAAAGATTCATGATTTATGATAAATAATGGATAACTTCTTGCCAGACATTCATCCAGTCCAGTAGGTATCAAATCTACTGGAAAATTCAAATGTTTAGCAGTTAGGGAAGTAAGAGCACTGTTGTGAGAATTTGGGGAAATATTCTAGGATTTCTGTGTGAGCTAAGATCCAGGGAAACAGAAACACTTCTCTGCAGGCAAGACATATACTGGAAGTGTAGAAATTATGGTTGGATATAATCCTTCTATAGTAATAATAGTCATTTCTCAATATTTTTGCCATGTAGATAAGTCTTTAAAACAAAATAAAAATATTCACTAGTGGAATTGGCATGAAATGACTATTTTGTAACAGATGTTTCATGCTGTTTCTAAATTTCTAAAAATCCTGTATGAGATTGGTTAGTGGGATACAGAACAAGACAGGAAGGCCATGAAAGAGATTTAGAATTTGTTTGAAACACAGGTTTACTTATACATTGTCACAGAACTTACAGCTACAATGTCACATAATTTACAGCTGATGTACTTAGAGACTGATTTTGTTGTCGTTTATAGCTATCAGTATTATATCAGGATAACTTAACTGAACTCATTGGTATTTTATCTCTTACATATCAGAATGAATTCAATTAGAGTCAGGCCTTATATTTCAGAATGACAATAACAAATGTAATTATGTTATGTAGATATATATTTCAGCTTTCTTCTTCCTGCCTGATGGGGAGTATATCTGATGTTTCATGCAATATGGAAGTCAATTCCTGAATACAATTTCCTACAACAAATTCATTTAAAAAAAAATCCACATATTTTCTCACTGAGAAAGCTGAGACCAACAGCTTTTTCTCTTTTGGGATTCTGAACTTCATAAAAAATTACAAAGCAAAGAACCTTGCTCAGAGGTTGAGCTGACAAGTCCTAACATGACAGTCAGAGAGGTTTCACAGTGTGTGTAAAGAACAGCAAACCGAATTTGAACACCCAGGGCATAGTCACCAGATGCACAGATGTGTATCTGTATGGAAAGTTGACAAGTATGGTGCCACATTTACCTTTTCCCTGTTCTTAAGGACAGCTGAAAGTTGAACTATCTCTTAAACAGTCTAGAGCTTGTGGCTCAAACCTGTGCTAAATCGATCCAGGGGGTCTCATTAATTTAGATTACATGTATAAACAATTAATTCAGAGACATTATTCCAGCTATTCATTCCATCCGATGAGACATGTCAAGTCTGGAATGAGTTATCCTCTGCAGCTGCACAGGCTACAGCAGAAGATAACTTTAGGCTGGGTCTTAACTTTTAGAGACTAAAGTTAGGTGAGAACCTTAAGATCAGCATGTGATACTAATGCAATACTGCCCTCCCTTAACCCAGAAAGCTTCTTCTCACCTTGACTATTAAGAGTACCCTCTGCATTTGTAGAATAAGGAGGATGTGCCATAAACAGTAAGGGAATTAGAGGTTTGGTTTAAGGCAATCTGCTGAAGGCTGAAGACCAACTCTGCACTTCCTGTGGGTGATTATTATGTGGCAGTACTGGATGGTGTGTTACGAGCAGACTTGAGATCATTGTATCAGCACTCCAGGGTATCTCCCACTGAAATTTCAGTCAGTGCTTTGCTGAGCCCAAGATAATATGCCCTAATTTAGCCCAGTGGTATTGAGAGTTGCTTATCTACTAGATTTTCAGTCCTCTTCTTTGCTTGAGCTCTGGCAGAGCAAGCTAAATTTACTGGTCAGACATCTGTTCTACATTCTATTCCATACTACCTTTTTTTTTTTCTTTGTTAACATGAAATACTCTTAAGAGAATGGCACTCATCTGTGTCCTGTATAATCACACGAGCACATTTATATCTTGGCTGCATATTTCCTCCAAATTAACTTCATTCACTGTGAAAGAGTACAGTTCAAACGTTTTCTGAGCACCATTTTAATATACATGCTTACTGTGAAGATGATGATGGGTGAACTGCATAGTTATGCAATGGATCTGTATTTCTTCTTTAGGCCCACTAATTACTTTAATTGAAGCTGATTCCAATTACTTTCTGGATAGGCCTTAGTTTAATTTATGCCCGAGCTGTTCATTTTACCATGCAAACGCAACTTTTTGGCTGTGGAATCAAGTAACTTATAGCTCACAGACAGCCCTTTTAGATCTTCTCTTTTCCAAAATTAATTGTAATACAGTTTTATATATCAGTATGCAGAAGGGAGGTCAGTAACTAACAAAAAGTACCATACATATCATGGATCTGATCTGGCCTCTTTAAATCATCTCGAGCATCAGATAAAGTTCAATGGCATTCTTCACTACTTTGGATATTAACAAAAGAATTAAAAACAGTGACACAATCTTAAGGAAAACCCTTGATGAACTACTTAACCTGCAGACCCAGTGGTCACTGCCGAATATTCTAGAAAAACAGATACTAAACCTTTTCATTTAAAGGGGAAAAATGATATCTGCTGAAGTCAGAGAATGTTACGTCACTGACTACAACTTGCATACCAGGTCTTACCAACTGTTGTTAGGATAGGGAAGCGTGGGAGGTAGGGAAGATTTTATTCTTTAACCATATATTTATTCTTTCAAACCACAGTGCTCCATAAGTCCCTTTGTATGCTGAGAAATAAGTGGCATCAATAATGAATACACCATTTTCAAAGGCAATTTTATAATTTTCCATCCCATCTGACTCTTATGAGGCTTTTCTTAAGTAGCCACATGGGAGAGGAGCTAAAATACAATTTTGGAAGCATATTTTATTACTCTTTGTCTACAAGTCTGCATTACAAAAGGCATCCTACTGGAGCATGTGGTTATTGTTAACGCAATCCACAAGTCATTAAGTACAGTAAATAATTTACACATCAGAAAATTGATTGTTACTCAGAAATGATTGCAACTCCTGTTTATTAGATTTTCAAACGGTTTCTCCTTACAACAGTCAAATAAACTCACTTTGAAAAGTCTTGAATTTATCTAAAAAAGAAGCCCAAGATATATAAAAGTGTTAATACCAGTCCATGTACACTGCATTCATCCAATACACTACATAGGCCGATGGCAGAGACACAGGCTCTTCAGTGATATGAGTAGTTGTTTTCATTTTCATCTCAGTAAGTATTTTGCTTGTAAGAGACGTGAGAGGAATAAGGGTTAAAATGAGCACAAATCTCTCCCCCAACTTCAACTTCCTTTTCTAACTTAAAATCAGTGGTTTAGAACAGTTAACTTACTTGAATCCAGACTTCAGCCCAGATATAGCAAACAGCTTAAAATAAAAGATATTCAGTATGAGCTGAATTAAATTAGAGGATCGTTTTTCAGGTTGCATAGTAGATTGGGAACAAAAGTACGAATAATTCAGGGTGTTAAGGTTGTTTCTGTTAGAAGGAGAAATTGATGATGAAATCAAATGTGGGGGGTGGTGGTGCCATAGTTTTAAAAATTAGGCTAAAAGCTTTTTCTCAAGTATCTTTTTCTCAGTGGGGATGTCACTGCATGTATGGATTTCTGGTCCTTTTTAACCACTTTCTTCAGACTGTTCCCTACTCTTAGCCTGGTGAACCAACCACTACAAAAAAAAAAATCCATTTATGAAAATCTCTGCCTGCTTATTGAATACGTATGTATATTCTACATGGTACTAGGTACAACTCTTTTGTGGTGGCAGTATCTAATTTTCTTAGGGAGCGTATCTAATGGTTTTAATAAAAGTAAATAAATTTATGATGTAATTCAAATATTTTGAGAATTCTGACAAACTCAAAACAGGATAAACATATAAATTTGTAACTTATTTTCTATTTATTTGAATGCAAGTAATAATAAATATTAATAATCTATTCAAAAATATTCTCAAAGTTTTATATTTCAGAATAAGTTTGACAGTTGTCTCATTTGGAAAGTCTCACCTTCAGGAATCAAACAAGATATTGATTGTTCCAACCAATTATGTCACCATCTGAAAATGTAATTAAAAAGAGCTTTTGCATGACTTACTGTCTGACTAACCATGAACAAAAAGTGCACACATGGGGACGTATTTTACAGTCCTTAATCAAATGAAATCCTGTTGTTTTCAATGGTAGTTCCGCTCAATTAAGAACCACAGATTTGGGCCCATGCATTATAACGCACAAGGGCAAGTAGTGGCGTCAGAGATAGTTTTAGGATGACAATTAGCTTCTTTTCTATTGAATATATGTGTGAAGAAAATGCCAGAGAAAAGGACTGATGCTGTACTTCATTCTACATGGAGTTTTAAATATTTGTTATCGCATCAGAGTATCTTCTAACTTTGCTGTAAGGATTTATACAATGCTGGAGAATTAGAAAATAAAAGTTTCTTATCTTCTTGCCTTTTTGCTTACTTCAACCATTTCATAATATGAAATGTCTCCCCAAACCAATAAACTGAATACATCTACTTAGCTCTGTAAACTCCATTCATTACTTTGACTAGAGGCTGGACTGAATTGCTTAAGATTATTCACCTATTGCCATACCTTGGAAAATGAAAATAAACCGCAAGGGCTGGCAGGTATGACAGCAGGACCTATGCGACCCCATTCTGGAGCAGCAGACCAGGAGGTTTTTCCTAGGCTATGGCTTTTCCTTTTCCTTTATGCAACTGAACTGAGCTCTAGTATTTCATTTGTTATCACATTCCAGAGATCAATCTTTTTCCTGGCTGGGTACCTTTGAAGAAATAAGAGCACATCTGAGTGTTTCTGTTACTTAGAGGAAATACTTGAGTACAGTTCAAGATATCTTCCTTCAGGAGCCTCTATCATCATCAGCAGCAGCAGCATCTGGAGCAAGGACAACTGAATTCATCACACAGATTTCTACCAGCCAGCAGCACCTTCTGAATCCTCTCTGAATGGAGCAAACAGCAGAGTTTGAAAGTCACTGTCCTTCAAAGGTGAAGAGCTCTGTGGTTTTTCCCATTCCCTTGTACAGTTTGGATGTATGTTGTGTCATGGCAACAGTACAGCTCTGATAGATCACTTAAGTCAATGGAGCTACTGCGTGAGAAGATGGTACAAATTTGCAATGACCCACAGAAAAGCCGAAACATTGTAATAGGAACAAAAATAAAGCACATGACTGAGAACGAATAACTCATGAATTGGAACTCACATTCCATTCCTGGCACCTGAGCCAATAATACTCGTGAGTACTAAAAAAGCAGATTCCAGCTGAATACTTAATTGCTGTTTGAAAAGGGCTTCCATTCAGACTTACCTTAGCCTTGTCACTTTATAGGATTCTTTGTGGTAAGAGAAAAATGCTTTGAAGGAAGCAGTTATAAAGAACAGTTTCAATTCATGGTCCTGAAAAACTGCAAAAAATGAGTCAAGTAGAACTTTCCCCAAATGTAAATCTTTTTTTGCATTGGCAAGTATTAAAAAAAAAAAAAAAAAGAAAAAGAAAAAAGAAAAAAAAAAGAATAAAAAAACCCAGAACACTTCCAGAGTATAAGCAAATGAGTCTGCAGGCTGATCAGCTACAAGTAATCTCTTGAGTGTAAGATGATTTTATCACTTGCTAAGCTACTTGTTCCTTACTTTTCAGTTGGGAAACACAGTACCATTACAGACAGCTGCCACCGTGGAATAAGTCCATTGCACCAGATTTCTTATATTAAAAAAAACAACAAAATGTTGACAGGTGTGTCTTAATTAGTTTTGATATGTAATTAAGTTGTTTTCTTGAGAACTGTCTTCCCCCTTCAGGTTTACTGTCTCTTGTGTAATTTCCAGACCTATTCATCATATCTCAGAAGAAAAAAAAAATCTGCTCAGAGGGTTACATACAGCCTGATGTGAACTTGCATATAACCTTATAAATACCACAAAAAAAGTACATGCCCCAGAAGCTGTAGAGGAATGAGATTTTTTCAATCCAAGAGTAGATTTAATTTTCTATTCAAATCTATATTTGGTTAATTTATTGTGGTAAGATATTGACCTTCCATTTTAGAAAATTAACCAAACACATAAACCAATTTGATCTCAGTACTCTCAAGACCAGTATAACACAGGACTGCACACAGCAAATCACAGAAATAGCACTGCATAGTGGACGAATTTTTTCTGAGGTACTATTTATGGGGAGCAAGACTCGATTGCATTGGCAGAATCTGATTAGTTAGCAAGAGAAGATGAGGTTTTTTCCTCTTGGGGCTCAGAAAGAGATTGTAGTGAAGAAAGGCGTAATGTAAGAAAAAGGAAGATTCTGGCCCTGTTGCAAAAGTATTAAGCCCAGTAACAATCTGTGAAGCTACCTGATTCCATCTTCCTCATAGGCATTGACCTGTGTGGCATCAATCTAACAATTCAAATCATGACTAACTTGATGAGCTGTGAGCTTTGTGATGTTATATATTCTGTAAGGCTTCTTCACATCATCCTTAAAGGACTAGAAAGGCACTTGTACAACTTGAATGAAACACCTTTTCCTTTTCATGTTATTTCATCATTCTCTTCTTCAAGATTCATTAGTAAATTACTATGTAGGTAATAACCATATCAATAATAAAATGAATATGTAACAATGATAAAATACCTTTTTCTTATTACTTATGCTTATTATTGTTGCAAACTGGAATTATCTGCATACATTTTACTAAAGACAGTGAAGAACAATTGGTAAATGTTCTTTGTGAAAATAAATCAACTGTAACTTCAATACCCATTTCTGTTTCTAAATGCTTTATCTAAGGAAAAAGGAATAGCATTTAGTTGTAATTTAATAGTAATAATTTGGCTTTACAACAGTTAGTCACTAGGTCATTGGTTGGCTGTTACTGTCAGACATAATTATGAAACCATAATACATATTCTGCAGTGTTCTGTTAAGATGATAAACTATTACTTTTCCAAGAAAATGTAGTCAGTGTAAATATTTTACTTTTAAAATGAAATAGTTATTATTTAATTGAAAAATAATAATTTTAAAAGTCTCTTTGACTTTTTCTACCAACTTAAATAAACAACTGAGTTTTTAAAGGTATATCTTTGCATCCTGGACTGCTTTTAGGGGGAATAAGTGATTTATTTTTTTAATTGGAAAATACTAATTTATGAATTGAATAATAACCTGTCAGCACTGGGTACCTGAAAGCCTAGATATTCAAGAACCAAGAGGAAACTTGGCTACAGTGATCTTCAAAACAATACAAGTGCTTTATATATCTCTTCTTTCCAAGGGTTGCTCTTCTACTTTTTTCAAGCTGTTTCGTACTTCCTCTTTTCCCAAAAGGTCAAATTTACAAAGAAACTATCATCTTTTTTATCTTTAGACCAGTGGTTAATCCCAGTATTTGATATATGTGTCAGCTTCTTCAGCTGATGTTGCTTTTCAATGTGCAACTTAGCTGAAGTTCTGCCCAAACTTCTTGTTACTTTAATTGTGATCCCTTTCTTATTTTCTTTGCCTTCATTTTGGTGGGGTTTTGGTTGGTTGGTTGGGTTTTGTGTTTGTATTGTTTTTTGTGTTTGTTTTGTTTTTTGTGTTTGGTTGGGGTTTTTTTCTGTTTCTCATATCCGTCTAACTGACTATCATCCAACTTTTAACCTTCCTATTCTTAATTCTAATTCAGTTTCTGATTCTTGACTTTTGGCCTAAGTTCTGAGCATAGTTATTGCCTAGATTTTTGTTTTGTCACAATACTCAATTTCTCTTGAATTTTGGTTATCTATTTGTTGACTACATTTGCCCTTCAACAGAAGATAATAAGACATATGAAGAAGGTCGGGAAAAAATGCTAATGGCACAAAAGAATGAGGAAATCTAACCCATACAGTGTGAAAATTCTCTAATCTAATAATGTCCTGGGGAAAACAAATGCAATCTCATAGTAATTCTTTTCAGTTACAGTAAAAAGGGGACACCAGCCCAAGGGAGCACTTTGTCATGACACAGTTATTAGAAACAGCTAACTGTGGGGTTATTTTAGAAAAAGGAAAGATTTTTCACCTAGTACCAGACAACAGAAAAATATCATGCAGGAAATTCTTTGCAGATTAAAATGTGAAATAGGCTTACATAGAGATTCCAGTTAATGTAGTTATCTAAACTATGTTTAAGGATAGATTAAATTTTTGAATGTCTTCCAAAAGTCACAATTTTTTATGAAGGAAAAATTTCTGAGGGAAGCATATTTTGAGTTGTTCTAAAAGTTTTGCTTTTATAAAAGCAAAACTTTTCATTTCCATTTATTTTTTAGTCACTATTTTATAGCTTTTATAACACCTCTGTTTTATTTGTTTGATCAAATGATATGTGTTTGTTCCTTTGTTAGTTATTTTGTATTATGTTATGGTAAGAAGTTGAGCTACAGTGGGAAGTAAGGCTGCCTATCTGCTTTGTCTTGCTTGCTGTCATCTTAATCATGTGTTATCTAATCTTCAGGAAGACAGAAATTTTTCCTTCTTTTAGAAGAATAGGGGATATTGACACAATAAAACCTGTAGAGTGCTAGGTGATGCAGACAGTACATGCACAACAGACACAGCAAACTGTAAGGTTTCAGCACATGTAGGGACTGGGATGCAATTTATCTCACCAAAACAGCATAAATTTAATTTGTCTGCTTTTTGTGTCAGCCATATAGATGTACATCTAACTTTGTGTTTAGGATCCTGTTCAAATGAGCAGAATTTTATGACTTAGTCCAGCTGTTCATTCAGACAGCTAGGACTTGAATCAAAACCACAAAAATCTAACCCAAAATATCTAGATACATGTAGGTATGACACAGGATACATAAAAGACCATCTAAAGTGACAGCCAGAGATGATGTGGAATTCCCTAGTATATCCACGCCGCACAAACAAACCTCCTGTGCTGTCATCAGTGCAGATGAAAGCACATTTCATCTGTCTAAAAGTGCATGTTTGCTATAGCATAAACCGAATCGATCCTTTCAGTGTATTGACTGAAAGTTTGATTCAGTTACTCACATATAAATATCTAGTGCTCTTTACCATGACCTAGCATATCCCAGCTACCTTCAAGCTTCCTACCCAGGATCATGGATCACTTTTAGTCCCTAGGTCATAAATGCCAGCATTACGTAGATGCCTTAGACCCTCTAGAGCAGTTCAAAAGACATCCAAATGGTGACTGAAGCCAAACGTCAGTTTTCTACTGACTATAACAGAACTGCTCAAAACTAACAGATATCTGAAGAAAGATTATGCTGCATTATCAAAATCATCTAGTGCCATGTAAGAGATTCTGGTTCTGTAAAACATCTGAACCAGTCTAGCAGACGTGACACAAGATCAATGGGGGACTCATCCTTTTCTGGTGTGGCAGCTAGAGGACACACAAGCTATACTAGCACATCCCAGACAGGACTGCAGCTGTCGGAGGGTGACTGGAGTGAACCTCAGCTGTCTACATCTGAGCTAGCCAGCCTGGATTTTCTTTGTGGTTTGTAGAGGGAATTAAATTCTTTCTGGGCATGATTCAGCTCATTGTAAAGTAAACAGCTGAAACAGGTCAGAGAAATAATGACTGAGAATGACTATTTGTCATCATTGACTATAATATAAGCCTAAAACGAACAGCTCAACTTAGACATCTCCTATATGGACATCTAAGATATGCATGATTAATATTATACCAAAAAGCTCTTGACAAAAGCAGGGAGAAGACATGCAATGAAACATTACAGAACATCTCTATGGAACAAAGGGACTATACATTGGGGTATTGATAACACAAGAAGTCATGTAAAGTTGAACTGGAAATAAGGTTGGAGGACAGAACTCTTCCTGCAGGGACAAAGTAGGCAAGACACAGGTTTATTTTAAAATTATTTTATTTTATTTTATTATTTTACTCCGATCTGCCTCAACAAGTAAATAAGATTTTCTTTACATTACAGGGCCTGGTTTTGATCTCTTTTGTACTCTAATAACAGA
>JAOXJM010000001.1:175334616-175350792 GCA_026413425.1 Tringa solitaria
AGAATAAATTGGGGAGTTAAAGCCATCTTCACTTTAAATGAAAAGTGAAGACAACTCTACTTTAAAGCTGCAGCTGAATCAGGCTCCTGCTTTTTTTTGTTGTTGTTGTTGTTGTAAGGGAGACAGTCCTTCCAGGGTGGCAAATTAGAACATGAAACTCCCAAAATTTTAAATATCCTAATTTTTTATACATAAATTTTTCCTATGTTTTCTGCCAAAATAAAATGTTGAAAAGCTTTACATTATTTTGGAAAGCAGTTTGGGTTTTGGTTGAACCATATTTTGAAAGAGAAAACAGGCCTATGTACATTTTTCTAGTGAGGTCACATAACATGTTTAGAATTTGAAATTCTTAGATGGTAATAACGGATTGATTAGGCATTAATTCATGATTTAAAGGACAAAAATAGAGTCAAAATGTGTTATTACTTACCAATCCAAACGTTTAAAAATATTTTTAAAAATAATAATTATAATAATATCGTTAAAAATGTTTATAATTTTTAGAAATGGAATCCAAACGAAAAGGCCAAAGAATTACTCATGATAATCTCATCAAAAAGCATACAGAATTTGTATGTAAGATAAAGATACATGCCATTTCCCTATTGGCATAGTTCTAGTCAGTCTGACTACTGGGAAGATCTTAGAGACAAGAGATGAGCTTCTTACAAAACAGGCAGACAGAAACTGCTTGAACTGACATGTCTGTGCCACAGGTACAGAAAAGGGTTAGTCTGGATTGGTTAAAACAATTTCTTGTGAGTTTTGTTGCTTGATTTGAACACTGTGATGCCATGATCGAATTTTTGCCACTACGAGATACACATAGCTTTAGTTTAAAGCTAAAACATTTACTTTGTGCTGGATTGAGATAAAATTACTTTACCAGCAAGTTAAGGAGAGATGTGGAACACCACTGGAAACTAAAGGAATATTTCTTTCTATATATATGTGTGTTTATATATATATGCGTCTATATATGTATGTGTGTTTGTTTGTATATATATATATGTCTATACAAAGTCCTAATTTTTTAGAAGAATCTCAGCCATCTTCTTGGCTTGGGTCACTCAGTATGCTGACAGTTCCCAAACATAATTTGTAAATTAACCTGAACCAGAGACCACGTACAGTGAGCAATAACTCAATTTTGAAGGATATACACGATTTTAAAAGTGAGGATATAGTTTGTTCAGTAACATTTGCCCTCGTTGACAAAGAAAATTCTCAGAAAGATTTCGTTATTAAAATATAGGTAGCCAGCATGTACAATGCAGATAATTCAAAGCTAACTGTCAGTATTTCCACTTAGAAATAGTTGTAAAATATTTAGCAATATGAAGTGGAAGATATATTTTATATTTTTAATAATAAAAGCCTTATATTTGGAAATAGAAGTAGCTTTACTTTTCAGATTAGAAGCTGAGAGGAGAAAAAGACAACATTGTGGAAGTCTTCTCTGAAAACAAAGAAAAAAAAAGTAATGATGTGATTTGCAGTTACAGAACTTCCTTATTCATCACTTTGTTCAAACTTTTGATTGGTAATATAAATTTCAGGTAGGCAGAGGTTAAGATGTAGTTGATATGCTGTACAAAAAGCATAATGAACATGACAAAAAAGAAATTCTTAAATGGGATTTTCAGAACCTGTGAAGGTGGGGTATGAAATCAAGCTAAAAGACCTCTAATGACCATAATTAGGAATGCTAGAATCCCATGAGTTCTCCATGTAATTGCCAGTATCTGCCAGAAGTTTAGATACTTGCAAATACTATTCCTAAGCTACTTTGATAATTCCTTGAGGAAACACAATAGTAAGAATTACAGAATGTGTAAAAATCTCTTTATCATAGTGCTGCTTTCTTAATTTTTCAATTACTGGAGCTCAAGTAAATTTTGGCATTTGGTATGATTATTGAGTAATTAGAGTAACCATTCCTCAAACAATGTAGTGATTTCGACGCCTATGGAGACTTTTCTTTATGTATCCTACTTGCTGTCCATCTGCTGCTCCAGAAGTGTACAGGTGTTGCACACATGCTGGGTCACATCTGATCCTATTCAGATGTCTTATGTACTGCAATATCTAGAACATTGACACCCATGGGAGGTATCTAAAGCCTTCCTTCCCGCAGAAAAAGAAAAGGTCATTTTTATTGATTTGCAGAATTCACTTTGAAGGTCTACTTCTAAACTGATGCTTTTGGGAACAGTTCCTGGCTCTCCAATTTAGGTTCCTGTCCTGTCCACATCACAGGTCTATTGTGGAGTGAGGGCTTGAGTTCACACCAGCATTTCATTTTCGTGTATATTTAGTCTCTCAGCAATGAAGGGAATGCAATGTGTTCAGGTGGGTTACTGAATTTACATCAAAAGGCCAGGATTTGCAGGTATGCTGTGCCACCTACCCTCTTGTCCAGCATCTAGATGCAGCTGCTGGTTCCTCTTTATATTCATGCATACTTTGATCTGGAATGACTTCCAAAATATGTATGCTCAAAAAAATCAAGTATGTTATTAGCACCTTCAATTTTACAGTAAATCTAATGAAAATGTACTGTTTACCTCTTGAAAGAGATATATTTGAACATTATTTTTTTTCATTCTAGAAAGAGTTTCTAGGTAATAGCATTTTACATTTTTATGTATTATTATTTTCACAGTGAAAAAATATGTCCTCACTGTAACCACAAGTGGTGTTGATTTGAGTTCAGTTTGCAGCTGGAGAGAGCTGATTTATCAGAGCTAAGCATTCCTACTGAGCAGGCCAGCTAATTGGTATGTGGGTGAAGCAGCCTTTGTCAGACTGGGAAGATGAGTACTCCGAGGTATCCATCCAAACAACTCTCTCAGGGGCATCCTGTCCTGTCTGTTGAAGTTGCCCTTTAGAGGAAGAGAGCCAAAGCTCACCACCATGAGTGCATATCAGCTAACTTTAAAATCCGAATAAATAAAATCAGGTAGAAAAGATTTAATTGATAATTAGGGTCCTGAATGCATGACTCAGTCTAGGCCTAACTTCCTAATTACAAAATTCTGATTAAAAACAAAATCCTGCCTCAAATGTCACCAACCCTGGAGGTATCTAAATTCATCAGGAAAACTGAGTCTTCTTAGAGATCTCCACGTGACCAGTAAGCAAGCTGGAGAACGTATCTACCCAGCTCCCCAAAATACAGAAATAAATGATACTTGAGTGTTCCTTCTTTCTGGGATTGATCCAATAACTGCATTATAGACATTCTAATGCCCAAGGACTAGATTTTCTGCAAAATCTATTCTACTTCAAAGATATAGAAGATGCTGATTTTCTTGTAAAAAACATGGCTGTGATGATTAGTGCATTAGATCAGCATGGGGGATGCACACCCACCCTTGGCCAATAGCCTGCATAACATCACTTGTTAAGATAAGAATAGGAGTACACACAGTGTGTACGAGGATTGAATAGACAAAAATGTCTGGATGGTGTTTGTCCCAAAAATTATTGTGTTAAGGAGGAAGACGACCACCTGTCCCCAACTGTCGATGTTAAGCAGGAAGGCAGGAGGGTAGGAAGGCAGTGGATTAAACACCACCTAAGAATTTTCAGAGAGTTCTGAAGCAAAGAATGAGGCAATCAAAAAAAAAAAAAAAAGTATGTTAAAAAATTAAATAAACAAACAAGCCCACCATGCAAATACACCATGCAAATGTGTTACGGAAGGGAAAGATCTTGGAGAAGAATCAGAGAAGCAGCAATAATCACACAGAGTATGTGCCTGCCATTGTGGCCCCGCAGTACCCCAACCTCAGCCCAGACCAGGCAGCACAGCTGCCCTTCAGGGCACCAGGAAGAGCTTGTACCTGGAGGTGATGTGCTGCCAGCATGGAAGCAGGACCCAGGGCCACCTCACTGCTGGTTGCAGGACACTATTTGAGGGGCTTCCTCCCACAAAGCTGGAGGGTTTACATCTCCTGCAAGGGGTGAGCAAGTGAGGAAATGCACTACTGGGAAGGGGTACCAATGACCTCTGAGCAGAGAGCAGGGAAACTGCGGAGAAAGGATTAAAATTTAGAGCGTTATGGTTAAAAAAGTGTGTTTAGAAACATGCAAGTGTTTATTAATATTTTATGAACATCTAGAGTTGTGGTTTCTCTGTTGCATTACTGATATTGATCCCAAACGCATAGCTCACTGATTGCTACTTAATTATGTGATATTAATAAAATTATAAACTGTTTTGCTCCTGATTTTGGTTAAACTATTCAAACTGAGTAGTTTTTTCTTGTGGCAATCAATCAGGAAGAACAAGTTCATATCCCAAAATGCCCTATTCAGTCCTGGCATTGTTAGTTTCTCTCATTTGCTTGTGAGCAAGAGAAACAAGACAAGGCTTGCATCCATTTTTTCAAATAGCAGGCATAGGTAGAGCCATATTGAGGTCCAATGTATACATTTTTTTTATATCCTTTCCTGTATGTCCAGGATATCCAGTTTCCTATGTTAATGTGTCCAAGAAGTACATATTAACTCTAAATTTAGATATTTCCAATATAAGCATTTTTGCCTGGTTATCTGTTGTCAACACTGAGTGACATTGCAATTCATTTGTCATGTTTTAGAAATCTATTTAGGGATGAAATGAATTGCATCTTAAAATACTTATTTTTTTCAGTGATTATAAAGGCATTCTAAAGGATTCAATTTTATCTGGGCAGCTGAGTACTACTTCTGTGCACAATTTTTTTCCTCCATGGAAAAAGGTGCCCGCAGAAAAACTTGTCTTAAGAGACTAAACATGGGGAAATACTCATGAACACTCTTCTGTCTAGCATTTCCTTTTGCTGATTTCTGAGCACAGATTACTTGGATTGCCATCCTCCAACACATCTGACTTTTCAGTCACTGTATTAGGCATGTTTTGGATTGTGATTTGTTGTACAAATGACAAAAAGGCAGGTAATGTGATCTTTATATCATTTTTGGGTCCAGTCAGTGACTGTCAGTTAAGCTTGAAGATTATGATACATATTTGGGCTGTACTGAAATAATTTAAATTTGAGTTTCTGGCTAATCTGAACCAGGATGTTTATTACAGGTCTTGCACTTCACATTTGGCGTGTAGTAAACTTTTGAATACTTAGTTACCAATGTGAAATGAAAAGATTCTTTAAAGATAAAAAGATAAAAATACAGCAGTAGGATACTTACACTGAGATCATCATGATGTGGAAGCACAGCTTCAAGCTGCTGTCCTGATTCAGGCACAGTGCAACCTGAAAAACCTTCAGGTATTATAGGCCGTGTTAGCTCATCTGCTTAGCAGCAGAGGTCATGATGAGCACATCACCCCAGTGGTCCATTATCTCCTCATGAAATTCAGAGACCAAATCAAGGATTCTTCTCTAGTACTAAGACTCTCTACAGGATTGGCAGTAACTGGCAGAAAAATTGTCTTTCCCTGCATGATCCTGACCTCCCAAGGCATTACCTTCGAGTGAGGCTCTGAAACTCTTGACCAATGGAATAAAGTTCATGTGAAATATCTGACAGTATCTAGACTCCGAACTGTGAAAAAGAATCACTGTCATGCATGTATATATTTGCATAACTAATGCAAGAGTAATTGCTTCTCTTTAGCTTTCCTTTAAGTTTCTTAAACGTGTGTAACTTCCATATAGCAACAAAAAGGCAAACAATCTCCAGCCTGCTTCCCCCACCAAAAAAACCCCAAAACCAAAAAAACCCAAACAAACAACAAAAGAAAAACCACAACCGAAAAACCGCAACCAACAAACCAGACAAAAAAACTAACCAAATAACCAAAACTACCAAATCAATAGAAACAAGCTATAGGACAGATGAAGAAGCAGAGGAAAGAGAGAGATCGTTGTTGACATTTTTCTCTTATACACATGTGTTGAGGATGAGGAAAGTATATGAGACATAGAGGCTCATCCACTGGATTTCAAAAGGAACTAATTTTAAATTAAAAGTGTCTATTTTTTATTTCTACAAATAAACAAGTAAAAAGGACAGAGTATCTGGATTGTGGGTACTGAAGAAGTCTGTTGATTGAGTCATACCAATTTCACAAAATATACTACGAAATGATGCAGAAAATACCCACATGTATTACACTGAACTTGGAGGATTAACAATGAGACTAGTAAAGTCCATGTCTATACATTAACCCACAACTATGTTAAGGTGCATGTGCACCTTCCACATTTAGGTGGCACGTAGACACAGCCCAATCCATAGCTCTCTCTCCACAGCCTTATCCTTACACAAAGCAAATCTGAGTGTATTGCCAAAAAGTGAGTCTGAATGAGAAAGGAACTGAGTTCCCAAGTCACTGCTCAACAGAAAATAAACAAGCAAAATGCTGAATGGATATGTTCTTGAATTTACTAAGACTGCATCCTTATAATCTTCACAGGTGCTACATGACTGTCAGTACAAAAATTTTTGCTGCTTATAAGCTTATGCAAATCAAAAACCAGGTCAACACCTACAATTGGAATTGTCAGGTTGGTAGTTCTCCCCAGACTCCACTTCAAGGTCAGTGAGGAAAGCACTCCTACAAAATGCTTACTCGTCTCTGCCAAGTAGTAGTTGACAGGCAAGAATTTTTTAGGTATTACTTGTTTACTACGGCTTTAACTTTAAGGTAATTAATGTGAGAATTATGTATCTATCTGGTTTTGTTAGAATTATAGAATCACAGAATATCTCAAGTTGGAAGGGATCCATAAGGATCATTGAGCCCAACTCCCTGCTCCTCGCAGGACTTTGTAAAACTAAATCATATGACTAAGAGTGTCATTCAGATGCTCCTTGAGCTGTGACAGGCTTGGTAACACGACCACTTCCCTGTGGAGCCTATCCCAGTGACTGACCACCCTCCCAGCGAAGAACCTTTTCCTAATGTCCAGTCTGAACTTCCCCTGACACAACTTCATTCCATTTACTTGTGTAATATCACTGATCACCAGAGAGAGAAGATCAGCACCTTCTCTGCTGCTCCCCTTGAGGAAATTGTAGACTGCAATGAGGTTGTTGTTTATGTCATTTTAATTATTTATAACCAGAGCTGGAACTTAGGTTTGCTAAATGCTAGACTTAGATATTCTGAAGCAAAGTACATTTCAGCTATTCCTCTACTAAAACTTTTGCAGTCCATATATACTATGTCATTAGACTATATTATGTCATTAAACTAGATAGCTAACATTCGAAGATCTACTTTGCAGTTACGTGGATAAGATGTTCATGTGATATAAGGTGATGATCAGGTTCAACTTCCTACTCATTTAATATTCATTTGAATTGACAGAGTGGTAAAGATCTTCAACAAGTTAAAGATCAAGATCCATGTCATCATATTCAGTAACTTAAAGTTAGCGTACTCTTCTAGAATGCAGGAGGCCTACATTCACATCTTTGTCAGTCTAGCCAGAATAGAGATTTGATAACAGGATTCCTCAGGGAAGATGTCATCTGACAATGGTAGGGAAGATGTCATCTGGCAATGGTAATAAAGAAGTGGATGATAGCTTAACCCTTTTCAGCATGCCCAAACAAAATCATCTTCCAAACATTTGGAAGATGATTACCAAACGACAGTTTTGCATGAAAATGGAATCAGGTTTTGTCTTTCAATTAGGAATCTAGCTCAGGGATAGGAACGGGTGCTAGAACACCTCTCAGTGGCCTTTCTTATTATCCAGCTCCTCCTCTTCTTTACTGAACATTTTAAATCTCTTTTTTCAGGGGCTCAAGTCTTCCACAGCATTTTGTAGGGAATCTAGGTGATAAATTAAAGGCTGAGGCTTCTACCAGAGAATATAGCACCTAGAATAAAGTTCTGCATTTCATATCCTTCCTTCAAAGATTTAGTCCTAAGCATAGAAGGGTAAGCCTTCTTGAATCTTAGTTCTCTCTGTAAGCACCAAAAGAAGAGCCAGTAGGCACTAACTGAGCTACTTCATGCTTTGAGAATCACAGAAAGGGGAAAAATACATTGAATTGCATCAGCTAGTGGTTATAAACTGAAGCATTTTCACTTCTGTTACAGAGTCATAGAATCATAGGAACCATAGGGTTTGGGAGGGACCTCAAGAGGTCTCTAATCCAACCTCCTGTCCTGGAGTAGGGTTATTTATGAAATCAGACCTAATTTCTGAGGACTTTGTCCACTCATGCCTTAAAAATATCCAAGGATACATGCTGAATATGTGTGTGTGTGTGCGTGCGCACACATGTGTGCATGGGAATCTGTACCAGCAACCAAAGTGGGGATGCAGCCTCAGGGGCTCATCTATTCATACATCAGTAACAAGTGAGACTGAGGTCATGTGTAAGCCCAGCTGCTGGAGGGATGCACATTGTATTTATGTACATATGTGTGTGTATCCTCCTCCTGTTCAGCTAAAGAGGGAAGCAGCACAAAGCCATTGCTGCTATTTCTGTTTGTGTGAGTGCGGAATGTGTTGGTGTTGCTCTGTGTGCCCTATCATGTATATATATGTGTATTTGTGGTGTAAAGGTGTTTGTGTGCTTTTGTGTTTGTGTGCCTACTGGGAATGCAAGCTGAGGTACTAAATGGTTTAGCTGTCTTTACAGCTAAGACTGTCCTTCAGAAACCTAAGGATTCAGAGATTAGACAAGAAGTCAGGAGTAAGAACGACTTATCCTTGGTGGAAGAGGATCAGTTTAGAGAATACCTAAGGAAAATGGACATACAAAATTCTAGGGGATCTGATGAGGTGTGTCCACACGTGCTGAGAGAGCTGGCTGATGCCATTGTGAGGCCACTATCAATTATCTTCAAACAATCATGGTAATTGTGAGAGGTACCTGAGTACTGGAGGATAGCAAACATCACTCATATATTCAAGAAGGGGAAGAGAGAAGGGCACATGGAACTACAGACCCATCAGCCTCACCTCAGTCTCTAGGAAGGTGATGGAAGAACTAATCCTAGAAACCATTTCCAGGCAAGAACGAGAAAATTGTCAGGAGTAGTCAACTTGGATTCACCAAGGGGAAGTCATGCTTGACCAACTTGATAGCCTTTTGTGACTAAATGACTGCCTTGGTAGACAAAGAGAGAGCAGTGAATATTGTCTACCTGGACATCAGGAAAACCTTTGACACTGTCTCACGTAAGTGCCTTATAGGCAGCTTGCTGATATGTGGACTGGGTGAGGGTTCAGAGGGCAGTGATCAGTCATACAAAGTTTAGTTGGAGGCCAGCGACTAGTGGTGTACCCAAGGATCAGTACTGAGTCTGATCCTGTTTAACATTTTAATTAATGATCTGAGTGATGGGCCAGAGTGCACCTCAGGAAGTTTTCTGGGGAACACAAACTTGGAGGGGTGGTTGATATGTCAGAGGGTTGTGCTGCCATCTAGAGGGACCTTGACATGCTGGAGAAATGGGCTGAGAGGAAATCTATGAAGGGAAATGCCAAGGCCTGTCTTAAGTGACCTTTTTCAAAGTGGTTTGACAGTCTTTCTAGTTTTGAATATAGATTTCACAAAATTGCATCTGAAGGAAATCAGTGTCTAAGTATTTCTTTACCAAAGACAGGTTATCAAATTTCAACAATTTGTAAAAACACATATATTTTTGTATATATGGGTATATGGACACAGACATAAATTAGTGTAATACTAGGTATAACCATGTATAAGTACATACAGACCTCAATGCATACATACACACATATATTCAGAGATAAATTTTATAAGAAGATGTTTATGTGTACTTGTGTATATACAAAGACTTACTGAAAGACTTACTGAAGCAGGGTTGCCTGGAGCATGTTAGAGCATGTTACTCAGGATTGCATCCAGGCGGGTCTTGAAAATCTCCAAAGAAGGGGACTCCACAACCTCCCTGGGCAGCCTGTTCCAGGGCTCTGTCACCCTCACTGTGAAGAAATTTTTTCTCGTTTTTGAGTGGAACCTCCTATGTTCTAACTTGTGCCCATTGCCCCTCATCCTGTCACTGGGAACCAGTGAAAAGAGTCTGGCTCCCTTCTCCTTCAACCCTCCCTTTAGATACTTATAAGCATCTTCAGTCATATCTCAGTTGTGGTTTGTATGGGTAAAACTCTTTTATACTGTTGGGAATATAATCTTTGCTGAAGTATGCCATTTTAAGCTCCTTGTGTTTCAGTCTTATGTTTCTCGTGTATAATCATTAAAAAGTAAGTAAAATCAATATAAGACATTCCTTCTAGAACTCCAGAGATATTTGCAAATGCTGTAGCAAATACTGTTTGCTAGAAAAGAGATAAATACATAAATGTAGCTTAAAAATAATGGTATTCACTGTAGGGTTCTGGGATCAGAGCTCAGGACTGCACACTAAACAGTCCCAAAAGCATTACCGTAAGTCAGAGAATCAGAAGACTTCACAGCTTAATATCCACCTGGGAGAGCTTTTTAGATAGGGGTGTCAGGAAAGAACAACTGATCTGAAACACTAACACAGCAGTGGGAAGTACTTCAGTGTTCTCCTGGATAGAGCTGAGCAAACTCTGTTTTTCTGAACTTGACACACAAAATGTAATTTCTAAAATATACTGAATAATGTGTTTTGATTATACTACGGTAATCTACGTGTGTGGCATCTTAACGGAAAATTCCAAGTAATGCAGTCATCAGAACAGAACTTTGGTAGTTCTAAAGGGCTTTTTACTCACAACACCATGTAGTGTTGTGAATAGTACATTTTTCAAAGTAGTACAAACCCATTTTGTTGGACCACGGTACCAGTAATGTCAGATTGCCTTCTGTCTCCTCTATAGCAAACAGTTGTCTTTGAAAAGTTCTTCCTTCCAAGAAACTGACAAGTTCATTTTCAGTTTCACTATGAAATTTGTGTGAACAGGTTTTGGTCAATGTTTTGCTTTCAGCTTCTCCTGTGTCGAACAATCAAGGATGTCGGCCAGAAGAAGCAAGCAATTAAAGGGACTCTGGAGATTCAAATAACTTGGGTTATTGTTTCAGTGCTCATTGACTTTTAACATACATTCAAAATCACAGACAAAATCAATTTAAGTTTTCCACAGAGAGTTTCAGAACACCTTAGTATGTGTTTACTGATCTGTTCATGTAATGTAAGCTAATCTATGTGTATGTAATGCACACATTTTCATCTGCAACAAAGGATAAAATGTATGAACTTTTAAATTATGCAGAATCAACTTACTACAGTGAATGAATAGGGAAAAAATAACACAAATTTTCCATTTGTAAATACGAGTAGAAATAGATTCCATATAGTATAATTACAGTATTATCAATAATATGCAGTCATCAAACAATAGTATTTGGCCAGGGTGCTGAGACATTCAGGCATACATTATGAGATAGCCTTAATATTCCACAACAAGAAGTCATGGCTTTCAGTGCTTGGATTATTTTTCCTCCTAGCATATTACCCAGAAAAAAAAAAAAAAAAACTACATCAAAACACACAATGGAATAATTTTTTTGAGCTGGTCTATGAGGAAAGACCTTTTGAAAAACCGGAATAGTTGCTAGTATACTTCATGTTTTTTGGAATTTACTTTGCAAGAACTTACCTGGTCCAGTCATCCTCAATGAGACACAGTAATGACCAGAACACAGTTCAAAAAGCTATGCTTCTGCATCCTGTAAAAGCTGAGTTGCAATGACAGCATTGCTACTTTCTTACAGCATATAGAGCATTGGTAGCTGATCAAACTGCCTTCTGACAACCTTCAGAATTTATTTTTGAGGGTAAGTGCCTCATTGCACACCAGCTACACAGCACTGGGAAATGAGGTTTTGTGGAGAAGTATTCTGTATGATAGTATTTGAAGTGACTAGGAGATGAGGCACGGGGTGATTGCTCTGCAATAGGATTGGTTACTGTAAGTACTTCAGATGTTTGCCATAATACAGTACATTGACAAGCTCTTCACCCAGTTTGATGTCTGTTAATTCAGCATGCTTAACAAGCATATCTGTCCCAACACTGAATAACAAAATAGTGTTTACTACATCTAAGATGAATAAATATCAAAATTCCAACCAGGACCATGAAGTCTGTAGGCACTTGTGCATTTAAAGTCTTTCTTTGGGTTTAGCCCTTTATATTTAGTTTCTACTGCAGGTTCTCCTTTTAACTGAACAAACAGAGTTGCAGGTAACAGCTAAATAAGAGAGGCACATTCCTTTTATACACAGAAAGTCATAGTAAGTGCGGAAAAATAAATAATTTTCACTGAGTGGAAGGGGACAGGGAGTGACATATTAAGATACATTTGCAAGCATGGCTGTTTTCCAATTCCTCATGGGTTTGAAGATGTTGCTTGGCAAGTGGCAAGCTTTTACATGAAACAAAAATCCCCATGCTGGTCTTTTGTGCATCTTGTAGGTCTGGCTAGAAACTTCATGGAAGTTGAGTTATCCTAGTACAAATAAAAGCAGCCGCTTATTGACAAGTCAAATTATCTAAGTTCAATTCATGATTTTTCACATTCCCAAGTCATTACGTATAGAGCTACAGTTCCCACAGAAGCAAATACATCCGCATACAGGCAGACAGCTAGGCAGGCGTGTGGCAGACAGGTAATCAGCAACGCACAAAGAGTGCACCCAGTTACTTAATTATAAACCTAAGTAAGGCTTAGATATGGTCTTATATCTGCATTACTTTTCTGAAAGCCACAAGTCAAGAACAAATTTATTCATTATTATTAAGTTTATAAGGAATATAGTTCTCAATGAGATAATAAAATGTAATGTTTTAGACTACTAGGGTGCTTATAGAAGATCTTGTCTTTGAAATTCTGATAATGGCAAAACTCCCATTGGCATCAAGGAGAATTTTGCCTGCCAAAAGACTGCAAGATCAACCAGACAGCATTTACAGTGAATTTACAGTACATTTAAGGGCTTTTATGACTTCAAAAATCATTTTGTGATTTCCTACATAATAGGTCTCTAAACTTCTGATGAACTAATTTACAGATTCTTCTTCATGGATATTAGTTTACACACTTGAGAGAAAGATACAAATTAGAATATCTTAGAGTAATGAATTTTGCCCTATATTAATCTTCAGGGATTTCAGATAAAAATGAACCATCAGCTTTTTTTTTGGTTTTGGTCCAACTCTCCACATAACCAAACAGACTCATAATTCATCAAGAAGGTACTTTCTGCTGGAGAGTGAGCTAAATTTTCCCTAATTATGTCATGGTAATCAGAGGTACTTACCTCTTTTATTTGCATGAAGAATACATTTGTGCCTTGCGCAGTATCTTACTCCACTTTAGTTAATGCTAATAATCGAAACATATATTTTCTAAATTTGCATGAAAAGGGGAATATTAACAATATCCTACTGTAAGAGTAATTTGAAAATCTCCTTTGTGCTCTATATTACCCAAAGGAGTGAGTGGGAGAGAGACAAAGAGGGAAAGAGAGAAAAACAAAGAAGGGCAAAGAGAAAGAGAGAGGGGAAAAGGGGAGGGAGAAACTCTTCCAGAGGGTGATTCAGAGCAGAAACCTTATTGAAGTTTTTGATTCTGATTGGAAATTCCCATGTCAGTTGCCTGTGTTCAAGCACTATTAATAACCCTCAAAATATCATGAAGAAAGAAAATAATGGAGTCATTTTTATTACACTTTGCACACTGATGATTTTATTCTGACTAAATGATACGGATCTAGACATCATGACAGATGTTTTCTGATAGAGTAACATAAGGTGGCTTTTAGTCACTTGTTAATTTTGTTCTTTGCCCTCCCAACAACATCCTAGCAAAGTCAAATCTGAAGACAAAAATACTACCTTGTAATTATTATCACTGTTTCATTAAACTGTTACAATTCCACTTTTCATATAAAGAAGTCTAGAACTGGATAATTGCAGCGTGATTGCAGTAGTGATTTTCTCCTTCTGCCAATGACTTTGTATTGCAATTCTATTGCTCATAACCTTTGAATATCTGACATGTAATTTTGTTCTGATTTATTATACTTTAAATAATATTTGATTGGTATGAGCTACATGATGATATCACTTGCTCCGAGCTTTACAAATGCATCTGAGTGTTTGCCACACTGAGAAATTCATCTTAGGCATTCTGAAAAAGGTTATGGACACTAAATAAAATGGCTTATTTCATAGTGGCTCTTTTAATAGATTTCAAAATTTCACATCACTAGAAAAGTCAGGTTTAGAAGCACTTTCTTTTTTCTTAAGAAAAAAAATAAAGCTACATTTTCTATGTCTAGATATACACATATAGATTACAAATGTGCTATTAAATTGTCTGCTTTTGAAAATTATATACAGATCCATCAACAAAAGGCTACAATGCAGTTTTTTAATTCCCCTATCCAATATGATCCCAGTGTACTTCTTATGAGATTACACAGAGGAGACATACCCTACTGCACTTTTTTTGATGGAGGATACAAAAGTGACTCATTCAAAGGAAATGGTCCAAAGGCATATAGAAGCAGCTACCATTTTTATTTAGAAGGATATAAATCTCCTCTTCCACTTAGCTCTTCTGATTAGTTCATCGGAAGATCAAACATGGGAAAACAGACCAGTGTCACAGCAGGGAAAAAAATAAAATATTATCAGACCTATTCTCAGCACTGAGATGCCAGTACTTTATAAATACAAAAGATCCCTCATACACCTCCAGCTTTACCTAAGATACAAGAGTCATCTGGTATTCGTATGAGACCAATTCCCTTAGTGAATGATCAATAAACAAAAGAGGTGTTTTCTTGTTCTGAATGGCTTTTGTCTTTTAAAAAATTTACGTAAATATAAAGTTACAGCAGCAGAAAGATTTATTTATAATGCTAAAAGTATAGATCGCAAATATCTCATTTAAATGCAACTCTACAGCCAGCTGAGAAAGGAAGGCAAATGTTATCACAATTTAAATTTAGGAAATGAATAATATCTTAGCACTGGGTATTCCAGCTTATGGGTAACAGAGTATATTATATGCAGAAACTGAAAAAGAACTTTTGGGAACAGAAAAGAATTAAAATAAAAAATGTACAATGGTATTTTTTTTCAATCATAGTGAACTGGCATTTTAAATATCTCATATTTATTCTTCTTTAATTATCATTCTACACAGATATGGGGCTTAGGCTGAACTGAAGTGTGTGCTACAGAGCTAGCCTGCTACTAGCAACTTGCATTATATTGCCTGTCAGTCATTTTATTAAGCACCTACCACCTTGAGTTTTATCACAGAGGACAGTACATGAATAAGAGAATTTTAGGAATTTTGAAAACACTGTTTTATTCACTTTTGCAATACAGATTTCCACAGTACCTAAACACTTAGGTTTAAAAAATTAAAAACATGAATTGCATGTGCCACTCTCACTAGCAAGAATAAATAAGACAAGAGTTCCTGCTAGATATGTCATTTAGAGGCTTCATTAGAAAACTAAGTAGTATTTATTTGAGCAAAGTCTAGGAAACCAAGAGACACAATTCATTAAAAAATAAATGAAATAATTGTCACACACTGAAGGCAAGTTCTCCAACAGAGGAGCAAATTCTAAAGGCAATGGGCATCCATGCAGAGTCCATTTTGCTCAGACTATAAAGAGGATGCTCAGTGCATCACATCAGTGTCTTAACAGCTGCACTAAGCCCTTTTTGTAAGTGACAGGTTCTGAACTAGGCAGAGCTTTAGAGCTTCAAATTTGAGCAGCATACAGAGAAAAGAAAATACGTTAAAAGCATGAGCAAAGGTGGAGGATGCGAGCTGTGAAGGTCTATCTGCCTAAAAGGGACAGAAAAGTTCAGACAGTTTTCTGATCAGCTCATTCCCCCCTGAGAAAATGTATGTTGAAATTATCTGTTCTTCAAGGACTGGATACACTTGGTTGCATATAGATATCTTCAGCCCTGAAATCATCAATGTCTTTCTCTAAACAGTCTGACTCAGGTTAACTAATGAATGGAAATAACCACTCATTCTGTGTTAAGAACAAGTCAAATAAATCATGTCTTAAGAGTGCCACTTTTGTCCTCTAATATCCCTCTACAACTACCTGGAAGGAGGTTGGGGAGAGGTGGGTATTGACCTCTTCTTCCAAGGGAATAATGACAGGACCAGAGGAAATGGTCTGAAGTTGCGGCAGGGGAGG
>JAOXJM010000001.1:175375498-175386173 GCA_026413425.1 Tringa solitaria
CACATTCATCTTTGCTTATTGAAATTCTCTCAGTCAGAGTCAATATGCTAAGAAAATGTATACCATTATGAGTAGGGGCTGCACATTCTGAATTGTGATCAGATTAGATCAACAACAATTTCTAAAGTCCAAAGAAAATGTATTTATTAAAATGTGTTGGGTCACCAAACTAAAGCATGAACAGGGACATATACCAAGATTATAAATGTTAACAGTATGAATTGTTTACTTATTTTTAGCATTCATTAAAAAATACACTAAATTCTATGTTTTTAAAACAGAACGAATACATGGACTCAAGAGTTTGACTCTGACAATATGCAACAGTGATATTTTTACTACTGATAATATCCATGTATTGAAATGTACCTATCCCCTAGCTGTGCTTAGAATACTTTAGACTGGGAAAAGTATATACATTTTTTTTTTACTAGATGAATGTAAATGGTATATAACTGATTACGAAAGCACTGTGCTGACTTCTAGCTATGGGTTAGGAAACAGATTTTCTATTAATTTACTTTATTTGATATATAAGCACCCAGGCAAAATTAGCCCACATGGAAATTTTCTCCATTGGATTACTTGGTATTAAAAAGTTTTTTGTCTACCTTTTCTAATTCAAAAAAATATCAGAAATGTTGTTCCTATTTAAAATATAGATGTAAACAATTGAGTCCATTTAACTCTTATTGTAATTCCATAGATTGAGACTTAAATTTAAAATATGCGTATATGTATGTACGTGAGTGCACCTGCCTCTATATATGGATATATATGCATGTGTATATAGTGTAAAATTACAAACAGAACAAATGAGGAACTGGGAATTGCTAGTATTATACTCAGTTACTACCTGCTTTTTGAAGATAGTCACCTTTCAAGAGGAATGTTACAATAGAAGGCTAACCAGACTCTTCTGCTGTAAACATCTGCTTATATTAGTTAAGCTCATCAACAGAAGTTTGGTGCAATTAATGTATGCAGCTTTAATGAAACATACAAAACAGTAATTGCAGCCATAATTATAATATAATTAAACTGTAATCATATAATTAAAGTCAGCTATATAAAAACTTGCTTTTGAAACAGCTCAGAACAGCACTGTACCTTTTTTAACATCTCATATCTACCTCTTTATAACTTTTCTTCCAAATATACAGACAATAGTACAAATTAATAGGAAACAACAACAAAACTTACATAGTTTACTTGACAACCTTGCATGGGTTTTCTGTACGTTTAATTTTTACTGAGAAAAGAGATACTCAAGTGCAGATACACTAAGAGCTGTGGCCTTGTCAAATTTCATTACGAAATGAGGTTTGGGTCTGGTCAGCACTCAGGTAACAAACATCCAAGGAGACATCAGGTGCTGCAGGATGCGATATTACGTACTCCACAAATAGCATCTTCTAAGTTGATCTCATAATAATGTTAAGTGACACTAAGATTTGTTCATGCTGCCATTGGAAGATAAGACAGGATATCTACTGTCATTTAGAGAAACCAAACAATGTATGGCAGTGTCGTATTAGCAGAAAAAGGAGAAAAAAAACAACCAACCAATCAAAAAAAAAACCAACCAAGGGGTCAGCATGCCTCTGAGGAAACCTGATTGTTTATTCCAGGTATTCGGGTGATTCAATATGCTCTCCTTGCTGCCAAGTGACCTGTCCATCTTCTCATATCATCTGTGATCTTGGAGGAGAAAAAATAATTATAACGTAGCCCCTCCCTTTTTTTTTGTCTTGTTTTTTAAACGCAGAAAAGGGGCATTTGGCATTGTTTGTTGTCTTCTCCCTCTTTTTCCGAGCAAAACGATATTTAAATGAAGATGTTGTCTTTTGGGCATCTCTCTTATTAACAGTCACATTGTTTCGCCCTTTTTCATTTGTTTCCTAGTTGTAGTTAGAAAATGTCTGACAACTTTTTCGCCTTTTCAGAACATAATACTTCATTAAAAACAAGATATATCACACTACCAACATTTTGTTTAAAAAGGATCTTTGCTCCCAGGGCTGTATGCTTATTGCTGAGTTATATATATTCTCCATAGATCTGCTTTGGAATGATCTACAGTGGAAATCAAATATTATCTGTTTCACCTGTTTCTTTTCCCCCCCCCCGACATCTGATGGCTGAGAGTCACAGAGTCTAGATTTGAAAGCGAGTTTTGTTTTCTTTAATCAAGAAAACATAATAAATATTGGAATTTTTTATGGCTTTGTACTTTTATTTGAATGAAAGCTATAAGCTGAAACAGGAAGAAAAATCAGCTTTGCATAATGAATGCATAGTTTATATCACATTTGAAAAACAGAAAATCATCAACTCTTTTTATACTGTCAAGTATTTAAATCAGAAGATAGTTGCAGGAAGTTATAATACAAAAGCAAATTTCAGGAAAAAAGAGTCTCACAGAACTCTTTAAACCTTTTTCTCAAGTATTCATGTTGTAGGTAGTTTTGGTCAAAATAAAAGAATTGTAACAGGGTTAAAACACCATGATGGGACTCAGGAGCCCCACCTTCTACACTCTCCTTTTTTTCACCCTAGTCCATTTAACTTCAAAACTTCATTCACAAAACTTGTAGTGGTTGAAGCTCCTGCCATGTGTGAGATTTATGTGTACAGTTTATAAACCAGGAGCAGTTGCAAACCATTTACAGTTAAATATGCTGAAGATGAATTTAGGACTGAGATAGTCAATTAATTTGCATATTAAAGTTTTTTATGGTTTTGGGTTTGTTTTTTTTTTGTTTGGTTGGTTTTTTATTTGGTTGGTTGGTTTTTTAATTCCAGTTATTTAAGCATCATTGTACTGGGTTTACATTGCAAGGTTTGGTAGCGGCAGGGCTACAGGGATGGCTTCCATGAGAAGCTACTAGAAGCTTCCCCCATGTCCAATAGAGCCAACGCCAGCTGGCTCCAAGAGAGACCCACCGCTGGCCAAGGTTGAGCCCATCAGTGACGGCAGTAACATATTTATGTGATAACATATTTAAGAAGGGGAAAAAATCTGCTGCACAACAACAGCTAGAGGAGTGAGAATAACTGACAGAAACAACTCTGCAGACACCACGGTCAGTGAAGAAGGAGGGGTCGGAGGAGCTCTGGATACTAGAGCATAGACTCTCCTGCAGCCTATGGTGAAGACAATCGTGACTCAGATTGTCCCCCTGCAGCCTATTGAGGTTAACAGTGGAGCAGATGTCCACCTGCAGCCCGTGGAGGACTCCATGCTGGAGCAGATGGTTGCCCGGAGGAGGTTGTGACCCTGAGGAGAGCCCGTGTTGGAACAGGCTCCTGGCACGACCTATGGACTTGTAGAGAGAGGAGCCCACTTTGGAGCAGGTTTGCTGTCAGGAGTTGTGACCCCATGGGGGGGCCCCACGCTGGAGCAGTCTGTTCCTGAAGGGCTTCACCCCATGGAAAGAACTCACACTGGAGCAGTTTGTGAAGAACTGCAACCCATGGGAAAGACCCATGTTGAAGTTCATGGAGGACTGTCTCTTGTGAGAGGGACCCTGGAGCAGGGGAAGAGTGTGAAGAGTCCTCCCCTGGAGGAGGAAACAGTGACGGAGATAACATGTGATGATCCAACCACAACACCTATTCCCCACCCCCCTGTGCCACTTGTAGAGAGGAGGTAGAGAAATCAGGAATGAAGCTGAACTCAGGAAGAAGGGAGGGTTGGGGGGGAATGTGTTTTAAGATTTGTTTTTATTTCCTGTTTCCTTACTCTGATTTGATTGGTAATAAACTAAATTAATTTCCCCAAATTGTGTCTATTTTGCCCATGGCAGTAATTGCTGAGTGATCTCCCTGTCCTTATCTCGAATCACAAGCTTTTTTGTTTTATTTTCTCTCCCCTGTCCAGCTGAGGAGAGGAGTGATAGAGCAGCTTTGGTGGGCACCTGGCAGCTAGCCAGGGTCAGTGCACCACAATTGTTTTCATTACTTTCTGTAACTCTTCTTTTTTAAATCTGTTTACATGCAAGTCTTTATGCCTGAATCCTTTGTTCTCTTCACCAAAACTTGAAAATTATTCTGATACAAATCTCTTCATAGAAAGTATTTTCTCTGTGACATCTAAAAACTGTAATGATATTCTCATTGTAAATGGGTCATTTAAATAATACTGTGGAACGTTAAAGAAGCATGCAGTAGTGAACTCTCGATTGCTGAATTTTCCCCAAACAGCTTCTTACCATTGTAGTTACATTTTACCTCATTATTTATTCATAACTGAATTGCTAAAAAATATTAAACTAAACTGAGAAGTAAAATGAGTATCTATTCACATGAGGAAACATTTATCTCTAACTACCAGTGACCCCTGTGATTATGGCATGTTTGATTCATGTATCTCACTTACCTGTGAAAATTATGAGCCACTGACATCCCAATGCTGTCCTTTAAATTATTTAGAAAATATTTTCAAGCTCATAGTTTCTTAAGAGAAGTCTGCATTAGGAATAGTAAACAGTAGCTCTCAAAACAAACAAAAAGTGCGTATTTTACTTTAGTCTGCAGATGGGAAACTTTTAATTGTTTTTTCCAAGGTAATGTATATATAATGTATACTGACCACCTTTGAGGTATCTTGACACCCTATATGATGTCTACTAGATCTGCTTGCTAGCAGAAGTGCTAGCAGATTATGAAAAAAATTAAGATTTTTGAAGAGCCCTAATTTTACTGTTTTACAAGTGATTTTCAGACAAATTATTATCTTTATTTACAAGATAAAATCCGATGTGATGCATGGTTTGTACTAGCATCACTTTTTCAAAACAGTAAGTGGTCCTTACAAACATTTTCTATCTGAAGGTAAAAAAAATAATTTCAAAATGCACACTAGTCAGTTTGTGTGTGCCAACATCTTCTTATAGGACCTGATCTGAAGATTTTTTTGGAGAAGACTCCTTATGTTATCATCAGCAATCAACTATTAATAATCAACCACTAAAGCAAATATTCATAAATGTACACAGGATGTTGCTGACTGTCCAATAAAATCAGCATTTGACATATGGTGTCTATGTAATTCATTGCTAATCCAAAATGTTTTGCGAAGCATTCATTTTAAAAAGCACAGTATAAATACCAATGAAGTCACAACAGGAGGCAAATGCTGAATAATTCCAGTTTCAGAATAAAAGAAAAGCAATTAGCAAAAGAAAGAAGCAGTCTTAAACAGGGTATAAAGGCTTTAAGCTTTTTTTCTGCTAGTTTTATAGTTTTATCATAGGCTAGACAGTTCTAATGATACCTTTTAATTCTTCAAAACTTAGTGCAGTAATCCAAGATTCCCTAACTGTTTTAAGTTACTAATTCATAAGAAAAGTCTGATACCCTAAAACTTTTCTGCTAGTGATTAGTGAGTAGGTCTATGCTGGTTCTGGAAGACAATAACCTGTAAAGTGGCCAAAAATAGGAATATAGAATCAGAAAATAGAAAGAGCAGAAAACAAATGGTTAGACAAAAATTTTCTTGATAAAATGATTAATTAGATAAAAAAACATTTTTCTGCATAAAATATGCAAAGGCACAGAAATCAGGTTTGATACTAATTTCTGGTTTTAAGAATTTAGACTATGATGAACACACATTTCTATAGTAGACCTTGGGAATAACTATTATAAATAATAATAATAATAAACTTTTTTCCAGTCTTGCAAAATTCTAATTTGATTTTTTTTACCTTCAACTTGTGAATGCTTTAAGTTACATTCAACCCAGAGCATTACAGTTGTCCTGAACATGAATACGTTGTACTATCCTGTATGCCTTAAGGTACATCTCATGGTTTCCATTGCAACTTCAGAAGGACACAGGAGTGCCCAAGGCCTCATGTCACATACCAGATCTATGTCAATTCTTCTGACATCCTAGGGTGTCTCATACAGTACTAAATATCTGCATTTGGATAAGTGCATCAGTTCTTACTGTCTTTCACAGTTGTTCTTTCATTGACAATACAACTTGGTGTTTCTTAGCAGTGGAGCAAGCTGAATATTTTTGCTCTTTGTCACCTGAATGAGTGGTGGAGAGGAGTGGATGAAAGTCATAGTAACATATATGACTGAAATACTTCAAGTTTTCAGGGAAAGTTTCCCTTGTTTGTTGGGGTTTTTAAAGTTTCCTAATCTTCTTTTCCAGAGTCAAGGTAGCAGTGTTCCAGTGCATTATTTGCTCTTCTAGGCAACTTCTTATCATTTACATGTTTCAACATGGCATGAAATTCCTCCGGTATATTTCATCTAGCTTTCTGTTCTTTCTCTGTGCTGTCTGACCACGCTTCTGCTGCCTAATTTTCTATTTTAATGAAATAATGTATTTCTAATATAAGGAAAATTATAAGAAGATGATACTCACAGACCCAAATGAACCTGTCTGAGGTCTGTAATAGCCTCATAGCAGATGCTGACCTCTATTCACTGAAAGGACACTAGAGAAGATAAGCAGCTGGAGTTAGGTAAAATTTATTTAGTTTTTTTTTTTTTCCTGTTGCTTAAAAGTTCATGTCCTCTTATGTGACACATTGTTTTCTCTGGACAAGAGCAAACCTCAAATAATCTGATGTAATATAATGGATAACAGGAGAAAAAACATATGAAGGTATTTTTCCTAGTATTTAAATTCTGCACTCTAGATTTTTTACTTGATTTCCATAATAATAAATATACAAGTCCTTTGTCCCCAGATTTAAAAAAATGTTAGTCAAAAGAAAAGATATTTTACCTAAGAAGCATTTCAAAGTCTCTATAACTTATAGACACACTGGGCACTGATTTCCTTTTCACTGCAGGCTACTGATAGAAAAGTAATACAGTAATATATCCTTAACCTCTACCACAACACACAAAGTCAATAAGAATGAGATGAATTTTCTAATATTGCTTTTCAAGTGTTATATAGTCTCTATATACAAGAAGAAACAATCCTAACTCAAGTAGTAGCATAACATATCTGTTCATTTAACAAAATAATAGCAATTTAAAAAAATGGAGGGGAGGTGGTGGAGCAGACATTCTCTTGCAGTCCATGGAGAGGACCATGGGGAAGCAAGTTGTCCCCTTGCAGTCCATAAAGGACTACAATGGAGCAGATGGCCACACTACACCCACATTGGGGCTGGTGATTAGGTCCTAAAGGAAGCTGAAGCCTATATGGAGAACCCACATTGGAGATGGTGGAAATTATGAGGAGGAAGGAGATGCAGAGAGAAGCTGTTATAGACTGATTACAGACTCATTCCCCATCTCTCCCCCATCCTCCTCCACTGGGGTGGAGGTAGAAAGAGAAAAACTGAGCTTCAGGAAAAGGGGTAGGAGTGCGGAATGGTAATTTTTTTTAGTTTTTTAATTTAGTCTCTTTAAAGGGTTTTAATTTGGTCTTTTTCTAACCATCCTATTTTTTTGTTGGCAATAAATTAATTTTCCCAAGTCACAAAATCATGGAATCATAGAATCACAGAGTCATAGAGTGGTTTGGGTTGGAAGGAACCTTAAAGATCATCAGGTTCTAATTCACCTGCCATGGGCAAGACAACTCCCACTAGACCAGGTTGCTCAAAGCCTCAGCTCGGCCTTGAACATTACCAGGGAATGGGGCATCCACAACTTCTTGAAGCAACCTGTTCTCGTGTCTCACCACCCTCACAGTAAAGAATTTCTTCCTAATATCTAATCAAAATCAACCTTCTTTCAGTTTAAGACCATTACCCCTTGTCCTATCCCTTGACTCCCTGATATAGGCTGCTACAAGATTTTTCTGGAGCTTTCTCTTCTTTAGACTAAAAAATCTTAGTTCTCTCAGCCCATCCTCAAAAGGGAGGTGCTCCAGCACCCTGAAGATCTTTGTGATCCTCCTCTGGACCTGCTCAAGTCATTCTTTTGCTAGCATCCCCAAAGCGGGACACAGTACTCCAGGTGGGGTCTCACAAGAGCAGAGCAGAAGGGCAGAATCACCTCCCTTGATCTATGGTCACTCTTCTTTTGGCACAGCCCAATTGGTTTTTGGCTTTGAGGGCTGCAAGCACACATGGCTGGCTCACATTCAGTTTTTCAGTTGAGTCTGTTTTGCCTGACAGTGATCTCCCTGTCTTTATCTCCTCCCAGCAAATTTTTCATTTTATTTTCTCCCCTTGTCCTGTGTAGGAGGGGCAGTGAGTGAACAGCTGGGTGGGCATCTGGCAGCCAGCCATGGTCAAACCACTGCAAAGATTAAGAACAGGATGAGGATGTTAAGTGATTTTAAGAAAAGCCACTGTCTCCAGCAGGCCCACCCCAGAACTCCTTCTGTCCAGTGCCCTGTGGTCTCTGCCCAGGCTGAGGGATGCAGCTGCCACTTTCCAGTTCTCAAGTTTAGCCAGCAGCAAAGCTGAAAATGTATCCCAGAGACACAGACATACAGATGCAGACACACACATACACACAAACAGAGGACACGGACATGGCTGGTCACACAGACAAGGTCCAGCCTCCAGCAGCACCCACATTCAGGACTCACACCACACACCCCAGGTTCACAGCCACATGCACATTCACAGATTGCCCAAGCACCTGCCAGCACCCCTTCCCAGATCCCATTGTTAATGCTGTTGAAGTATCTTTTATGTCCAAACTTATTTTTACTTTGTTCCTTGGAGTGTAGCCTTATTCCTCAGACTGTCTGCAATAGCTATTTAATATCAAGTTACCTACTGCTCTCCCATGGTTATTTAAGCTTGTTCTTCACTGTAACTATGGACATAGCTCTTCAGATGAGTGCTAATTATGTTGGAAGAGCTAATCCTGTTTTTGCTATTAATAGGAATTATAAGGACGAGATACAGTGATATAATTTTCTAGCACCTTGATGTACCAACTCTTAAATGTTTTCTGTGTTGCAATGATGTATTTGTTTGACTTGACCATGAATAGCTTCCATTATTTATTTATCACATTTTTCAAGGCTATCAATAATTGAAAAAATGAATTTTTAATCCAAAGTACTTTATGCTGGACTTCAACGAAATGAGGTTACTTCAGTATTGTTAAAAGAAATCCTGGGCCCACAAACATATTCATGACTCACAGATCACGTGATAATTGCCATTGACAATTGCTGTTTGAGGCAGCTCACTTTGTCCATTTTTAATACTTTAGATTTACTCTTTATTGATCATAAATCCATGATCACAAAGAGAGGAAAGGCTGGCTTCTTAACATTACTTTGTCATAAACCTCAGTCGTACAAGTACAGTTATCCATGCGTAAAGAACAGTCCAAATTTCTTAAATCCATACATCTCGTCATGCTACAACAGCTGTGGTCATTTGCACTAGGGTGTCCAAGTAATATAAGCATAGAAATCTTTATGCTTTTATAGGAAAATAGTGACATTAATATTTTAATTAAAGTAAAATTTGAAGAAACTACATATAAAGGGACTTTGACAATTTTAAGCAGTAAGTAGGAAATCTATCCCATAGCAAGCAACTTTTATCTAATGTTTGTGGACCGTACAGAGCAAGATTCTAGAGAGAAACAGGGCAATGGTAACATGAACCCTCAATTCTCCAGTTCCACCCACGGAACAAACAAATGGGCTTCAATCTTCCACAAGCCAACAAGAACTGCAACTCATATTAGTTAAGAAACTGTCAACAACCTGTAGTTCAGAAAACCCATTGTTTTAAGACTGACAGAACATTGGAATAGTCTGAAAAATCACAAAAAATATGCTTGTAGGAAATGGATAATTCTCAAAGAATTCAGATACTCATTTCAAATAATCACAGTGCTGAAATGTTAAATATTTATAAAAGCTTCTTTAATCTTGTGATTTACCCCTCTAAACTATGTACCATTATAATCTTATTCCTTACTCTACTCGTATGTCTTATAACATTATACCTCCTCTCTTTCTCCATGAGCTATCTGTGAATATTTACTTTTCCTCTCTAGTGAAGTCTCATCATCATCAGAGTTAAGAAGCACATGTTAAAAATGAAATATTTATCCCATTGTAATAAATATCTCACCGTGCTGTTATAGTATAGGAATAAAAAAAAATTGCGACTCATTAAAAAGTAATATAACAATAAAGATTTCTTTTTAAATGTTTACAACTACACGCAACTTTCTGCATCACAGAAGTAGGGCAGGCTGCATAGACTGCACAATGTATTTAGTGATATTGTCAGTTTTGTCTAATAAAATAATAACACAATTTAGTCTAATTTAAAAATTGCAGTCTAGACCACAAATACATTTAGAAAACCTTTTCTCAACTAAATCAATGGGAGGCAGGTCCCTAAATAGCTAACTGCCTATAATTTAGCATAGATACAGTATATTTTAGTTATATTTGTCATCTGATGTTAACTGCTGTGCAACATTAATACACAAGATCAATGTAATTTTCTACTCGTTATGGTGATTTTTACTGAAGACTTAATTTTCCTCTAAAAGAATAAATGTGTTTAAATGGAGTTGGTAATGTATGAAAATGTGCCTTTTGCAATGAAATTAATAGCATATTGTTAAAAAAAAACCAGTAAAATAAATAAATAAGTAAAAAATAATAAAGACACTGTTTAAAGAATATAATGAAATAAGTTTACTAAATGAAGAATTTGGGGATAATTTCTAAAACTTTAGGAATTTAGGCTCCAAAAGG
>JAOXJM010000001.1:175426913-175441018 GCA_026413425.1 Tringa solitaria
AAAGAAAAGAAAAGAAAAGAAAAGAAAAGAAAAGAAAAGAAAAGAAAAGAAAGAGCTGAATTATTTTCCTTTTGCTGATATTCATGAATGAATAATTTAAATATTGTATTATTGAATTCTATTATTCAGATCAATCTTTTTTCTCTTGCTTAATTTATTTCTATCAGTGAAGACTCTAGCAAGTAAACTTTGTTGATTAATTGAACATATATTCTACACTGAATTGTAAAAGGTTATCATCATAGTATGATGAAATTGGTACAACTGAATTTTAATTGTGAGAATTCAAGTTTTGAGGATTTTTATTTATTTATTTATTTATGTGGGTCTTTTTTTGCTATATGATCATGGACTTGTCCCTATTTCTTTCATGTAATTCTTATTCGAGTAGACACCAGTTCTGTTTATACTGAACAAGGACAGGGAAGTTAAGTTTCTAATTTCTTAATAAAGACATAATTCCCAGAAGACCAACATAGCCATATATACTGCTGAAATCAAATAGTGGGTACAGCCCAGTGAGAGGTGTAAGATTTGTCTCATGATAGTTTTAATAAAAGTTCTAAATAATTGTAATTATTTCAGAAGACAAAAAGAGAGAAGGATCTGTCACTGAGAGCAGTCTGTAGAAAAATACAGCTGCAAACTCCACCATTAAGACTCTGGCTACGTTAATAAATAAGATAGTCCAGGAATTCTTTGGAGCTCAGGCTAATTGGCACAAATAGCAGTTCTCTTTTCTATTAAGCTCTCTTAACCCTCTAAATAGACCAGCTGTGTTCAAACTGCTATTGAGAATGATCCTTGGCCCAGGATTTGTCTGGGAGGAAGTTAGCTGGTGTAACATGACGACATGCTAGGGACTATGCTAGCAATTTTGCAGTATAGGTAACTGCATGCCAGTGCTCAGGCCCATGACATGTCCTATTAGATTAACTGTTAGAGAATTATCTCACAATCACAAATTTCTTGGTTCACAACACTTGGGTTGGGTTATTACCTCCAGTGATACCTGCAACGCTGAATAGCGCAGATCTAGACCTATATGTTTGGATCCTGACAGAGTTGACATGTCTTCTAGGGCATTTATATGCAAATCTGTTTTGTCTATATTTAAATTAAAATTGGGACTGCATTTGCTCTATTTCTCTATGCAGACAATAGAAATGTCTCTTTGTTTTGTTTTTTTTTTTTTGTTGTTTTGTTTTGTTTACTGAGGGCAGACCTGGGCTAAATCACATTTTGAAGCCTGAGTTTGTTTAAAACCTAAACCAGCTCCTTCTCTAGTTGTTGTACCTCAAAATGACTTAAGAAAATGGGACAAATCTTGTCCCTGCCAGTCTTTTTCCCTCCTGTATCTTCCATGAATCTAACTGCTAAATAGTTCATAATCCTACTGCAGATTTTCTATTCAATAAATAGTGTATAAGAAAAAAAAAGATGTAATTTTGTATATCACCTTGTAATTATTTCTGTGTAGTTTCCATTCCATTAAATCTCTTCATACAATTCAGAAATTCTTCTAATTTCTTGAAACTAATCAGGGTGGAAATTTGACACTAATGAAGACACCTGTTATGTTTCAGTCCAGTTTTCCTAGAAGGTGCCAAGACGGGAACAAAAGAGGTTTTAGTCTTCTAAATTTTTTTTTATAATGAGAAACGTAAGAAAATATTCAGCTTATTAAAAAGCAGGATTTAGAAGCTGAAGAAGATGCTTATGGCAGAGATGGATGATGAATTCAGCAGAAACAAAAGATGGAATAAATTCAAAGACTGAAAACAGAAGTTAAGAAATTCACACAAGAGATGCAGTGCCGGATTTTTAATAGTAAGATAAATAAAACATTGAAATAACTTACAAAGGAATATGGGAAAACCCTTTCTGTTGGAAACATAGTATTTTCAAAAGCTTACATTGTACCCTCAGTTTCCCTGAATGAGGTTGTAGCGCTGACGACATGGGTTAAAACTTTAGGTAAAGGTAGTAGTGTAGTTTTAAGAATGGAGGAGCACCTCCAGCATGAACAACCTGTCAATCACTGAGAAGTTTGTGAAGACATGAAGAACTTTCAGGGGGGGTGGATTTTGAGGATGATACATACATGTGTATCTATTTTGGCATGCAGCAGCCAGGTGTTAAGCACCAATGAAACTTGAACAGATCAATCAGGAATCACGTTTTCTCTACCTGATCATACCAGTAAAGGTAACCAGAGAGAGAATGAAGCAAGAGGCCTGGGAAATCAAGTTCCAGCTCCAGGACAGCACACTGCATGGCAGGGACATCAATGTCGACCTGCCCAGCCTTGCTTCTTGACTGGTACATACCTTCCACAGGGCAGGGACCTCCTAAAAGAGTTCATTTATCTGTGGTTAAAATGTCTTGGTACCCAAGTATCTGCACTGTCCATTGGTGTCAGAAGTGAGATAGCATTTGCATCATTCACAGACAGCTGTGGGAAGCAGAGCAAGAAAGAAGAATCTCTGGTCCCTGAATAGGGGGATAATCAGGACCTTTTAACATACTGTTTGACCAAAATGCATACCCCTGTTGGAAGGGGAGGGTAGAGAATCCTGGTTTATTGGGGAACGAACTTCAGGAAGGGTTCAACCTGTGTAAGGGGAACAAGGAAAAATGTACAACCTTAATGTGAGGTCGTACCTTCAAGTATAAGACTTTAGTGGGAAAAGTACAGAAACTGGAGGAACAGAAGGAAGATCCAGAAAAAAATGCAAGTGAATTAGAAAATTGTAATGATTTCCTGAAGAAAAACTCTGAGAACTGCCCACCAAGACTGTGATATAGAGCAGAAAACATCAGAAAGCAGTCATGGAGCTGGGTTGCCCTATAGTCTAAGTGGCTGCTAAGTGAAAAGGGCTTTATTCTCAATGTCTAAAGGCACTGCAGTCGCGTGCTTGTGACTGGAACCTGGAATGCTGGGACAGGGTCTGGGACAGGTACTGATCTTCTTCTTTCTTCTCCTCCAAGGATAAGGAGTTTTGTTTGCTCTATAGAAGGGGGTAGTCCCCATCACAGTCATTAAACAACAAAGGTAGGGGTGGGCCAGACATGTTTGCACCAGAGGCTGGTTGAGGCATACGAGCAGGGGGGCAGCAGGAGGTGCTGAAGCTGCTGCAATGCAGTCTGAGTGGCACAGTGACATGTCACCATGCATTCCTGCACATCAGCAGGACTGTGTGAGCTGGGAGGAGGAGTTATCACATGGTTACTGCAGTGCAAGGAAGTTTTGTAATTTATAAAACTGCATACAACTCTGATGAAATGCTCTGGTATCCAAGTCTATTTAGTCTCCACACTGCCTATTTAGTCTCCACATTTCAACTGTGACAGAGGAGGCAGGGGTGTGTGTCTCCTCCTGTCAGCAATGCTTTGTGACGCTGCAGCTATAAAGCTCCTACCACTTGCCATTTTCACTCATTATTAACATTTTTGGCTGTAGTTACATATTAAAAACAAAACATGACTGCCTTGTCTGAAGAGTTGGTGAAGCTGAATGGTCATTTAAATTCCTTCCACCCTTTGGTCAAAATTTATTCCAGTGTGCTGAACTTTCTCCAATAAGCACTAGCTTGAATTGGGATCTCTCCGAAGGCAAATGTCAGAAATAAAACTCTCAAAGCACTGTGCAAACAGATCTAAAATCTCAAACCAGATATCTTGAACTAGGCACTCAACAACTGCCTGAAGCCACATGAAATGAATCAATCTCAGTATTCCTTGCTTATATGCCTCAGTTGGTTGGCTAAAAGCAAGTGGAAGGAACCTGAAACTTGATATCAATGAACCTCTTTATTTTAAAGAAGAGTTATTTTCAATAACCTAGTGATATCAAGAGATTATTCTCTCATCACAGAGTGATGAGAGAATCCTCTTCCTATGTGTCTGTTGTGAAATTAGAAAAAAGAAATCCATACAACTCTGACAAGAAATCCCAAGGAGCTCTTAGGAATGCAGAGTTGAGATCAGACCATGGGTTAGACTCAAATCAATGGGGCCAATGGCTGGGCAGGTCAGGGCTGTGGCGGAGCTGGAGACTGGCATGCCTATGGCCTCGTTAAAGAAGGGACTCATGGACCTAAGCTGAAACATGGTTCCTGGGCCAATGGGTAAAAGTTGGGGGGGTCTGGGGTAAGACAGGACTAGTCAACAACAGTGAGGCCCAATAAAGAATTCAGCCAGGGCCCTGGAAATTTTCAGCAATGAAAGTTGTACTTAGAAAGGAAATATAGGAAGTTAGGCATGGAGAGGAACCATAAACTAAGTTTCAGGGTGTGATCTTCATTGCACTGATTTTGTCTTATGCTTGTGTTTTCCCAAATGTATTTTGTCATCTCAGACTGGAATAGTTCAATAAAAGAATTTACATGTGTGATATTTTGTCTCTTGATACAGTTTCCTGAAATTCTTCTTAGGCTGATTCCAACACAAAGCTTCAATGTAGGGGCAGAGTATTTAGCAGCTTCATTTGTAAAAGGTTTTTGCTTTGTTTTCTTTTGCTTTTTACTGAAAATGGCAACACAGAAGTGGGTTTTTTTTCTGTTGTTGCTGCTTTTATTATTTTTTCCACGGCATGTTTTTTGTTGACATTCTTGTTCCTGTTATTGCTTCAGCAGAACTCAGAAGCATTCTTTGTACTGCCAAAGCTGACAAAGGAAGGTTAGCACTTCAGTGCAAATGCAGCAGAAACATGGACGACTTAAAGATGAATTTCACAACGTTGAAATAGTTAAACACTGATCATAATGGCATGCCAATATAAAGTATAAATGGCTCACAGATTTGTGCTGACTGCCTACTTATCAAGGAAGTCTGGTGGTAGAGGTAAGGATATTTGTGCCCACAGAACCTCTACTTTCCAATTTAATTCTATTGATTAATAGGTTTATCTATTTCTTTATTACCTGGAGGCATTAGATAATGTGAATTTAAAAAACAGAGCAGAGAAGGAGTCTGTAGCCCCATCCACGTATTGTGCTTCTTATTGTATCTTCAAGGAGGAATATGTGACAGAATCAATGGAGGAAGCAAAACACCACCACAGAAACTCTGGGAGTAACTGTGCTTGAAGCAAGAATAATTCTTTCTGTGACTTTGAAGAGTAGAGAGAAAATGTGGATATCATACACTATTTGTTGAAAATTATCATTTTAGTTTTTACCCAACAAGCTTTTAAAGTGGTGGGTTTATAAAGTTAGCACTTTACAGAAAATAGTGACAATTCCAGGAGATAGTTAGGATTTAGAAATCTTTTGCTCAAGAAAAGTCAAACTTTCACATTTTTCCTGATCTTTATTTGATGAAACAAGGCATTTAAAAAAAACCCTTTCCTTTCTCACAGTCAAAGGAGGGATATTGTACCAAAAAGCTTTAAGGGAAACAGAAAACTACATAATCTCTGTCAGTAAATGACACTTCAGGTGTTCCATAATGTCAGCTTCTTTAAAATGAAATATATTAATTTCTATTTGAAGCTAAATGAACCACAGAAAATATTTCAATTAAAAATGCATCAAAATAAAAGCAGCACATAACTCATTCCATATTCTAAATTTTGCCACCAAAAGAAAATACATATCATTACATTCTATAGCCATGACAAGAGCCTTGCTGTTGCTTTTGATTAATTCATTTACCTGCTCAGGTTAAAACGTTTTACAAGCTAATCCACATTGTAACTGAGTACCTGACCTTATCCATCCCATCGCTATGACAGCCAAGGTTCTAAAACAGTAGTACCCAGTGCATGGATTTCTCATCTGTAGGATGAATAGGGAAGTGTGAACCCTGAACTACAGTGTTGAAAAGCTGCAACTTCAGACACTTTTGAGATTTTTTTAATAATAGTTACTATAGATTATTAGCTTTTCAGAGGATTTAAAGGCTTCCAAGAATAATTTTGGAAAAAAAACCACAACCAAACAAACAGAAAACTCTTCACCCACTAAAAAAGTCTCTGGCTTCTAAAAAAGTCTCACCTTCAGTGAGCCAGTAAATCTTCAGTTACTTAGGAAATCCAAGGCTTTTCCAAGATGTGGTTCCTGTCACTCTGAAGTAGAATCTGAAATACAGGTAATAATTTGCACTCTGGTGGTGCTTATTTCTCCTCTTTGACTGTAAAAGGACTGCTGATTGTGACTTTGACAGTAAACTTTAGACCTCTTCAGTGCATCTAATCCCACTCAAGGAAATTCACTCTTGATGATAAGACACACAATCATGGCTGTGCCACATTCATCCTTTTTGGTGAAACAACCTAGACATGTCCTGGTTTTAGTGGCCAGACCAGCCCAAACCATGACAACTTAAAATGCTGAGCCATGAAATGAGACAAGCAATCACGTGTCCAAACCTCCATTCTACACATTATAGGTAATATAGCAATGACAATAGGAAAAGGCAGAGTTAAAGTGAAGCAATAATGTTGCTCTGTATTCTTCTTGTGGATTGGTTTTGAGATTTATGGGACCACAAAAAGAACAAAATGTATGTACCATCGTATTAACCAGTAATGAAAGCATCCACTTGAGAAGGGAGTTGTCATCTGTTCCAGGTAGAGCTCAAGCATTTACATTAAACATTCACTGTATAAAATCCAAACAGACATTACTGTAATCTGTCTGCCTAAAGACATTCACCCACCATAGCCTTTAATGTTAATTTTTATTTTTCTGGTTGTGATAGGTTTTCTTGATGATCTGTACTTTTCTAACACACTTTTAAAATCTGGACTGTAACACTACAAAGCATCCTAGAATAGATCTCAGAGCATTGGCTTTCAGTATAAAATATTTTGTTTTAGCCTGGGTTACACAGGAAGTAAGCATAGCATCTTCCTAGTTAGTCCCAAACCAAAGTTTCCTCTTTCTCTAACCACCTTCTTTATCTTGCAGCTCATCATTAAGTGTCCCACTGTCCACCTGGTCTCTCTAGTTCTTCCCACTGCCCTTTCTCTGAATCGTCTCTGCCAAATTTCTTCTCTATTACCAGAATTGCTTCAGCGTTGCTAACCTACGCTCACGCCATTTGGCACTCAGCACGATGTATGAGAATTTCTGATTTATTGGATGCCCTCTATTCTCTACTTGGCTCCCACTCCTCAGATAATACCATGCTTCCATTTATAATCTTACAACCACAATGCAGAACAAACTGACAAGAGTTTATGAGAAAAGAAAGGGAATAGATGAGAGGAAATAGGATAAAAAATCCCTTGTTGTGTACTAGTCTGCTACTCTTCCTCTCTTCTCCTAGGCTTACTGTTTTGTTTGGTCAAGTCAAATATGCCCACATTTTCTATTTTGTAGGGTCTGGGTTACATTGCTACTTTTATAATTGTGGTTTTTCACTGTTTGTTCTTCAGAAAATACAGTAACTTCATTTTTCACATGAGCATGAATAAAAGGCCAGTTTAAACATCTCTTGACATTCTCTTCCAAGTCATGAACATATGTACTCCAGGTAAGCACCTGCTCACTAGACTTTCAAACCTGTCAAAGGCTTAATATACAAGCAGATATGTATACAAGCCTTCCTGTTTGAAACTTTGTGTCTTTCTTAAATATTAACATGTAGTCTCAGTTTCTACAATACCAACTAAGAGTGAACTTCTTTTAGTATACATAGCAAAGATACAGCCATCAGGGTCAATGGTGGTTTATGGTCTGCTAAAATATATGTTCATGTTCACAAACAGGACTTTATTCCTAGAATCAAAGGCTAATTAGCTCATAATCTATTTTTAAGATAAGCCACCATAAGCATCCCTTCGAATGGAAGGAAGTCCATGAATAATGGCTTGTCGTCTAGCAGGAGCCAATAGTTATGTACTCAGGAATGACCTTAGTATGTTAATCCATTTTCAAGGAAAGCTGAACAGTCACCTCTCTGGGCTGCCTCCAAGGCTGACCCATTTAATTTTCTGCCTGGTACACAACCCAGTGCTCTGCCTTCTCTTCCAGATGAAAGTGAATAGCAACTTGCCTGGGAGGCACTATACCAAGTTTGATGAATTGCCTCACAGGCTGACCCAAACCTATACCTGTCTGGAAGGTACTGTCTTTCTGTCTTTTTATTGACCTAATTATTAAGCAGACTGTAACAGTTACATATCCTAGGATGTATAATGTAAATTATACCCAAAAGTGACTGTCTGTGGCTTTTGATTAATAATTCATATTTAAAGTCATCTTGATTTTTAAATGTAGCAGTGAATGCTCCTTCAGAAAAACATTAGAATAGTCACTAAACCATTGCAAATCATGGTTCTTTTTTTTTTTTTTTTTTTTACTTACTCAGTTTGATAACCTTCGTGCTGTAAAATGTAAAAAAACGTGCGTTTATATGTCAGGTTTTCAAGGTCATTGTGAAGCTTAATTTATGATCATGGTCATAACATCTTAAAATACGTTACAAATGTAAAATAGTAGTAGTATTTCTTAAATCTGTTCTGAAATTCACAAAACTCTTAAATGAGCCACTGACCTGACAGCTTAGATTTCTAGCTGAACATTGCCAGTGACTACAGAAGAACATACAAGGGAATTTGATAGTGGAAGAGTAATAACATTTAATAACAAATTATATGCTAAATAAAAAAGGCTAAAGAAAAAGACAAGTAAAGGATGATCTGTGTAGTAAGACTAAAGGAAGATTAGGGAATATAAACAATATAAGAATAGGAAAAATCATCACTTGGAAGCCTGATACTCCTCTCAAGACAACATGGAAAATTTCTACCTTTGAGCACATTTGGAGCTCTCTTTATTGCAGATGTGTGTCAGAGCAATTTGTCAAGCAAATGAAAAAAGACAAAAATAAATCAGTCTAACCAGCTAAAATGCGTATTGATATCTTTTATGGGTTTTTTTGTTGACTCACCTGATCTTTTCCTTGCAGCAGTCAGAGATATCTGCTTAGCTATTTTCTTCAACTTTCCATTTTTAAAGAGTATGATTTTAAAATAAAAGTGTCTAAGCTATACAATCTCCATGTGTGATGAATCAGATATCAAGTACCTGCACACATGCAGTAAGAAGTATAGTAGAGGGATTTAGACATACGATAACATATCCAGCTTTCAAAGTAAACTATTTATTTTCAAGGTTAAGGATGTGAATATCATTACAGAATACAACAGGTAGTGCAGGAACTGCCTCTGAAATCAGAGAACACAACAGAGAGAGGAGGTCCAAGTCAAAGAAGACAATCTGTCTGGGATCCATAAATGAGATACTCTCAGCACTGCAGACACAGTCTCAAGGAAAACTGCTCCATCCCCTTTCTGGATGCAGTGGATTAGTTCAAAGAGTGCTCAGTAATCATGGCCACAGAATTTAGGTGCAAAATCTGCCCAAACAATTGCCTCCTTTCCCCTGGCTGACAAGTAGACATTTTTTGACATTCTGAAGCTCCCTGCTCTAAAGGCTTGTTGTTCCCCCATCATGTGAATCTGAGTGAAGATCTACTGGTGCTTTCTGCTGCCTTTTCATGCTACCTCGAACTGTGTACATAAATCACATCTTTGGATACAGATCACTATTCAGTTTTAATTATTCCCATATTGACAGAGGTAGTAAACACCATGCTTCTCTGCTTAAAGTATTAATTAGGGCAATTTCTACACTGGGAACAATAATTTGTTCTTGCTATTACTGCCAGTACTGATACTACTAGAATTATTTATTAAATGGTGCCAGTGGTTTTATAAACTTCCAGAACATCACATGAAAAACATCAAACAACCTGGCCAGTCATACAAACTCAGTTCAAAGGTAAACAAACTTGATTCCTTTGATGTTTAACGAAGTATATGAGAAGGAAAAAGTAACATAATGCCCAAAGTTCTCTTTCTTTGTCTATGGAATCAAATGTCTAAAGAGAGAGATCTCAGTGTTCCAATAATCCCACCTGTTGAGGAATTAGAATTTCCATTCCACAAAGTTCCTCATATTTAAAAGACACCATTTTACTTTGAGTGAAAATATATATCTGGAAATGTAGCTGTTCCCCTGGAAGGAAAATTTTCAGAAATAATTAAGTTTCCAACTCCATCATTCTGCTACTGTGGAACACCAATCAAATGTGGGTTTTTTATCTCTCTCTCTCTTTTTTATGGTTTTTTTTTTTTTACCTTTCTTTCTTTTCTTTTAAAGCGTAGAAAAACATAGTGAAAAATTGACTTTAAAAAATTAAAAAATATTTTTTTTAATATTTCAGTGGTACAGACTTTCATAAAACATATTTAAGTAGAAAAAGATACTACATAAATTAAACACTCTCTTACTCTTTAAAGTAAATGCTCTTATTAGCTGCGTGCTATGGAACTCATGCTTTCTCATATTTTTAATCTTCCAACTGAAAACAAGACAAAGAGGATCTCAGTTTTCAGCCTAAAGAAAAAGTGAGTTTTGTGTTCAAAAATAATTTCAGTGGGTTTTTTTTGATATTATAGTTGAAAGAAATAACATAAATACATAAGGAAAATAATCAAATAAATTTTAAAAAAAAACATAATGGAAGTTCAAGTCAGCTTGAAAGATCTGTGTTAAAAACAGGGTTCTTTTAAGAATAGGTTAAAAAGCAAAAACCCTGAAGGTTTAAAAAAATATCAGCTTCACCTTGTGCTTAAAAGCTCTAAGGGCTGCACTTACAATATGTCACCTTATCAATCATGCTTGAAGTGTTTTATTGCTTAATCATGTAATAGTCTCATCTTGAACAATATCTGAGAGAATGGAGAAACTCTGCTTTCTTCAACTCCTACTAGAGCACCTTATGTGATAAAGTAGAAGGTTTGGCCAATATGCTTTTGCTTTTTTACTGCTTGCTAAAATTCTGTAAAACTTACTGCAAAATTCCTAAAGTAACAGTGAAAAAACTCTCCTCCACCAGGATTTCTCTCAGCCCACTTTTAAACATGATCCATAATTTGATCAAATGCTCTTGGGCACTATTAAATAGTAATAATGAACTTCACCTAAAGCCCTTAGTAATTTTGTTCCACATTTCCTTCTCTAATTATCCACTATTCCCTATTTATTATTGCTTCATGCCCTGCCTTGAGGCCTTCTAAAAATACTAAGAATGATAAATTAAACAATACATTTTGGCACCAAGTTAACCAGTGGGGAGGGTTATAATTTAATGGGTTGTCTTCTGAATTAATTATTTCTGAATTATTTAATTGCAGCTTCTAAACATTTCATGCTGAAAGTGTGACACTGAAAGCCAAATTATCTTCCTGTATTCTCTAGAAAAAGGAAAAGCAAAACATAAAACCATACATGTTTAAATGAAATTCACAATGTGTGTCTATGCAGATCAATAGAAACTTTCCATTTGCATTTATATTTATATTTTTGCTCATGAGCAGTGTCTCCTCCCAAGAGCCATAACAGTATTTTTCAGGGTACTCTCACAAGTGTAATCACTAGGCAAATGGCACTCTGGAGCTAATATCTTTTTTCCCCATGTTTGTTTTTTAAGTAAAAATAGTCATTGGCTTTTATATGATGTCCTTATGCTTTTCATTCAAAATCAATTCTAAATAAAGCTCTGATTTTCTGTTTAATGTTAGAGATACTTGTTCACTCCCTGTTATTTTCCAGCTTTATTATCCAGTCCTGATGTAACTTCACTTGTTCTTAATTTCTAAAATAAATATTTTAATTATTTTGAGCAATATGACATTTGGAGGAATGCTAAGTAGAAGGTGCCATTTGTGTGCTTTGTCTAACCAAGTTCACATGGATATCATACAAAAATTTTGCTGAGGTACACCACCATGAATCTGTCAGTATCTAGATGCATACCCTAGACATGTTTTTTTGTATCGATACTGAAAATTCTTACTACAGAAATAATTAAACATGCTAAGCAGCTTGTCACTTCTCTGGGATCAACAAAAGGAAAAGAAAATCAGGTCATGTGAGCCATTTGGTATGATGCCCTACATTTTGCAGGACTATGTTCTTTCCTGAATAAAGGAAGAACATTAAAATCATGTGGAAATCTGAGCTTTATTACTCATTCTACTAATTAATGTCTCTGATTCAGAACAAAATTTTCAATACCATTGTGTTATTCAGTTTTCATGGTTTTATACTTTTATTTCAGACCATTTGTTTTCCTGCTATTTTTGGTGATATGGTTATGAGGTGTAAAAATAATAGTCCGTTATTTAGCATCCTACCAAAAAACTGTGCAGAGGAGGAAAGGAAAACCTGTCTCACCTACCCAGAAACTCCAGATCATTTTTGTGTAAATGTATCAGCTCCAGACTAGCCACTACAGATAAGAATATATTCCAAGAAAGTAAGTCCTACTTACAGCATTTAAATAGAAATTTACTGACATTCTTAACATGCATTAAGCAGGGTTGTGCCTTCAAACCCATCATATAATGAATTGTATTTCTCCAAACTTTCCTAAGACGTATCTGCAGACTCATTCAGGTTCATTTTAAGACATTAACTACCTTTAAATTAAGAATGCAAAGTTTATTTAATATGTTCAACAAGGGCTAAAACAAAAAAAAAGCCCCACAAGAAGTGTATAAGAGTACATGAGCTAAAATTTTGCCTTTTACCATTTTATTTCTGTCTTCATCACTCCTAGACATATTTTTCCCTTTTAATTTACCAGAATGCTCTCTCCAAATATATATGTGGTTTCTGTAGGTCCACCAACCACACTTGTGTACTGGAGGGGAGGCAGAGAAATTCTCTGATCCAGCTTTTGTCACATAATATGCCACTTTTCCAGCTCAAGCCTAAGCTGTGAGTGGTGGTGTCTGCAGCAGCTGTCTTCCTGGCCTAGGAAGAAGATAATGATGATAAAGTGACATGAGCTATACTTGCCTAGAGGATCCCAAGTTTTAAGGCAAGGCAGCAAATGAAAGCATCTGAGACTGCAGTACCTGGAAAAATTCCATCTATTATCTGAAGCAAGGTGAAAGCCTGTGGTCTCTCCTTACTATTGGTCGGCCGTTCTGCTCTGGCTTATTCTGAACTTCTGTCTGAATCCCCGAGAGGAATTTTGGTCAAAGAAGGGTCAGCAAAAGCCTAACAACCCTCTGTGACTAGAAAAATGTCCAAGAATTTGTGATGCTACCAGGGAAAAATCATCAACACCAGTGCTGTTGAGTCTCAGGGCTAAGATGGAAAGTGTCATACATCACGGAGGTGTTTATGGTAAAAGGACTAAATATTGCATGCTTTCTGGCTAGGAAGCAGTGAGGGAGGTTAGATATTTGCATTGCCTCAGCTTCTGATTTTTAGATCAAGAGAAAATTAACTATAGATAACTGTCCATGTCCTGTTGGAAGAACTTTCTGGAGAGTAGAGCAACAGAAGCAATAGAAGGGATACAGTAAATTGTGATCTTCTGGCACATAATGAAGTTATGAAAACTCCTGAAAAGAGTTTACTTTCTTGCACCTAAAAAGATCCAAGTCTTAGAAATCAGAAAAAGAAGGACATTATCTGAAGTACTCAAAGACAACTGAATGACTCTTTCTACTGTTCACAAATTCATAGGCTGAAAGGGAATGGAAGAAATGGAAGAAAATATTTGCCTTTGAAACTGCAGAGGGGTAAGTTTTTATTTATTTAATTTGACTCATCATGACACCTGCTGTTTTCTCTGTTTAAAGAATTGTTCTGTTCTAGTGTCTTGTTTTCTGTTTCAAACATATCATTGATCTAAAGCCTGGAAGCAAATGGTAAGACTGGCTTGCTGGAACAACTTCATAAAATAACCATAAAATAACTGATATCTATGAGCCACTTAGAGGCAATGGGTTGATGAGTATCTTTTATTTTGTTGTTAGACTTGATCATCCAGGACATAATTGGTGATAAAGTTGCTCTAAATTGCAGATCTTCCAAGTCCAGCTGATTAAATCCAGACATAATGACCTCAGTCTCTTTAATAAGCCTCCTTTAATACATCTTCCTTAACTCAAAGTCTGGAAGCTGTTAATCATATCTGTATTATGTGTAGGTGATTTAGCTTGCCTTTAGTCATCTTTTTATAAATACTTGGCACATATTTGGCAACGAAGTAGCTTGTTTGATGAAAGC
>JAOXJM010000001.1:175442831-175454076 GCA_026413425.1 Tringa solitaria
TTGAGCTCTAGCTGCGCTTTGGCTCTCCTTATTTTCTCTCTGCATAGCTTTGCTAAATCTTCATAGTCTTCATGAGAGGCTTGCCCAGTTCAAGTTCTTGTACACATATTAAAAACATTTTCAATAATTAGATAAATTTGTAATTTTTTTTTTTTGTGTACCAACAAAAGCTAAATCACTTGGATGTCTCTTCAATCAGTTTTAAGTATCTTGTGCCCAAAACTAAATGCTTATAGACAAGTGTTAGCTAATTCTTTCACTGAGAAAGTCAGAGCCAAATCTTGATATATTTTCTGGTTTTTCTGCTGTGTCAGAGCTAAAGAAGATTTCTCATGATAATGTTTGTTATTCCTGAAATATAAAAGCTACACACTTTAAAAATTATGGCATCCGCATATTTAGCCAGGAGTTTCTGAGCAAGAATATGTACTCAAGGCCCACAAAATGCGTGTATGTGAAGTGAATTTAAAACATTTGTGTAGTGAATTCATGTTTCAGACTGTCCCAGTCTTCTGTCTTTGTGATAGGATGCGGAGGACAAAATAAAGCACACATAAAAGGAGTTTGGTTACTGCACAAAAGCTTCTGAAAGAAGTAGAAGATATCATGCTCCTCATAGAGTACTCCTATCCCAAATATTTATATTTCTTTGAGTATCTGTGTTAATTAAAAGCAAATACTGTAACTTGATTTTTTCCAAAGAACTCCTGGAACTTTTTATGAATGGAGAATAAGAAAGATGCTACATTAGGACACTGAATCAAAATTCCAAATCCTTGGAATTGCTATTCTTAGAGAAAACATTTCCTTTTAGACCAACATATAAGACAGGACACAAGGACCAAATTTGCTTTCTATCTATACTTTCTAGCTGCTAAGGAAACTTCCTTCAACAAGACCATGGCTTTGACCAAGGTATTGGGAAGTGCTAAAATTTCTTAAAACTTGTAGAAGACAGGATTCTCATAACACTGCATGTCCAGCTCAGATCAACAGCAGGCAACTTTATCCAAACCCTGAACCCAAATGCGGAGAGCTAGCTGGTACAGTACAGATAATGATGAAGGCCTCTTTATGAGAAAAGCTAGCCTATCTTGGCTCTTTCATTATTATTGAAAATTTTAACAGTGTTCTGCTCTGCAGGCTGCCCTAGAGACACCTCTTTTATATCTCAACTTCTACTGGGATTACCCCCATGGTTTTTTCCTTGGCCCTTGTACTGTGACACGTAAGGCAGTGGAAGCATAGGGAAAAAGCAAAGTTAACTTGTTTCTTTGCCCTCCTTTCTGCCATAAGGACCTTGGGAAGTCATATTTTGTCTCTGAAGTTTAATTTCTTCATCAGGAAATTAGAATGAGTTCCAGTTCTTCCCTGGCAAAGAATTTTTTGTTCCCTGGCTGAAAAAGAAGCAACAGCCACTAATTAAGTATTATGGAAATATTAAAGTATTTGATAGCAAGTACTCCTACGTGTACCAGACAGACAGGTAGTTCTCTTGTACTTTAGTTATTTATAAAAAAATTATTGTGTTGTGATTTCTAGAATCACCAGGTGAATCTGTTATTGACATGTTTCTAACTTCATTGTATGATCTTTTTTATTTAATGTTGTTACCCCGAAGGAGGTAGAGAAAAAAAAAAGCAATAGAATAAGATTGACTGTAAATCACTGAGGACTCACAGAGAGCCAGATCTCTTCCAGGGCTCTGCTATGGGGAAGACCACAGTGGTATTGTTTTATTATCTCTGCTTTCAAGATAACGAGCTATGAATGCTAATGTTAAGTGTTATATAAAGTGTAAGTGTAATGTTAAGTGGCAACAACAGTCAAGAGATGGGGTTCCAGTATATAATAAGCAATAATAAAAAGTGTTTGTTGCTGTTATTTACATTTTTTACAGAATAACTTATTCTAATCTATAAGCAGCAATTTTGTTAAAAACAGTGTACATGCACATTATAGTGCAGTGATTCCAAATTCTCAAGATGCTCCTAAACAAGATCATGTTTTTCATGACGCAGGTATATTGTCTTGAAATTATAAAAACTCACAGTTTCTCTTTCAGAGGAAATCTAAACAGCAATGCAGCAAAAAACCCTTCGAAAATTCCTAAAAAAACCTCCAAAAACCTCAAACCCTTAAAATTTCAGTATATGTCACATAGGAATAGCCATAGATAGCTAGCTACATGACAGGATAAGACATGCTATATCATGTTGTTGTTAAAAGTATGCCACAAAACAAAGTACTAAATGGAAAAAAAAAAGAAAATAATGCTACAAATTTGTTTTTTGCTGAAATTGTATTTTTTTTCTTTTTTTTTTTTCTTCAAGGTAATAAAAGACTTTAAACAAAATCTTTTACAATGAACATAAGGTAGTTTAAGTTGGAAGGTCATCTGGTCTCACTTCATGCTATAAATTAGGTCAGGTTGCTCAGGACTTGTACAGCTGATTTTTCAAAATTTCCAAAGATTAATATTATCTAGCCCCTCTGGAGAACCTGTTTCAGTGTCTGACTGTCCTCACTGTGAATTTATACATATATATCTTTGGAATTTCCATCTTTTCACTGTTGCCTCTCAACCTTTCACTTTGCGCTTCTGAGAAGACTCTAGCGCTCACCTCTCTGGCAAAAGATAGCTGAGTGCATCAAACAGGTTGTCTCATAGCCTTGTCTTCTTCATGCCTCTGTTTCTTTCTTTATTTCATGTGTTCGTGTGCTCTTCATCACATGTATTTCATGTGCTCTTCATCATCTAAACAACCCTCTTTTAAGACTTGCTCCAGTTTGTCCATCCTCTTGTATTTGGAGCATCAAACTAGAAACAATACCTCAGGTGCAACATCAGAAATGCCACATAGAGGACAAAAATCACTTCATTTTGCCTGCTGGCTATAGTCTTCCTCATGCATGCAGACCATGGTAGCCTTCACTGAAACAAAGGTTCACTGCTGACTCTTATTCAACTTGTTGACAACCAGGACAACCAGATCCTTTCATACAAAATAACTTCCCATCCAGTCAGCATCTGCCTACATTGTGACATGGCACTATTGCATCCCAAGCACAGGACTTTGTGTTTGTACTGGTTGAACTTTATGAAGTTTCTATCAGCCCATTCTTCCATCTTGTAGAAGTCTCTCTGAATGACAATGTACTAATTCATCCCCAAAAATGCTTTCTTCTGCAAACTTACTACGTGGGTTCTTTTCCACAATATAGGTCATTGATGAAGATCTGAAACAGGATCAGCCTTAGTACTAGTCCCAAAGCTACATCACTCGAAAAGCTGTTTTTGAACTGTTGATTACGTATGAGCAATTTTTTCATCCATACCATCAGTCTTATCTCCCTTGTTCTCCACTTTTCTAGGCCATTTCTCTGCAGTTATACTGCAGGGGTACTACAAGTGATCCTGCTGCACTTGCCCACTCAGCAAGTTAATTCAATATAGAAATCAATCATATTCAATAGGTGTGGTGTGCTCTTGGTGAATCCATACTGGCTGTTTCCAGCTATCTTTTTGCTTGGAAATAGCTTCCATAAGAATTTGCTGCAGTTTCTTCACAGACACTCTATATTACCTTGGATTGTCTCTCTGTTTTAGAAGATGGGCATGATAATTGCCTTTTTCAAGGCTACAGGGAACTCCTTTGACAGGTACAACCCTTTGAAGATGACAGAGAGGGACCTTGAAATGGCATTTGCCAGGTCTCTCAGGTCTTTTGAATTCTTCAGTCTGTCCCCATTGTATGTTTATACAGTTTGTTAACATGGTCCCTAACTTCATATTTTTCTGCTGTTAAGATGTACTTCATTTAGTCCGACATGGGAGGCCTGACAGCAGACATTGAAAGTATAAACTGACACAAATATGAAAATTAGTACCTCTGCCTTTCAGTCTTCTGTAAGCAAGTCACTGGCCTCACTAATAGCAAACCTACGCCACCTTTGATTTCTGTTCTTGTTTTTGCCAATGTAGTTACAGAAGCCCTTCCTGTTGCCTTTCACATCCCCCAGTTTCAACTAGAGACAAGCTTTACTTTGGCTAATTGTCTGATTCCAACTGTGCATCAGATATAATATTTCTGTTTTCCTCCTGGCAGTCTCTATTTCCTCCTTCCATACCTTCTTATTTGCTTTTGAGTTCAGCTGGGAGTTCTTTAACCATGCCGGTCTTATGTCAAGCTAGTTTGACCTCAGTACAACAGGATGGACCGGACCATCCTTGTGCTGCGAGGAGTTTATCCTTGGCAATAACCTGCTCTCTTGGATTTTCATTTGCTGTTTTTTATCTTTTTCCCTTTGAGGTAGCATTTCTACCGGTTCCCTGAACAAGCAAAAGTCTGATAGTTTGAACTCTTTGCCTTTATTAAGCTTGATCTCTTATTTTCGTGAGGATATTTAATTATATCATCTCATGGTCCCTGAAGTGAAGGCTGCTGTTGACCAATCACACCACTCATTTTAATTCACAAGTAGCACATCTGGTAGATCTGACTTCTCAACTTCTGTCAGTACAGTGTCTGCATCAAACTATCGTCCTTGATGCACTCCAGAAGTCTCCTGATTTGCTTGCATCCAAACATGTTGCTCTTCCATTAGATGCTGGGGTAGTTGAAGTTCTCCATGATAATCTCATATTGCAATCATCAGATTTCTTCGCTTGTGTTGAAGAATTTCATCAACTGTTTGATCAGGTGGTCAGTATCCAGTGCCTGCCATGAGATTCTCCCTGGTTGTCTCTTCTCAAATCCAGTCTCAAAAGTAGCTGATCAGCCTGCTGTATGTTCCATTGCAAAACTCCATGTATTTAGTTAACTTCTTGACATAAAGCACAACGTTCCTTTGTTTTCTTACCTGCCTCATTTTCCAATATGAACCCATCACAACATGCCACATATTCCACTACTGTATGATTGCAAATTTAGCAAGATTTCTAATAATGTTAGAACTAGCTTTGTTCCTGAATTATCCATCTGCCATAAAATCTGTTTATCTCCTTTATTCTCCTGTTCTCTGTTCAATTACACTGCCCTTAGGATTCTGTATTTTCTGGGATTAAGAAATCAGTTTTTATCTCTGAAGCTGAATCCAACACAACTTCATAATTTATTTCCCTGAGAATAAGCATATAATTTCTCCAGTTTGTTTGGGTTTGGGTTTTTTTTGGCCAATTCACATATCCACATCATGAGACAAATTTGCCTTAACAACACAGTGTGCTACAGTAAAAAGCTGGTTTTTTTACTACAAGTTATCAGCAAAATGCATTAGGTTTCCCATATTCCTATGTTCACGTTTTCATTTCAACTACTGTTTAAAAAGGAATTCTTATTTTAACTTTATATTTGTACATAAAGTGAGCAATTATCTATAACTCTGTGACTTCATGCACATTTATTTTGTGATTATTATTTGAGAGAATATTAATGTGAAAATACACACACACATGAAGTCTGTGAAAACTTCAAACTGACACCCCTTTGAGAAAATGGCTATTTCTTCACCAGAATTACGTTATCAACACTGTTAATTGCTATAATGATCACTGCATGTTTTTTGGTACATCCAACTTGTAATTCCAAAGAAACTTCTTTGTGTGATTCAGCAGTCAACATGGCTAGGGAAACATTCCCAATCAACAGCTTGGATGTAATCGACATGTTTCAGAGAGTAGAAGGCTTTAAAAGTATTGACACAGTCTAGTCATTGCCAGTTGGTCTCAGGGGCAGATAATGCCCAATTTACTTCACTAGTATACACACATGCACTAGATGATTCATTACTACTTATCACTCATATTGAGTCCTTATTTTAAAAATTTTATATTATGTATTGTGAAAAGACTAAAGATTGGATATTTTAAAAATATAGTGTAGGAATTCAGTTAATAATCATGTGAGGGGAGTCACTCATAAGTAGGGAAACAACATAAAAACAAATAAATCATGATGGCACTGCAGATAAATTAATTGTCCTCAGTACTTTTCTGTCACATTGATTTACAAGGCTTCTTCTTTTAGCCTTAGGTTTAGGAACATCTTATTTTTTGTCAACTTGGAACTGTAACCTTGTTTTGAGAATTAATTGTAACTATTTTATAAAAGTGCTTTATAAAATTACATGTCTTAAGATGTAGACTGCTGATTGGTGTTGTGGAGAGGTTTTATTACCCTGATGTTAGCTCTCATTGAAAGATGATTAACTGGATTTAGGATACTCTTCAGTTATTCAGATCACAGATTTCATCCAAGTCATTACCTATTTTCCTTTTGTCAATTTCAATGCTTCCATTCCATTTATGAAACTATACAGGCTGCCACACTTTATAAATTTAAGATATTCACAATCTATCTTTTCCTTAAATTGAAAATACTTTAAGTAAGGCTGGTGGTTAACATGACTGAAATGAATTAAAAAATAAGAGGATGGGTGTCTTATGCTTTTATTTTAATTAGAAACCTGTTGAAGTGAGTGAAATTAAGTCCTAGCTTTTCTGTTTCAAGATAAACAGATATGAAACTTTAGTATGAAACTGTACCAACATAAACCATTAAGCTTCTTACTTTCCTTCTCACCTCTACTCAACATTCAAGCTGCTTTTTACTTTCTATAGCTGCTATATCCCCTGGCTAGTTTGAGAATATTTTAATAGTCTTTGTAGCCGCGTTTCCTGGCTTATGGGAGGGACAGTATCAATTCGCCTTTTATTACCTTAAACTCTATTCCCATTCTTCTCCAGTCTTAAGGTAGAGGTGAAGCAAATGTGGGTTTTTTCCCATTTTTCCATAAATTGCGTGATGCAGGTAAGCTGTGTAGAGCTATAGGGTCTCCTTAGATTTCCTGAAAATGACAAAGGAGATAGATAAATCTCGCCCTGAAAAACAGAAGTTCATATTCTGACCTACCTTGACTTGTGCGTCTAACAGTTCACTGTCTAACAGATTCACGTCATGCATTTTTTTTTACACTAAGATACATTTAGCCATCTCCAGAAGGTAATTAATGTCATGTTAGGATGGGCAATAAAAATTACATTAGTTGCCCTCTGGAGGTGTCTATTTTTTCTGCTAGGACATGAAAGACTTAAGATGACTGCACTATAGATGTCTAACTTTTAGACAAACAAAATGAGGTGAAATTTATTTTACCCTATATCTAACAGCCGGTAAAGTTGTTTTACATGTGATAAAGGTTATATTTATATATACAGTCACATGATAGCACCTTTTCTTTTTTTTTTTTCTTTTTCCTCGAAACACAAGTCCTGGACATCAATTTTATATTGAAAATTTTGCTTTATTTTTAGAACAAATTTGAAAGTCAGATTTTCTGACAAAAATGCAAACCATGCAAGTTCATGATGTTATTTGTTGTGGTTTTGGTTTTTTTCTCCAAGTCTCTTGACTCTTGAAAATCTGTGTTTGGTAATGGTTTTTTTTGGTTTTTTTTTATATAAAGTATTTGGTTATTGTTTAATTACAGCAGGTTAAAATAGGTAAAGGTCTTGTATTTCAGTATAAACCCTGTTAAAGCACTCTTTATAGCCAGTCAGGCACTTAGCACATACAAAATACAAGCAGATTCTATCACGACTACTACTACTATCAGTGACTTTCTTACTGAGCAAGTTACTGATTGCCAAACAGGGAAAGAGGGTATCTGATAGTGTTGCAGAATGTACAGTACTAGCTCTATCAGCTTGCCAAAAGGGTCATCTCAGAGTAGAAAGAGGGAGATAAAAATCAAAGAGGTAGGTAACACCATCTTATTAATCAGTGTATTACAGGAGGAAGGATCTGGGAAAAAGTCCATGCTTCTTGAACAAAAGGATAAATTTAAAAAAGAATGTAGGATACTGAAGTAGGACTTAATTGGAGTTTGGTACAATACCATTTGTAATTCTATAAACATACATGCATAATCATTTCAGATGCAAGCATTAAGCAGTTCAGAGCAGATTTAACACAAGTCTACAGGATTAGGTTCTATGTACAGTAGTGGTGGTACAGACATCTGTCTTTGATAGTAAGGTCAGATAGGTTTAAGCCCTATCAAGAAGACTCATTTGGTGGTGTCTGATAAATTATATATGTTGACTAAAACCTCCCGCTCTTATTCCCCTTAAACATAAAACTGCAGACTCCGTCAAACCCCACCTTTGTTGCCCTGTATTCTCACCATCTCTGCCTCCTGCTCCTACCCTGAGCCACATAGATGCCCAGCAATTACCTTTTTCATGCCAATTCCAGAGTTTCCCTTAATAATCATCTATGGCCCATGGACATATGCAAAAGTGATTGTTGAAACATGATCTTGTATATTTTGAATGAATGTCTATATGTATTGAGACAGAGAAAATGGAAAGATCACAATAATGACAACAGGTTTTTGTCAGAAAACCTGTTTATGGTTATCTAATCCTGGCAGAGGTGTTGTAGACCTCCACTGCAGGAGAACAAGAGATGAAAACTTGAGACATAGTCTCTTAAACATTGACGTCCGAATTGGGAAAAACATTGTCATGCAAAGAGCTAAAATTCTTCCTTTATATTTCCTCTGGAAAATGCAGATAAATATCCTTAGTTGCTCTGTGGAAGCACAGTAAGATGACTGAATAAACATACAGCCAACTTGTGGAGGACTTTTATGCAAATAGTTTGTCTTAATGATATTTTAGTATATGTTGAATCTGTCCAATAAGATAATAAGTTCTAGCAATGAGGCAAAAAGTGTATTTTCCACAAGTTAAATGTGAGAAAACTATTAGCACTCTAAAAAGTGGTTTGTTAGTGAAAGGTTAGCATCCACTCCCTTACAAAAAACCTCAACATTCCCTTAAACCTCAACACTTATCAGGAACATTCAGACTTAGAATCTTACTCTTACTTACACAATCTGTTACCTGAAAGGAATTTTTTTTTTTTTTTAAGAAGCTAAGCAATATAGTCTTTCTTTTGTTTTATGCCTCCACCTGAATTTCTCACCTCATTTTTCATGTGTATCTCTACAGGATAGAAAGGAAGTTGATAGCATTTCAGATTAGAACAGAGGAAAAAAACAAAACAAAACAAAACAAAACCAGAAATCCTTTAGGTAGAGATGTCAAAGTATGATAGGCATAAGAAAGGATAACACGGATTTCATATTGCCATACCTTTTTTTCTACTTCATCACATTTTATACAAGCGGTTTCACACTGAGAACATCCAACAATGTATGTCAGGTGTGGAGAGAAGATTTTTACCTCTGGAGTTTGCAATGCCATTAAACTATATGGAGACATACGGTTTTCTACATTATAATTGATAATTTAGCTAGGAAAACCTGTCTTAATTAAATCACTTCCAATTATAGACATACTGTTTGTCTCTCTTTTTGATGCTGCATTCTTAACTTTTTTTTTTTTTTGAACCCCTTTTCAGATGTCTGATGAATGATTATTCATAAAATAAGTGCATAGACTATCAAATCAGTGGAGAAGAAGTTCCATGTGTGAGCATTTTGGTTAGTGCTGCTTCTTCTTTAGATGCACAGTTGCAAATCATGGTGATGGGTTTCACAATTAAGAACAATGACTTATTCCTGGGAAAGAAACTTTAATCAAAGAGTTCTAATTTTGAAAAAAAAGCATATTAACCTTCAGAAACGCCCACACTTCCTATCTCATCAGTCAAGTAAACTTTGTATCATTAAAGGAGAGTATATATTAGTGTCCACTAGACACTTTCCTCTATTTTCTTTCAAGTAGCTCAGAATAAAAAAGATTTGGGTATAACTTCCTACTATTAATCAGGCATATGTGAGCACATTAAATACAGTTTATTGCTTTTTAGCCATGAAGTTACTGGAAAAAGGTGCCGCAGCCATCATTCATCCTTACCTTTCTTACAAGGGTAGGTCTGGCAGTCATTCCATGGAAGCTCCCACCAAATCAGGCTCCTGCAGGGAAAGATTATGGAAAACTTGAGGTCTGCTTTAGGATTAAGGTGTAGGATGACTAAACACTGGGATTAAGGCATTCCTGTCCAATGTTAAGATTAAAAATATCTTCTTGATGAACACTGAGGAATTTCATCTTCTTTCATAGTTTAAAAGATATTCTGAAGATCTCGAGACTGCTGTACATTGATGTGGTGGGTTGATTTTGGCTGGTTGCCAGTCCCCCACCCAACCGCTCTCTCACTCTTCCTCCTCAATAAGACACAAAAAGAAAATAAGATGGAAAAGCTCCTGGACTGAGACAAAGGCAGCTTAATAAGAGAGCATGAAGATGTGTGCAGAAGCAAAGCAAAAAAAAAAAAATTGTCCACTACTTCCCATTGGTTATTAAGTTTTTGTTGAAAAAGAGGAATGACAACCAAAAACAACAATCCAGTGCTGCACAATGACCAGAAACTCAGCACAGAACAAGGACAGGATCCAAGGACAGAAATGGGAACTTGAAGCAGGGCACTTGCTGCATAGTCAGCTACAGAAAGAAAGGGACCACCTTACACATTAATATGCAACAGGAAGTACCTTGAGCAACCTGCTGCTCCACACAGGACTAGGATAAACCCCTCTTATTGTAGGACACTTGCTGTCACTTCCTTGGTCCTTCCTCTGTGGGCATGAGATTTGCATACTGGTATTATTGTTATTAGCTGCCTTGTTTTGAACAATTTTGTTATCTACAGCTACTGAAGTTAATGGGACTGTTTATATGCCTTAAAGCACAACTGTGCTGGATCAGTGTCTTAAATGATAAATTGTATTGATTAAGTGAGAAGTGATGACATGCATCATTGCAGAAGAATTTCTCATGATTATTCTCCCAGTTCAAACTGTCAATTCCAAATGTTGCAGTAATATCTGTTCACTGAAAAACCAACAGTTTATCCAGAATTTCCTAACATCAATTATTGCTGAAATTAGGATAGGAAAATAATGTTTCTTTTTTCTTCAAAACAGGAGTTTATGTTTATACAAATGCTGCTTCTTCAAAATCAGAAGTTTTCGCAAGGAGAATCCTGGATTCCACAAAAGTTTGTCACAAAACTAATAATCAATGAAGCTTATACATGTAAAACCCTCCTAATTATTGTGATAAAGAAAAAGACATTCCCACTTGCCTGGCATCAGAAACAGCTTAGCAGAAGAAGACTAAAGCAGTGTGTTTTCTACTGTGAACAGAGGTTAGAGATCTCTCCTCTCCTCTCCTCTCCTCTCCTCTCCTCTCCTCTCCTCTCCTCTCCTC
>JAOXJM010000001.1:175456315-175468172 GCA_026413425.1 Tringa solitaria
CCATAATGTATATTCATGTCCACTGACTCTTATTTCAAACCTTTAAGCAGATCTAATCAGCCCAAATTTAAAAGAAAATAGCTTCCTAGAAAAATATATTTCTCTTCTTTCTCCCTATGTATGAAGCCCATTGTCATTACCAGATTCCAGTTCTTAAACCTATAACTGCATCAGTTATGCAACAAACTATGGTCTAGTCGTGCACTGCCAGCTTGCCTTCATTTTAAAAGGTTGCTTTTCATGTGGTCTGGACACTGGTTGTTGGCTACCTTCAGACAGAAGTGACCGTCCCTTAATCCATTTCTTTTTCTCACAAGTCCAAAAGGAGATGGGAGCTGAACACCAAGAAATCTTTTCCAGAGTGACAATTGAACTATACAGTTCTTGACTAAATTCAACTTTCTATTAGAATTTGACATGAAAAAAAGCAGAATTGGGATCCAGTCCACCTAACATAGACACTTAACTTTGTGCACTCTTTAAGCTAGTCTGCCTAAAATTGGCGTGTCACATCCTCACAATAAATGAAGGTTGCTCCTAAATAGCAATGGGTTAGTGTGTTCTGTGGGAGTGTAAACTTTGTGCGCATCCCCAGTAATCATGGGTTAGGGGGGGTTTTGATGCTTAAAGATCCATTGGATCTTTCCAATGGATGTTTCTAAAAGTATATTTTATTTGCAGTGGAATTCACTTGAAGATTGATACCTAGTACTCAAAGCAGTTGTTTAAACATCAACATCTAATACAACACGACACCTTAGCATATCTGAACAGAGATGGCAGGTAGAGTGTCTATGAAGGAAATATAAATAAAAAATTTGTGGCATTTTCAACTGTCACAGCTGGAGTCCGAGACAGTGTACTCCCGCACGGCACCCATGTTTAGGTAACTAAATACATCCCGACTTTGTTCAGATAACTCGCTCTGTAAACTGTGCTAACTGTAATGGAAACTCAGACAGTTAGCATTTTGGCCTTGTATGCAACTGAATGGGCATCTGAACCCCAGCTCATTGTGTATTATGACTAAAGTTTGGTGAACAAAGTGCACGACATAAAATTGTGCATCATGGAGGCAAGGCAGCACTGTCAGGCATGCTCTGAGCACTTTCAGCTTTACTAGACCCCTACAAAAATGAACAACATAATCCTTTGGATATTGTTCTTTGAGTTGAAAAGATTTCAGAAGAATTGCTCAGGACATATGGTGAAATCTGAAAGAGAAATAGTTACCTTCTGAGCATTTGGAAAAGCATTTGGAAATGGCTATTTGTTTGACACTTTGTTTTCTATAAATAAATAGATAAATAAATGAATAGGCACAAATGTTTTCTCATATATAGCTATGAGACTACTGTGCAGATACTGGGATGATTGAAAGATTTGGAAATGACTCTAAGGAAAGCAGTACGAGTGATCACACTCCAACAAAGCCGGAGTAAGTAAATCTAATAAATCTTCAGCAAAACTCAAGGAAGAGACATAAGCTTTTGAACAACAGTTTTACAATTTATTCAAAGCTTCAGAAGCAAGGGATTGTTAATATTTTGGAAATCTATGTGTAGAAGTTATATAGCTCCTAGAAAAATGTGAAAAAAAAAGGCAAATTTAACAAATATTTTATAAACTTTAATTTACTTGTTTGGTACAGGTAGAATTACCATGAATACACATATCCTTGCAATAAGCAGAACTTCTGCACAATGACTGTGGACTAGCTACTGAGGTATGTATAGGGGCACAGTATTAGTCAAGTTGGAGTCATTTGTGCTTTTCTAATTTCTTAAATTACAGTCTACAAATTGATCATGAGTGTGACAGTGACTACTTTGGCAATATTCCATCATGAAATTAAGATGTCCTTATTAGATCTCAGGATAGTCTTTTCAATGTCTGAAATTTATTTATTTATTTCGTATGAGTTTGTGAAAATAGCCCCTGTAAGGTAGCTCTTCTGGAAGTGACTAGAATGTATCATGGTGTTGCCCACAGTCATTTGTGAATTTAACTGTAAAAGTAAATTAGAGAGAGATGTATTGTTACATTCACAGATAGCTAAACTCTACAATTTGGCATGACTTTGCTTATTGTTGGCAAAGTATTATTTCCTCTTTCAGTTGAATACCTTGTTTAAAAGGACGTAGTTGACAGTGTCTCAAATCATGAAAATATGAAAATGCTTTAATATGTTATTGCACATTAAAGAGGGAAATAATAATAATTTGCCCTCTTGATTGACTTCAGGATTACACTGAGTATTTAAAAATGTAAAAAGCATTCTACAGACAGGTAGTTTGAATTTCCCTTCACAGAAACTTATCATTTACATCTCACAATGTTAATGTTAATTTCAAGATAACTACTCTATCTATTAATCAAAAATGACAATGAATGCTCCCTTCTAACTGATGTCCAGCTCATTTACTGCACAGAAGCAAAGTAAAACCTGAATAAGTCATCTGACCCTCCAAACTTTGATAACCTACACCAGAGCCAGAAGGTAAGTGCCTTTCTTCCTTCTACATAAGTGCTTGGGATGGAGAGCAAAAGGAGATAAAAGGAAAAATCTAACATTAAACTCAACAAAAATTATGGAACCTTTTTGAAAACCTAAAGTACGATTAAATTCACTTTCTCCTTAAAACAAAAAATATGATTTCTAAGTCTGAGTTGGTCTCTATTAGCTTCCTTCATAGTCAGTGGAAAGTAGTTACTTTTAGAGAGCAATTCATCTCATTCTGAGACATGAAACTGTAGTAGGTCAGATGGATCACCTTTAAGGATGCACAGGACTGCTCTGCTATACAGTACTGTGGTTATAAAGGGAAACTGGAAAGTTGTCTTAGATTAGATGGCTAGGTGGCCAAATTTAAGGAAGATTAATCCTACCCTTAGTGCCTAGTGTTTTGTATGCTTCCCACATCATTCCAAAGCATGAGGCAACAAACACAAACTCAACATGGTGACTACAATCTATGCGTTTTCTGACAGTGATCCAATTTTTAGATGATATCTGTGCTATTTATTAAGTGAGAGCAGGTGATTAAAATTATTGAAGGAGATAAGAATAAGTGTAGCAAACCACAAAGATTTATCCCCATGCCTCTCTGGAGTGCACCATATATTAGAGTTGCTTTAGCAATAGAGGCAGAAAATTGCTGAGTTGCAGCTCTGACCTGTGCTGGTAAGAGCAATGTACAACTCTCATTCTGTTTAATTCACCTTAGTTAGAAAGTTGGTCCTCTTGATCTGAGAATTTTAATAATGAGACTATAGGATGGAAATACTGAAATAATTTTAAAATAAAAGGGAGCAGTTAATAAATTCAGAATGGATAGACAGAGAATACTGGTGAACTTGTGACTTTGTTTCTAATGACTTGCTGCAAATTTAAATAACAGTTTAATATATACCGTTCAAATAAGATGCCTGGTGAATAAGATTCCAAGAGACTTTGCTTACCCTTGCATTTATTTTTTTATTTTATTTCTCAGCCTGATTAGAGCAAATTCTTTAATATTCAAAGCATCCCAATGAGCAGAGTGTATTGTATATTATTAATAGTTTGAGATCACTCTTAGGAAGATTTCTACAAGAAGCAGGTATAATTCCCTTTTCAAATGCAAGACTCTGATTTGCTTACCATAAGAGGTATTACTAGAGGTCACTGTGTCGCATAAAATATGTTAGAGGATTGCCCATGCACCCACTGCATGAACAGAAAGCATACTGAATATTTTCCTTGTGTGGATGTAATAGCACCGTTCCTTAGAAAACACAAGCAAGTGCTTTTCTGAGCTTTTTCAGACAGTTGGAAATTCGTCCAGTTTATGGAAGGCTAGTGTGAAATTTAACTATGAAGGATCCATGCTCCATCATAGAATCACAGAATGGGTCAGGTTGGAAGGGACCTTAAAGATCAGCTAGAACTTCCACTAGACTAGGTTGCTCAAAGCCCTGTCCAGCCCGGTCTTGAACACTTTCAGGGATAGGGCAACCTCTTCCAGTGCCTCACCACCCTCAGAGTAAAGAATTTCTTCCTAATATGCAATCTAAATCTCCCCTCTTCCAGTTTAAAACCATTACGCTGTGTCCCATTGCAACTGTCCCTGCTGAAAAGTCTGTCCCCATCTCTCCTGTAGACCCTCTTTAAGTACTGAAAGGCTGCAATAAAGTCTCCCCAGAACCTTCTCTTCTCCAGGCTGAACAACCCCAACTCTCTCAGCCTGTCCTCATAGCATAGGTGCTCCAGCCCTCTGATCAACTTTGTGGCCCTCTGCTGGACCCATTCAAACAGGACTATGTCCTTCATAATTGTCCTCAGCCAAACTCTGAAAAATCACTGTTTCCTGAAAAATTAGAAACTTCAAACATAATGGTTATTCTCTTTCTTATGACATATAGTGCATTCCAAAATTAATTTTCTTGACTCATATTCTCTTTCTATATGTCAGGGCCCTAAAGGCACTGTAGGCCTTATTGCTTCTGCCCAGCCTCACTGAGGACGTCCCTACACCCTACCCACAGACCCAGGAGCCTCATTTCAGCTCAGCCCAGGGACAACAGCCCCTGCATCAGCAATGCCACAGGTGTGCTGGTCTCTAGCTGTGACACAGCCTTGCCCTGCCTGATCATGGAATCCTTTGATCTGGACTCCAACCTGTGGGCTGAGTTCCTGGTCTGATCTCAGCCCCCACTGTTACTATGGACCTGCCTGGCCACCACCAGACCTGATCCTAGCTCTGACCTATGGTTGACTTTCCAACCTCACATCAGACCTGCCTCATCACTATGGTATGTCCTTATGATCCAGACTCTTGGTTGATAATAGCCATCTTCTCTGAGTCTACCCTGGTCACCTCACTGAGTCCTGTGAGACAGGGACTGCTGACCCTGGGATTTTCCCCCTTAATGCCTGGCTCATCTGACAGTGGATTAGCAGTGTTTATACTCAGTCCTCATACTATTAGGATGAAGGAAGTTTATGCTGTTTTTCAAGATGCATTAAGAAATCTAGGATTGCCTTGCATCTTTGTAGAGACACCACCTGGAAATTCAAAATCACAAATCCCCAATGGTCCCAGGGGAGCATAAAACAGAAAGCACAGAAATGAAATGAAGTAAAAGGCCTTAGGTAGTCCAGTTACACATTTTTTTACCGACAAATGGATAAATAAAAAAGATATTCCAGACAGTTAAATTCTCTTTGGAAATGTTCTTGTCTCAGTGATACACAGTTACACACCAATAATAGTTGTTTATACTCTAGGAGGAGATGTATTAATATCACTTAGCAAATAAAAGATGCAAATAAACAAAGCAAAAATCATGTTCCAAGACTTATTGACTTTATTCAAAACTTAGAGAAAAGTTGGTCTGTAAATACGACTTTCTATTTTTCTAAATGTTTTCTATATTCGTATGTGGGCAGTACATGAAAATTTTCCCCAAGTGGGTTCCCAGAAAGCCACAGAACAAAGAAATAAAATTTTAATTCTACATACTGAACCAGTATCTCCCTCAACTGAGATCTACTTGACTGTGTGAATCCTTTTTTAAGGTTTAACAGTTCTTAAAGATAGTTTTTGCATTCTGTTCCCCTGGCAAAGGTATACGTGTTTCTACAATCCATTAGGTAGCCATAGCATGTAACAAGCAGTTTCTATCTACCAGGAATAAAGTATTAATTTAAGATTGTGGCACAGTATTATATGCTAGACACCTATTCTTCTTGTTTCTCTGTTATTTTTTATCTACTCTAACAACCTCATCTAAGGAAATATAAGTACTTCCTGCACTTTCTACTTTTAGAAAATACAGAGAGAATTGATTCAGGTCATAAAAGTCAGTACATTAAGAACATTAACCAAGAAAAAAAAAAACCTCCTGGAGATTTGTAAATTAATGTATGCCCTACTGACCATTAAAAAACACGAACTTTGCTTTTATCCTGTTTATAAGATTGCTGTGAGGTTGAACAGAACTAAGTTGACATATCTGTAATCTCCAGTGGATCTACTAATCCCTCCCCCTACTGCTGTCCAAACATTAACCTGTGACATGACTTGAGATACAACTCTCATCAATGCCAAATGTCTGGCAGGTACAGTATGTCTATTCTTTATAGATGAATAGAGGCTTTTAATGTTTAATACAAATCCTGCAGCATTTGTATTTATATTCCTTATGTTAATGTGGACAATCTTTTGACTCACAATGCTGAGCTCAAATACATTTTCTTCTGAGCTCCTAAATTCCTAAAAGATTAAACCAAAACGGATTTGTCCATCACAACAAATCACATTTCTAATATGATAGACAAAGGGAATTTACTAGGCTATACTGATTTTTAAAAGCTTTCACCTCTGTAAATCAGGTTTTCTGTTTTTGAGACTAATGTAATATGGGGTAACTGATAAAATATCACAATGTCTTTATTCCTATTAGAATATGAAAGCAAAATGTAATTACCATAAACCATAAAATAAAATAGCAATTTTAAACCCCTAGTGATTTCTTTCACCATTCCCTTGATTCTATTGCTATTATTATTCAACAAAGTTTGGAGTGGGACTGAAGTTCTGGGTGAGATGCAACAAGCCAGCCTCCTTCAAATCTCAGACAGGGTGGGGGTGAAAACTGGGGAGGAGAGGGAGGAACAGCTCAAGCCAGTGTGTCTTCCAGACTCCTGTTCAACTATTCAAAATAGTATTGACCTGTATTCAAGGTGTGGAAAAATCCTCTCCTAACCATGACCCTCAGTGGTAGGTGCAGTGAGTCATTTAAAGAAAAGGAGTTACTATGCAAACAAACATGCATAAGCAGTATCATATTCAGGAGAGGAATACTGAAGCCAATGAAGGAATAGATGTTGGTGAAGCTGTAAATGAAGATGTAAAATAGGAATGTATAGAAAAGTGTGTGATCTCACTTCTGTTTAACTTACCTTCATGAATTGTGCTAGGAAGTAAGCCTGAAAGCTACCAGTAATTGTATTTTTGTATGTGGAGATTGAATTGTTTTATTATCAGAGAATGAAACTAATGAGGAGGGGCAAAAATTGTGAGTCCAGAGCAATGACAGCACAATTGAGTTTTACTCTTCTCTCTGCCAATTTTGTCATTGACTTTATAATTAAAGCTTGAAGAGTTTCCTGCCTTTTTTTCTCTAGATTTCTTCAGAAGAGGGGAAAAAAAGAAATGGACTTAAACTGTAAAGTTCACCCTCTCCTGCTACTTGCACTAGAACAGTTAGTTGTTTCAGGCCAAAGTGTTTTGTTTGAATCATCTTAGGCTTTGCGAACTTTCAGTAAATCTAAGGCCCAATACAGAAACAACCTGCCCCTGGACCATGAGATCTGAATCTGTGGCATTTGCATAGGAACTCCCCCTCCACACAGTGAGGATGGTTATTTTCTAGATAATGCAGCCTGTTCTTACCTGGGCTCTATCTCAGCTTGGAACATTTTCAGCTCCCTGTAAAGGGGGGCACTGCACTGGTTATATTCTTCTGGAACTTAATAGCCCAAGGAAACAAATATTAAAGATGGCATGTAGTGTGACTCTTTACACAGATATTTTTATTTTTCATCTCATGCATCTGGTTTTCTTAACCTTCTTGTTGGATAACTCGCATGAGTACTTGTGTAGATCTGAGAGAGTGCATCCAAGGTATCTGGATGCAGATGCTCCAGACTGCAATTTCATCATAAGCCTCATAGAAGCTCCCTTGCCTTTTCCTAGTAATCCTATCTTTTTCTAGAGCTCCTAATTCTCCTGTAGTCTATATTCATACATTATGCCAATTAAATTCTATATTTATTTGTTCTTTTGAGGAACATAACAACAAAACTAAAAGGATATAGAAACTTTAAAAGGCTCTCTTAAAAAATCTTACATCTTATTATATATAGGACAAAAATACAATTATGTTATATTAAATACACAACACCTATGCCTGTCACAACACTTAAATTAATTTATTCCAACTATTGAATCACTCTTTTGGATAATAACAAGTCATCTAGGTATCTCTGGATGCTTTATATTTTCTTCTTTTTCTGTATGTGGTTCGTATCATGGAACACAATTTTTCTTCCTCCCCCTTATCTGTAGCAGCATTGTTTCCATTCTAGTTCTTTAAAAGCAGTTTGTGAGAAATTTCTTTTACAATTTCCAGGACTCTTATCAAAGAAAGTCTTTGCTGGTTTGTCCTTACTACACGAACTTGTTAGCTCTCTTGGCCTCTTTGTTTTTTTCTTGGTAGAGCTACTAAGATGCCAGTGTATGTCCATATGGAAGACTTGTGGAGACCACAGGTACCTGATCTACATAGTTGTCCATTAGACATATATTCCTTGCATAAAATGAGTATCTCAAGAGAGAAAATAACACTAAATTAAATAACTAAATGAAAAAACATAATATCTAATAATGTTGGATTTTTTAAAAAAATCTGATTTTATAAATCATATATTTATTTATCATTTTAGAGGATGAGCTATTTGACAAAGTAAAATATTATCCCCTATTTCTTACTTGGTACTGCTTCCAGATTTGGATTACACATAACTGCGATTATTTTTTACCCTTAAATTGGAGCTAGCATTAAAGCTGGTGTTAATATTTAGACATATCTATACAACAAAGCAAAGAAATTCATTAGAGACTAACAGTAAGAACACACCAGAATTCAGGTGAGGAATACTAGAAATCAGCTATGTCAACTGGGGAACAAAGAACAGAGGAAGAAAAGCTCCTTGTAGACAAACCCAGAAACAGCGTTGTGTTTTCTGGATACATTTTCCATAGGCAATATTCAACCTGGATGCAACAAGATTTCCTGTCATATTCTAATATGTGAGTGGTTCTGTGCCCCAAAATGAATCAATTCTTTACATTGGGGAATCATAATAGTGGAAGAAGCTTGTGATGCTCAGAAAACATCATATTTTTGTAGTATGCAAGTCAATGTTACTGTTTAGAAAACAGAATTCATGGGAAAAAAACCCAAAACAACAAAACACATAAACACTACCATTTTGCACATTAAGCACATTTGGCTTAGGTCAGTACCAGATGTCCTTGGATAAGATCCAGCTTCTGTAGAAAATGGTGTTACAGGATGTAATGCTATTTCAAGGTTTTTGCAAAAAAAAAGGGAAAACTAGATCTCCTTCTTTCTCCTTTCCTTTCAGAAAAAGCAAACAAACACTATGGACATCTTTAGCTTCCTTTCACCTTCATGTTTTAACATGAGAAAAACTGTAATTCCTTTAATGATAAAACTACTTCCAGGGTCCATTACAGATGTGGTAGAAAGTAATCAGTCTAGAGTACTGGGACCTTACACTTACTTATAAACACCTCCAGGACAATTATTCTCTGCACTATTGTATTTTTTCACGTCTCTTCTGACAGCACAGGGAAAGCTTCATTTCATCTCACCGATCCAATGCTCATTACTGGTGTTAGTTTATTTATTATCTCTTTCTCATAAACGCCACAGTTATCCAAACTAATAGGTATGGTACAAATGTCACTGAATGTGCCTCAAAGGATGGGAAGACAGAAATGCATTACTGTGTATGGATTGTAATGGCTACCCACAAGGACCTGCACTTCACAAATAGCCAGTCCTGTCGTATGCAGCAAATTAGTTCAGATACTCACAGCTGAAATTGATGGTAAGTACCTGATTCAAAGTCGGTTTTCTTCTAAGTTGTAACTGTCATATTAAATTAAATCATATTATGCTGTGTCACATCAGTACACAAAATGATACTTAAGCATTATAACCCAATATAACAGAAAAAAGATATATGTCGTGGACCATACAGGCTCTAATGTCTGTTATTTTCTCACGAAGGCTTCCACCATCTCGTACTCTATGACTTAATTTTGATTTATCTTTTTCTTTCTAAAAAGACACTATTCTAGATGAGTGTACAACACTACTCCATTTTTCCCAAGTGGCCGAGGCAGCCAATAACATCCTGGCCTGTATCAGGAACTGGTGAGTAGGACTAGGAAAGTAATCATCCTCCTGTAGTCAGCACTGAGGCCACACCTCAAATACTGTGTCCAGTTATGGGCACTTCATTACAGGAAAGACATTGAGATTCTCAAGAGAGTCCAGAGAAGGACAACAAAGCTGGTGAGCGGTTTTGAGAACGAGTCTTATGAGGAGCAGCTGAGGGAACTAGGGTTGTTTAGTCTGGACAAGAGGAGCCTGAGGGTAGACCTTATTGCTCTCTACAACTACCTGAAAGAAGGTTGCAGAGAAGTGGGGATCCATCTCTTCTCCCAAGTAACAAGCAATAGGACAAGTGGAAATGGCCTCAAGCTGTGCCAGGGGAGGTTTAGATTAGATATTAGGAAAAAATGTCTTGACAGAAAGCGTTATCAAGCATTGGAACAGGCTGCCCAGGGAAGTGGTGGAATCATCATCCCTGGAGGTATTTAAAAGACAGGTAAACTTGGTAATTAGCAACATGGTTTAGTGATAGTGTTTGTCAGTGTTAGGTTGATGGTTGGACTCGATGATCTGAAAGGTATCTTCCAACCTAGAAAATTCTATGGTTCCGTGATTTTACTGATAAATTCAGCAAATTTCAATGAGTCACCCAAATGCTGTATAAGACCTTGTCAAAGTCACTGAAAGACCAGTGAACACAGAGTCGCTGGTAGTGAGGAAAATACCATGTCCCACTGCTCCACTGAAGTCCTTCTGGCCGATCTAGGATTCAAAAATGAAAGTCAAATCATCTGTCCTTAGGCAAAGAGTAATATCAGTAGTTTAGATCCATGTAGGAAGCAATAAAAACATGGGTAGAATGGAAAAAAAATATTAAATAAATCATATAATCTTAAAACGATTATTGTTGGAAGGGTCCTTGAAGATCATCTAGTTCCACTGCCCCTGTAATTGGCAGGGACACCTTCCACTAGACTGAGTTGTTCAAAGCCCCATCCAATCTGGCCTTGAATACTTTCAGGGAAATGGCATTCAGAACTTCTCTGGACAACTTGTTCCAGTGTCTCACCACCCTTGCAGTAAAGGAGTTCTTCCTAATATCTAATCTAAATCTATCCTCTTTCAGTTTAAAACCATTGCCCCTCATCCTATCACTACACTCCAAGAAGAATTTGTTTGCCATTAAGGATGCTAAGAATCCTGGTAGCCCACAAAAGCTATAATTCAGAAATATAAATGAATACAATAAACAGAGAAAGAGATGAAAATGTTTTATGATTAAATAAATCAATAACTACAGAAAAACAAAGAGCCAGTGTCAGGGCTTGATGGACACAGGAAATTTTTCAGTCAAAGTCCTCCATTTTCATTGTTTAGGTTACTATTTTTCCTCTACCCAATATCGTTCTTCTGATCCTCATTTTTGTGTTCACAGTGATTAGCTTTTTATCATATAAACTAATAGTATGTAAGGTATAGAATATTCTATGACTAACAGTATGACACTGTCAATAATATGACACTAGGACATAACATACTATGATTAGTGAGTCAAACATTTCCAGAATAATTTTCTAGTGCAGAGGTCATTTGGTATGGACTGGTGAATCTACATACCGTCATATAATTTTACTTCCCAACAGCATGGTCACATAAAACCAGCATAATAGTAAAGTCTGTTCTAACTGTGCATGGGAATTATCTGCAACAGTTTTTGCTAGCCTGTGCCATATCTATGCCAAAAAAATATTATTACGAATTAGCAATATGGATTACTTGTTCTAGTTCCAGGAATATTTTTGGTCACTGTTTAATATACCAGTACAGCTGTGTTATGGTTTGAGAAAACCCATAACAATTTATTGTCGTTTAGACAATTATT
>JAOXJM010000001.1:175523773-175539821 GCA_026413425.1 Tringa solitaria
AGGAAAGGAAAGGAAAGGAAAGGGAAAAGAAAAACAGGAAGGAGGGAAGAGGGGAGGGAGGGAAAAAAGGAGGAAGAGAGGAAGGGAGGGAAGGGTGAGAAGAGTCTTGATCTGGTTGTAACGCTTCTCTGAAAACCTCTAAAATGGCCCTAAGGACATGAATCTGTGCAACATTGCAAATCTCAGCGGAGGTCAAGGAACTTCATGGAGACTAAAACATCTGTTGTTGTGTAGCCAAGTGGGAAACTATGACTTCAACCAAGAGGAGTTCTAAAAGCAGCTGAGATTTTGATAACTAATATTTTTATACATTTTCAGCTGAAGTTTTGGAAGCTTAAGTGATCCAAAGAATCAATATCAATGTACTCTAGGATCAGAAAAGTCTGATGATAGACATGCCTGATTCAGGTACTTTTTTTCTGAGATTAGGTCTTTCTGGAAATGTTTCAGACTCTTTCGTCTGTGTTCCAAAATCACAAGGCCTTTTTTCAGTCATTGTCATGACTTTAGTACAATAGCTGCGTCAGCCATCACTTTTGAGAATATATATGCTTTCTGGCTGAACTGCAAAAATCCTTGTTGTTGTTGACAACCAATTAACATCCAGAACAAATAGTTTTTCATATTGGAAACAAAAATATTAATTGTTTTAGTGCATTTATGTTTTTTAACAGAAAAATGGAGAGCTCCGCAGTCTGGAAAGCAGCTAAATCTGCGTTTTATCTGTCATTGAAGCTAGTAGAAAGCTAAATTTGCCTACATCTGTCTTCATGCCCTATGAAATAAGCTTCCCCTCCTTTTTACCTCCATGACTTACATAGATTGTAATTACACAAAAGGGATACCACTGGCTCGGTATTGGGGTTTAACACCAGCGGGCAGCTAGAACCAAGAACCTGCTCCCTCACTTCCCCCAGCTGGGATGCGGGAGAGAGTCAGAAGAGTAAAAGTAAGAAAACCTGTGGGTTGAGATAAATACAAGTTTAATAAGTAAAGCAGAAGCTGCATGTGCAAACAAGGGAAAACAAGGAATTAATTCACTGCTTCCCATTAGCAGGTAAGTGTTTGGCCACCTCCAGGAAAGCAGGGCTCCATCACACATAATGGTTACTTGGGAAGACAAACACCATCACTCTGAATGTCCCCCTTTTCCTTCATCTTCCCTCAGCTCTATATACTGAGCATGACATCACATGGTACAGAATATTCCTTTGGTCAGTTGGGGTCAGCTGTCCTGGCTATGTCCTCTCCCAACTTCTTGTGCACCTCCAGCCTACTCATTGACGGGGCAGTATGGGGAGCAAAAAAGGCTTTGACTGCCTACCAACAACTGAAAACACCAGTTTGCTATCAGTATATCAGAAGTATTTCTCATTCCAAATCCAAAACATAGCACTATACCAGATAGCAAAAAAAAAACCAAACTCCATCCCAGCTGAAACCATGACACCTGGTAAAGGATCTGTAGGGCTCTCACTTAGGTTTGAGTGGGATCCATTTCCATCCGAAATTTATAATCCTTGCTAAAATCTTCCTGAGTCTTATTTCCTTCCTCTTTTAAACTAACACCAGTCCCAGCACAACAACAACCCCATCAAGAGTGAAAAGGAAGCATATTGCACCTGCACAGTGGCACAATTTCCCTGAATAGCACCAAGCTCCCAGCACTGGGAAAGTGGCAATTTGGGCTGAGCACAGAAGAGGACACATAGGACAGGATTAAAAGATGCTTGCCAAGGATAGCCATTTCTTCAATATGTAACATGTCAATATTCTTATTTTGCTAACATTTTATTGTTGATGATTATCTCATATTGTTTTATATGATACTGCACTTTTAAACTCCATTGTCTTACATGTATGCATACACAGACATGTGCACATGCACAATTCTACTAAAACTTGAAATTTGTTAAAAATCAATATGACTGCCACTGATAAAGAACTCACCTGTGGCTTCTAGATTAGAAAAGCAGTTAACTCCCTCTATAGTAAATGGATAAAAAGAGACAGTATGAGAGTAGTTCTTAGGTGGGACAACTCTAGACCTTAACCTCAGTGCAAAAAGGCAGAAAAAAAGGAGCTTGTCAGCAATTACCGAAGTGAAAGCGTCCTCAGTGACTGTACATTAACGTTACATTCACAGGCCTGCGTATCTGACCCTACTCCAAAAATGCTCAGCTTTATGCTGATCTAAGCCACTGTTCCTCCTATGACAGTGTCATGCTGTTCAAATATATTGTCATAGTCCTGCAGGTAGAATAGAATTAGTATTTTGCTCGATCCAAGATTTTATCTTAGTTGTAGCATTATATCTCTGCTGCATCTCGTTCTGGGCTCTTTGTAGCATCTAATCTCTCTACATAGACATTACTGGAAACTTTTCATATGATGGTTAAGTAGTTTAGATACGAATAAAAAAATTGATTTGGGAGACTATGCAGTGGAAAGGAGGACAATAAAATAACTACATGGCAAGAGAAATTCATCTATTCGATGAATAGAATTCTTATTATTCATAAGAATATCTTAGATAAAATATACAACCTGTGTTCTTCCAGTCTTCTGCCTTGAGGCGTAAGCAGAATTCAGGCAGTAATGAAGGATGATTAAAAGGTAGTAATGAATTTTATAAAGGAGTAACACTCTTTGTTTTAGATGTTCCTCTTCCTTGTCTGTAGAGGGTTGCTTGTTTTGGCTTTTTTCAAAATTCTCTAAACTTTCTGAAATTTGCTCAGCTGAAGATCAGCTCTTCTGTATTGGCTTGCCTTAAGCAGAAGCCTCAGAGTCTGAAGGCAACTGTGCAGACACCCATTAAAGAATAAAGAATAAAACTCGGGGGACGGTGGGAGGAGGGAGTGTAGAAAAACAAACCAAAACCAACTTAGGTCTAATTGACACTTTACCTTCAGTGTTCATAGAAATGTAGCATAAAGAGGAAAAACATTCTTTTCCCCTTTTGTTTCATTAGTCATGAATGTAGATGTGTAGAATATAATTTCAAGGTTTTGCCTTTCCAGGTTAAAAAGCAGAGAGAAAGGAAAAAAAAAAATACAGAGAATCATACACAAGGGGGAAAAGACTGTAAATGAGGAAAAAATGAAAAATTCCAAGACAACTGCTTGCAAGGATGTACAAATGGGAGGAACAGCAGAGGTACAATTGAGAGAAGCAGAGTCCAAAAGCTCATGAAGCCAATAGTAATGGCCATGGCTTCAGGCTTATCACTTTGCCATGATTTTAATAACCTGACATCTCTAGAGTATACAACGATCATCTTTCGGTACCTGCAGACAGTCCACCTGTGAACACTAATGGAACTGGTGTTTTACTGAGGAAATAAAAGCTGGATATGAAAATTCAAATCTAGATTTTACTATTTGTCATAGCCAGTAAATGATTAGTCTTTATTAATTAATCTGGGCTTTCCTAAAACCACCAATGTATTTGAGCACTCTTTTCAGAGGAATAAGTAGCATGCAGACATTTTAATAACCTCACGTCTCAAGTGTATATATTTCTAGTACCTGCAAGCAGCATGATTCATCTGTAGACCACTTAATTTCCTAACTTGAAGGGTAGTAAGCTATTTAAACAGAAGGGGATGCATGATGAGAAATAAAGAGGTCATTCTATTTATAAGAATTTAGCCCCCATGTCCTGGTTTCACTTGTTATATATTCTTAACCTTGATAAAATTATAGACAAGCCACTGTCAAGTAGAAACGTTGATCATATGAATAAGAATAACCAGGTAAAATATAACCAGGCAGCTGATCTGTTTCTTCCATCTTCATAGTTTATGGGATTAAAGCATGACAAGCAGAAAAGTACAGGGATCACGGTTACACAGATGAGTCTTCATTTGGGACTGTTACTTTGATGTGATCCAAGTAAATTCCTTTTAAGAAGTAAGGATGTGGTTGCTACTTACAGTGATTAAGTGTAATCTAGTTTGATTCAATATGTTACAGTATAACTTTCTTTCCAAGTTCTTTTTTGAAGAGCCAGGAAATTTCACACTTACAAAACTGCTCACTGGGAACCTATTTCTAGAAACTTGTTGAAGGGGTAAATGGAGTAGGGGAGATAGGTTACCATCTTTCCTCTTTCAAAAGTATCAGACAAATGTCGTTATAATAAAAATTTAAATATGCTGCACTTGTTATATCTGGTCTGCCAGGAAGATTAATAAAGCCCTACTTCTAGTTTGTCTTTTGGAAGGCTTGAAAACTCCACTTGCACAGACTTTCAAATGCATTGCTGGTGGTGAATGTGAAAAATACCCAAAACCAGGCAGCATCAAAATGGATCTGTTTGAACTTTTCCTCTGAGATGAGCACATCAGAACCACTGACAAGGTTTAAAATATAAAAAGCTAGGTTAAGAAAAACAAATAATAAAATAAAATAATTAACACCATTATATTTTTAAATAAAGAAACCACAGGATGAGAGACAAACTTAATAAAAGTAATTTGTTAAGAAATCTTTCTCAGAAAACCAGTACAGGGCTTAATTCCAAGCAAGCCTTCTGTATATCAGGCTGGTGACTATTAGCTATTAAAATAAACTATTACCTTCCATATTGCCTTTAAAACCAACTTCATTTGCAGTCCAGATATATCCCACAACGTTATGACAAATGTAACCCCAATAAAATTTTCCTCTCCACACCATTTCTCTCATCCATAAAAATCCATTGAAGGTTTGTATTAAAAAGTTGCAGTACGCTGAATGTTTTTGCACAGCTCAGTCTCCATTTTCAAGGAACTGTTAATCATAAACTATTTGGTTGACTACTGGAGTACTGGCCTGCCTTATACATTAGAATTTAATGGGAGGAAATCTATTTTCTATTATAACAAAAACTAATGAGGAAGGAAAAAAACAAACAAACACACAACTAAAAGATTTAGAACCTTTAATCAAAGCTGGTTACCCGGAACTGAACATCTTTCCATGGTCGGTGACACCTAAAGTGAAAGCTTAGAGAGGTATACAAATTTCACAACACAAGACATTATAATATAAAAATTAGACAGTCCATCAAGAAGTGGGCTTCTATATTATCATTTTTCCAGCAGAAAAAAACAATATGTGCTTTTCTCTAAGACTCTGATGATCATAATGATTCCATGGACATATTTGCTCTGATTAAAATTGTTTATGAAGAGGAAATAATGGAGATCTGGTATTATCACACTTAGCATGACTAATCAAATAAGGTACATGAATTTACCCTTTGCAAATTGCACTGCATATATAGACCTGATTGATGACTGTGGTGAACAGTTTGTGAATCACAGAATGATTAATGAAAACTGGTAGGTTTCAATCCATGTTATTGCCAGAGATATGAAATAGTTTGTGTGGTTGTATATGACTCCCTGGCTGAAGGCTTGACACTCAGGCAATCAAATCAGCCTGACAAGCATCTGGCCACTGCTTTTGCAAATGAGTGTGCGCATGTCTATGGAAATAAAATTACTTGCAAAACTAGAACATAAAATCTGTTGATTAGCTCATAAATTTGGAATCTTTCTTTTTACCCCTGCTTAAGTCAGGGTGATAGTTTTAAACTGGGGAGCCTTACATAGTGCGCTTTAATATCTGAAAGATATTAAATCTGCTACAGTTGTCTAAAATTGTCTATTTTATGGAGGCACTGTCCTTTCCAGTTTGCTCCCTATTTCAGCCTGCTGCTTAATTTCATTGCTTTGTTCAGACAATGCTGATATTTAGTATATCTGTTTATACTGAAGATCCTCACTCTCATGTTTGAGCATTTTCCAAATATCAGTAACGGAAGCTCACAAGCCACATGAAATCTCTCCTATCTTTTCAAGGCAAAACTCTGCTTGGGGTAAGTGAAAAGAGAGCGTAAGAGATAGAGCAAGCAAAGGATAAAAGACTATTGTCAATTCTTTTTCTCAATTACAATCAAAGTCCATCTTTAACTCACCTCCTGTATTGTTAATCTTTGGTCAATATCTGAGTTGTTTCTCCCCCTGCAGACTTATTCTTTCTTAACTTTCACATCTTTCCCTCCCTTAAGTCCTCCAACACTTTATAGCTGGAAGCTGTTTCTTCATGTCCTCTCCCCATGATGTCACTCTATTACCTGAGTCCCACATTGGCTTCTGACTTCTTTCCATAATCGCTCTCGATATCTTTATTCTTGTCTTCAAGGATTTATTCCTATTTCTTTCTCATCTCTCTCCTATTTTGATGCTTGTGTGTATCTTCTATTCTTTCAACTCAGAAGCATGAATTTCTTTAGCTCAGCTGTAAAATCAGTGCTGAAATAACATCCACTCATCCCTTATAAAATTTCAACATCTGTTCAGCCCCTATAATATTTCAGCTTCTGACACTCTGTAGAGAATATACTAAATTAAAAACAAAGCATGCAATCCTCAACATTGCAATAATCAAACTAGACGAAAACATGTAGTAACTGGCTTTACCATAATAAAGCTGAATATAGTTTCTGGCAGTATTTCAATCTCAGCATAACAAACAATGTAAAAATAGTGGTGAGAAAGACTAGGAGACTGAAGCACGCTGTTCTCTGTCAGCATGTAGACCTTCATCTCATGCAAGCTTAATAATGTATCACTCCTCCCACATCAGTGCTTTCTGAAGTTTTCTGCTAAAATGAAAGAAAATGTGTTCAATGTCCTGGTCATCATTCCCATGGGAACTCTAATGAAACAATGGATTGCTCTAGCTTCTGAACCTGCTCAGATGGTCTTTGGTCTGGATTAGAAAGGCCTGTTCTGCTAGAGCAGAAAAAAAAGTCACAAACCCACCCACTGAAGCTGCAGTAAAATCACATGTCTTTCAGAAGGGCAACTGTAGTGTTAAGGTAACAGGGGAAGAAGAAAATAAAACAGAAAATATGGGCTTTTCTAAAAGATCTGAAGAAAGCATATTACTGAAAGTAGTTCCTCTAAAGAAAAAATGAAAGTGTAATTCTTGTTCAAACGGAGAAGAAGGAGGTGGCAAACTTAATTGAACTTCAGTTATTGAAATTCCAGCCTGTAAAAATTCCAATTTCAAATTCAAATGCCTCATAAAAACTGCCCAAAATCTCCGTGGGTATCTGGACAATGATGATATAGTACCAGCCACTGATGAAAATTCAACTGAAACCTAGCATTCTGTCCAAAATATTTTAGATAAAAATCTTGACTTTGTTGAAGTCAACGGTAAAGCTCCCATGGGCTTCTTCAGTTCCAGGACTTCAAACTGAAGCTTTTTCAAAGCTTTCAGAATGGTGAACCTTAAGATAAATTGTTAGTGGTTATAATTTTGCACCAAACATATAATATAGCCTTCCTATATATACCTCTGTATTTATATTCTCAGATTAGTAAATACACAAATTTCTTTCAGCATTTTAACAGGTAAAACAAATATGTGGAGGAAGGAGAGGGGTGATTGTGAAAAAAAAATATCTAAAGAGTCATAGCTCTATGTCTCTTCTACTATATTCTTTCCAAACCTTAGATATTCATCTACAGAAAAATGATTCAGGCATTGAAAATTTATGTTTTCCATTTCTTTTAATTTTTCCCTCATTTAGCCCACCTAAAGCTGTCTTCCTTTGGAAATGACTTTGAGGCTTTGCTGAAAAGCACTGTGTACTATTTCATTATTTTTAGCAAAAGCTTGGAAAAACACATATATATATAAGCAAACTTTAAAAACCTTCCTCATAGAAAGGCTGACCCTGAAGACAAAGGCCATTTTAAATGGAAAAAAAAGGTTTTAAATAAGTGCAGAAGGGCCAATATGCTGCCTTGTGGGGTACGAATCCAGCTCTGCCCGAAATGCGGGAATACCACAGGAAGACAATGAAGGATTGTGCAGTCTGAAACACAAAGTCTCAAAGTCCTCTTGTTATCATTCCAACTCTATCCAGCCGTGGATACCCCTGTATGAACCTTCAGCATGCTGGCATCCTGTCAAGGTAAGCTTACTTCCCAGGAAGACACGCATCAGTCCCACAATTTAACTTTGAGTAAAGCTCAGACTCCTCTGCAGCTGTGCATGATGCGTCTTTCTCAGCCACCTGGAGAATGGAGCAGAATGGAGCATACAGGAATATCGCTGTACCCTGCCTAACTCATGCAGCAGAAAGCAAAGCTTAGGAGACAATGTAGTCCCAAGCTGTCCCTGGGATGTTCAATCATCACATCTCTGGTACAGGCAGCTAAACTTGAGAGCTGGGATAGCTCTGGGGTCCCACATTGTGGACATCTGTACACCCCATGCCCTCTACTAATACTACCTTTAAAGATGGAGATTATTTATTTTTTTGTGATGAGGCCATTTATCTTCAGAGGTAGATTCAGAGAATTGCTTTATGGAAATGAAAGTACCTGTAGTAATTAACAACTTTTGCCACTACTAAATTCTAGTGTGGTGGAACTGTTAACCTGAGGAGAAGATTTTAGATGTCATTACCAATCCCTTGTGCCATCAATCTTTCAGTCATTCATTGACACAATGTCTTGAGGACATGCGCTTGCAGAAATAATTGGACTGTGCCTTACACTCAAATGCAAGTTGCTTTTTGTGATTCATGACGAGCAAAGATTGAAAAAAAAAAACCACTTAAGAATACAGAAATTCTTTTGTTTCAGAAGCTGAAAAGACTAATACCTCAAAGTGAACTGCTGCGACACTTCATGAAAATCAGATTTTGGTTGTCTTTGACCAGATTGCAGGAAGACTGATTTGGAAATGTTCAGAATAGCAATTTAGAATAAACTGCTCTGGAAACAAATGTGACAGTAACAATTTTAATGAAAAGGAGAAAGGCAAGAAAACTCAGGTTGTGTTTTCAAAGTCACTGAAGTCTCCAAATGAGATATTTGCTGCCTCAATAACAAATGCAAGAGCTGCAATTTCAAAAGAAAGTGTAACAAGGGAAGAATGAATGTTGGCCTGACAAAAATCACTAGGCAAAATCACACACTCTTTGTGCAGAGAACTTACCATACTGACCAATGCCACTTGTTTGTCATCAGGTATTCTTTTTGTCTGGTTCTACACACCTTGTTTTTGTTGTTGTTCTGTTTTATTTATTTCCCCTCTTAAACTTTAGTTCTTACATAGAGAGACTGTCTTTTTCTATTCCTGTATAGTCAGTGTCTTGCTCATTAGGGACATAGTATACGATTACAGATTTTAAATGCTGCCCGAGAACAAAAAATAATCTATATAGATTACACAGCCTAATTTTGTTTAAGTAGAAATTACCGTGTTGACATATTTGCTGAAATGATGAAGGAACTCTCTGCGGATTTCGTGATTCCTGTTGCAAACCTCTCAACCTGTACAAGATATGTATTCATTTATTATTATTTCTATTATTTTTAATATTGTTGTTTTCATCACTTGCAGTAACTACTATTGTTGTCGCTATTATTTTAATTACTATTTATGTATTTAATATTATTGATATTATTATTATTATAAGTGACCAAAGTGCTGACCTGTTAATTATTTTAGGCACTTCTTGAACAAAATAACGAAAAAAATATCAAACACTGCAGCTGTTGTCCCAGTGCTGTTAATGTCTTTATTTAGACGAATTGTGATTCCCTGGACAAAAGACATAGTACTGTATTTGAGTCCTATTGCATCAGAAAACAGATCAAAGAAGCAAGTGAGGGATAGGATGCAATGTGAGCTAGAAACTTATATATTAAATGAAAAAAACCCCAACCTTATATATAGGTAGCCACATAACTATGGCTGATCATGATATTCTGATATTATCTTGAAACTGGTGACAGCTAATCCTCTTCCATGAGATACATTTATATATTTTGTAGCAGCCACATCCCCATAGTTTTGCTAAGGGTACACTCCAAACATACCTACACTTTCTTTCGGTAGAACATTTAATTATATAAACGGTGAGCCAAAGACCTCCAGCTCTGACCTGATAGAATTGTTTCTCTTCTACATTATTATTTGTAAATATGAATTCAAAATATTAAGCAAGTTAGGAAAAAGGAAAACAACAGCAATTACAATTATTTTTGAGAAAGTAAATGTTTTTCTGACAGGGTGATTCTTATTTTGATGATCTGTCTAATGACATAGCTATTGCTTAAAAAAAGTGATAGCAAGCATTTATTTCTTTACAAAACTTAAATTGACAATACATAAATACTTTAATAACCACATCCACAGAAGAAAAATATGAGTAGAATCAGAGTACAGCATAGGAAAATATGCTGTGTAGGAGGTCTCATTAAGATATCTCTGAGACAAATGCATGAAAACAGCAGGGCCATTGATAATTCATGCTTGAGAAATGGTGAGCTATTTTCCAAGAAAAAAAAAAAGAAAATTAATAATTTCTTTTCAAGTACTTGATTATTATAGAGCTGGCAGAGGGGGTACAAAGCCAGAAGAGATGTCTTGTTCGAAGAGCCAAAATGTATCACATAATCATTCCTCATAGTTTTACCTTCTTATAGGTGCAGGAGCAAGCTCACCTACACTACCTAACAAAGTTCCCGCTATTAGTTCTCATCCCCTTCAGCCATACAGGAACTTCTGACATTAAGTCATATAAATAATGAATGAAGAAAGTATTGAAGAAGTAAGAGGGGCTGGCAAAGAAGCAAATAAATGAATCCCACCCTGAGTATTTTATTACCAAAACAAAGACCAGAGAAGATACTGGACAAGAAAAACACTGCATCTAGATCTTGACATAACAGAACTCCTACCTTTGATTTTAAATTTTTATATGTTTTACTTTTCTGAATTGAATTTTTAAACTGCAGCTTTGTTAAGGCACATGCATCCGGAAATCTGTATATAAGCCAAAAAACCCCTGCATTAAGCCTTGCTCAAGTAATTCATTGTCAGCCCACAGAGACATTTTCTTTCTCCAGGCTTTGTCTGAACACTGTCCTTCTGCCTTTCTGCTCTTTTGACACACATTATTTTTTGTCTGCAGTCACTGGTCCCCATCCTGCCAAGTGTCACTGACCGAACTCTCCACTTTTGACAATATGATGTAATGTTACTTGGCTGTACTCCCTCACATAACGTTCCTCTGTCTCTTCTGAAGCAGGTTGACAACAAGAGTATGAGTTATAAAAATCAGAATGCACACTTACATGGCTTAGGTATGGCCTTTTGGTTCATTTCCCTATCACCTTATAAAAATAAAAACTAAAAAAAAATCCCAACAACAAATAAACAAAGCGATCTGTATAAAAGAACTAGACATACCCTTCTTTTTATTTTCTGAGACTTCTAAAAATAAGAAACCATTATCAACCCTTGGTATAATTCTTATGAGTTAAATAACATTAATGAAAACTATTGGGTCCATCGGGGAAGCCATATGTCTCATATATAGATTCCTGAGAATTACTGTTTCTGTATGAATTAAATGAATAGTGGATTCTTTACTGAGTTACCGTAACTCATGTTAATATTTTAATGGTCTTTACCCTCATGTCTGGTAAGCAAAGAAAACTATCTTGGGCTGCCCACACTTTACCTGAGCTTTCAGAGCAGAGTGAAAAAACTGAAGCAGTGATACTAAGTTCCTGTATTACTAGCTGGTTTAACTAAAAGGATTAACACAGTATTAAAAGTTCTGAAGACAGCAGATACTATGGTGACTTCGAAACACAGAGGTGAAGGAAAAACATCTATTTTTCTAGGGAACACAGAAATAATAAAAGAGACATCAGCTGTTCCCAAAATCCACTTGCCTCCCATTAGAAAAGCTGAAAGTTGAGAAATATGTATCATCTATTAATATATCTTCTATTAATATCTTTTCTATTAATATCTCTAATAGAGACATTGCACCTGCTTATCTATCCCTAATAACGCATTTGCACAGGAAATAATCTCAAGTTACAGGTAAGAGCTTTTATAATTTATAACAAGGCAGCTTTTATTCAGGATCTGTAAGAGTTTAGTGAGGGTTGCTTTTTAAAAAGAAAATAATTATCATTTTCTCCCAAAAAAGGAAATAAAAACATAAGTATAGTAAAAAAATGCAGGACTATTCCGAATATCCTATAACTGTAACTGTATATTAACAATTATAAACAAGGGTTTTGTTTTAAAGAGGTTAAATTTGAAAAAAAATTATACTCTTGTCCCTGCAAATTATGGAAAGCAAGAAAACATAAAGCATTTTTTAACCATCATATGTAGTCCAGAAATCATATTTCCAACACTTTGTATCTTCACAAGAAGTGTCTTTTCTCCTCCAAACAATAAGGAAATTGTAAATGCCTAATATTTACACTGTACTATAACCTGGCACACTGCATTTACTGCTTGCATTCACCACTGATATCACCCCAGAGATGAATATTTGACCAATGAATGAAGCACCTTATGTTTTAGAATTCTTAATTTGGTAAAATATTGAAAATCTGTGGACATCTCTAAATGAAATGCACTGTGAGTCTCTGTACTTCAAATGGATACTTAAACAGGCATTCTCAGCAGTCAGTGTGCCAAGCCAAGTGTGTCAAGGACACCAAATGTGGCAAAGAAAAATACCAGAAGGAAAGGTAGAGGTATCATCAAGAGTTTCAGAAAGGTGAACTCTGTAAAATGGATATCAAAGATACCAAAAACTCACATCTTCCTCCTCATTCTGCAATGTAGCCAAAATTTAAAACTCCTTCAAGGAAAATCTTTGTTGCATTTTTTCTTGTGTCTCAAATTTTGAGAATTTCAGTACTAGAACTTCTTATCAAATGCTACCAATCATCTTGAGTATATCAAAATGAGCATCTGAAATTTTCCTGGCCAGAAGTGCAAAACATCAAGATGATTCAGACTGTACTGATTATGTGGTTTGTCATTTTGTAAGAAAAAGGACTGGAGGACCCAACCGTAATTTGTCATGAGATATTCCAATTGATCAAACAATTAAAGAATGAAAGTGTATACAAACAAAACTAAATAAAATTTTTAGATTAAAATTCTCAAAAAAACAACCTTCTTCTGTAAGCTGCCTTTAGCTTACTCAAAAGGTAAAAAGATTTCTTTTGACATTTTATAGTCAGTCTTGGTGATGTATTATTTATTGTAAAAAAACCCATGATGATGATAAGCAAAATGTTTTACACCATATGATAAGGAAGACTGCTAGTTCATAGTCTCCTATGTGTTGCAAATAAAGACACTGCTCATATTCTTACACAAGCACTTATAATAACTCTTTCATCCAAAAATTTTCATTTTACTTTTGAAGTATCCCTAGAATGGCAGAACAGTTAGGTTAGGATAATTAAATTGTCTTTTCAGTTCGACTTTTCCCTGGAAAACAAACACTGAAATCAGGGGAAATATTGCTAAAGTTGTTGCTGAGATTCTTTTTCATTTGAACATGTTAATTTAAATATTATTAAAAGTTATCTATTCCTCAATCACTATCAGGTTGAAGGCAGTATCTGTAGGAGATAACAACCAAAACTTTCTGATCAGTTGGGTTTTCTGTGTTTTGACTCTTGAAGGAGTTGAGGATTTTGCTGTTGTTATCAGGGAGGGTGTGGTTTTGTTGTTGTTGGTGGTGGTACTGGTGGGGTTTTTTTTTCTTAAAAAAGTAAGGTGGTAAGTAGCAGCTGCTTGAAATGTATTTTAGTATTTTTTGATACACCGAGGGCTGCTATTTTGCACAGCAGTCCTCGGGCACTAGTCCTTACAATTGCATGAAGTCAATAGAACTGTCTGAAAGCAGAAAGGAGTACAGCCCCTATTTTTACATGATCAAGCTTGGATAATTAAGTATTTTTCTCAATACCTGAAGTAAATTGTAGGGTGTCCATGAGGACACATGGCGGACAATGAAGTAGCCTTCTCCATTTATCAATGGCAAAATCGATAAGTTCTTAAAGATGACCAATAGATACTAACCTTATCCTTTTAATTTTGTGTTGCAGAAGATCATCTCATCAGAAAAGATATTTCTATTATTTAGATGAAGTTTGTGTACTTAGTCCAGCTGGGAATGCCTGCCAGTTATGATGGGAAAAAAACAGAAGTGCACTAACGTGTATTAAGTTTCATGGTGAGATGAAATGCAACTTTGGAAACAGATTTGACATTTGAGATTTCCCTGTGTTGCAAAGGCAGGATTTGTTGCAGACATAAAAACACTCGGTATATGCATCTGGGGGAAGTTGTGCACAGTTCTTCGAAGCACCCCTGGCAGCTGATAATGGAGAGTTGTTGGCAATGATTATAGAGGCAGATGCTTACCTGTGCTCCTACAGTGTGCAGTCTTGGCTTGATGACAAGGTGAGAAGAAGGACAAGCCATCACAGGGTGGGGGCAATTGGCAGCTGGTACCCTACTGGGGAAGGGTAAACGGGTCACCTAGGGCTTCTTGCTTGTCTGTAGCAGAGTCATCAATCCATGCCAGAATATGCAATTTCCAGAAAATAAAGCAATTCCTTATACAGGAGAATGGAAAGAAATTTAAATGTTGATAATTTAAACAGAATTTAACAAAGTGTTTTGCAGCTTGACATTTGATATATTGCAGACTGAAAAATACCATCTATAAAATTGCATCCAGGTTTATGTGCACTTAGTGAATGCAGGACTTGTAGAGCCAAGTGGCAGGTGTTTTACTTGCAGTGTTCAATGTCAACTGGATGCTTCTGAAACTCCGTAGAGGGCACTTCCCTACAAAGTGCTTCTTCATTGCTTTCTCTTGTCGAAGCTGCAGGGCAAGTTATCTTATTTCCTTTCCCCTTTTTATGAAAACAGATTCTAATCCATGAGGTAGTTGTTCGTCAAGACTCGGGTCAAAACCAGGAAAGTATACAGTAAGACAATAAAGAATACACTTACAGGAAAAAAATAAAAAACCTCAAACAACCACCACCAATACCTGAACCCTTTCCTTGTAGCAGTGTTACTTCTCGTTGTGTATCAAAGGTACCACATCAGATCATGATATTCTGAACTTGAAAGATCAGTGACAAGTAAGAACATCTGGGGCATGCAAGCATACTTATTTCATGCTTAGCCAGCTAGTTTATTCAGAAGTTCACTGTCAGTTGATTGGCAGCAAGGTTTTTTTTAAGAACTTGCAAAGTCTCAAAGTACCAAATACTGAGGTATCTTGTGATTGTGGGAACATTAGGTGAAAGGAACACACTAGGTATCATTTTCTTTGTGCTTGGCGGAAGATGAAACCACCTCAAGCATTGGTATTCAACGTGTGTTTAATTCTGAGAATGGTCAAGCATGGATACTGAAACAGATGTCATTTGAATAAATGAACAAAGACTCTGTGATGCACAGGTTGGATAGCATGTGACAGCACAAAGACCGTTCATTTCTCATATCCATGAGTCTGCTTCACACTCTCATCACTGGAAAAAAAGTCCAGGTGTATTGATCCAAAGACTAGAGGCTTTTGGCATGTCATAAGCATTTGTGAAGTCCAGAAACTTGATTCATCTGTTAAGTTCTGTTAAAAGTAATTTTCATCAAAAGGAGCTTGCTCCAAAATTTGTTCTCAGAAAGTAAACCTTTACTGGAAACCAATGTCCTTTTCAGACTGGTTTGTGTTTCTAATCATATTCCCTGGAGAATGCTGCATTCTGGTACCTTAAAGCATCCCAAAACGTTGCTATTGGCCAATGGATTCATGAATTACAGAGGTTTTTCTCCTAGCAAAATCAACATCTTAGATATCTAACAGGCCTTTGGAAACTTGCCCTCGGATCATTCAGGGGATAATTTTTTTTTTCCTAGATCTGTCAGAGGTTCTCATGATCAAGATCTGTGGTCTGATGCAAACATAATAAACTGATCTGTATGTTGTGTCATCAGCTGGAGAAACTGTCTAAATATAGGTGAAATTAACCACATGATGAGATGAAGTATCATACCTTCTCATTAATGATGACAAAAGCAACAGTTCTAGATGTAAAATCCAATGATTACTCTTTGTATGATTGTTCTGAATATCCTGACCTAGCACTGGAGCTATTATGAGTATTCATATAAACTTATTA
>JAOXJM010000001.1:175563241-175574601 GCA_026413425.1 Tringa solitaria
GATGGGGCTTTGAGCAATCTGGTCTAGTGAGAGGTGTCCCTGCCCATGGCAGGGGTCTTGGAACTTGATGATCTTTAAGATCCCTTCCAACTCAACCATTCTATGATTTTATAATGTTTGGAAAATTAATTTTTGCCATCTGTGATATTTTATCTGTTAGCAAGTCCAAGAGATGTCACTGACTTACAGAATTTAAAGGTAGGGTTTCAGTTGCTGCTGATTTACAGAGGAACAAAAGGAGCCAGGCATTATCCATAGTATTAAAAAAGGTTGGGTCAGTTAATTCTGATGCAGGAAAGCATAAGCAAAGATTATTCTTTGTTCTTTGTCACTTAGATGACAGAAAGACGTGCAGTTGTGAATGCAGTATTGTGCACAGAGGTACAGCCCAATCATTTATACTGGCTCCTTCAATGTGAACAGTTCAAATGAACTGCTGTTGAGAAAGGGAGGGACACGGTACAACTGAGGAGGACAGATGAATTATGCTCTGGATATACTTCTTTCCCTATTAACTATAAAGAGCATCTAGACAATTTGCTTATGTGTAGATATCTACAATGTGAGCATCTAAAGTGGAATGAATAGAAATCAATTCATTGCTTAAGATGTGTGTTCACTACTCATTCCTTTCATAGAGCTGTACTAGCAACAATAGCACTCCATCTCCTGACCAGAATATGCTGTTTCAGAATATATATTTTGTGTATCTTACCTTGTGAAGAAATACAGCTACACACAATGTTTTCTCCTTCACATCTTTGGATTCATGCTGAGAACCAATCTTTGTAAAAACCTACCTTTTGATAACCACTGACTGGACAAAGAACTTCCGACAAGAAATTAAAAAAGTAGAATGCAATAAAACATTTTGACACAAGCTGGATAAAAGAGCATTTAGTAAAAGGATTCAAGGTAAAGGCTCTTTTTTGACTTCCAAACTGTCACAGAAGATAAACAAGAAGATGAGGTCATATGGGGCCAATGGATCTGTGTCCAAGGTCAAGGCCACAGAGAGTTGATGATGAGGTTGCTTGAATTTCTTCATCAGCTATTTGCTGTTTGTCCAGAAACATCCAACTGTTATTTTCTTCCAATTGTTCTCCACTGATGGAACATTTGTTAGACCCTGACCTAGTTTGTAGGTCACTACTTTTATTATACAAAAGCAATACATGTCCGTATGTCTTCCCACAGGATGCTTTTAAACTCCTTTTATTATTTTTTTCTTTCCGCTTTTTGTTTATCTGTTTGTTTGCTTTAACAAGACAAACTTAACACATGCTTGGCTGTCTCTAGCACCTGTTTTCCCTTTTCACTGCATTCATTTTGACTCCGAGCTGGTATCATCCTTCCTTCAAAATTAGCATGCCTTGACATCTGCCTGTAAAACATTAATGCAGTGGTCATTGCTGAATTGTCAGCCTGTATAATTGTTGGACTACAGCAAGTCAAATGTGTCTTTTTTTTTGTTTTTCCAAAGAAAGCACAACTTTAGCATAGAGAGTACTCTTCTGGTAAATGTGAAGAACAGAACCTTTCATTTCCTACATTGTGCAGATAAGAAATAGTTCCACATCACAGCAAATCCAGCACAGTAAATCTATCTCAAGGACCACAGAGTCCTGATCCCTTAGACTGGGCTTTTTCAGTGATATACCTTCATTTCCTAATGACATCATTTGAAATTGTGTATGTTTTATTCCTCTGAATATCTGGCTCAAGGCCTCAGAAGCTATCCACCTAAAATGTCAGCATTGTCTCAGTTGACTAGTCACTACCCATGCTTTTCTTTCTACGTTCACAACTTGACTTACTCTTTTTTTTGTACCTTCTTCTTTCACCCTCCATAGTCTTTGAAGTAGGTTGTGTCATTTTCATTATAGCTTTCACACAGGTATATTTTGAGAATAATCACTTAAACATTCGTAAGTCATAATTCCCTAAAAACAATTGTTTTAAAAGATTTTTATTAATGATGTTCCAGAGTAGCTTTATTAATTGTATGTAAATACCCACACATTTAGAGTAAGGTTCAATCTCTTCAGATTAGGTAAATAACTTATAGCCACATTTTCTGAACCTCAGAATACAGTACTAGAAAACGAAGTTCTCTATGGGACAAGGGGGAAAGACAGGTGTCCTGGAAGGATTCCCAGCAGAAATCTGCAGAGCACATAGATTGTGGTCATAAATGTTCACAAGGTTAAAGCAAAGAATAATTAAATAAGAAATAAAGATAATATTTTGAAAGCTATACCCTTGAGGACTGATCAACCCTCTCACATTCTTAAAAGTTCTGAAAAAGTAGGATTTTAATTCCTGTGTCTTTCCATTTAAACTTCAATATTGTTTGAGTGTTACTGACTTTAGCTTGAAAACCGACTTGCCTCACATTCCAGAAGTTTGATGCATAGACTATAAAAACTGATGTAATACAATGGAATACAATAGCACACTTTACCTTGGAAAGCATACAATAATTTTTGAAAACCAGAACCGTAGCCATATTTTGCCACCCAAGATATTACATCCGACCTTTTCAAAAGAAGCTCAGAGTAATTCAAAGTTGAGTTGAGTTGAGTTCTAGATGAACTCTTCAACTAATTAAAGATCTTATCTCGGGTACTCGCGAGCAGTAACGAGACGTTAAATTTATATGTTCTTGTTGTGCAAAAAATCTAGTACTTCTGGGAGGGTCTGCTACATCTGGGTATATCTTCTGTATACACATGTGGTACATTGTCCCCAGCAAGCAGTCAAACACCCACACTGCATTTTGCTCACTCCCCTTTCCCACAGGACAGGAAGAAAACAGAAGGAAGGTGAGAAGACCTCAGGATCGAGATAATGGCAGTGTAACAGGGAAAGGAAAACCAAAAGAGAAAATCATTCATTGCTTCCCATCAGCAGGCAGATGTTTAACTGCTTCCTGAGAAGGAGGACCTCAGCATGTGTAATGGCTGCTTAAGAAGACAGATGTAAAAACCATGAATGTTTTCATTCCCTCCTCTTTCCTAAGCTTTTATTGCTGAACATGAATATCACATGATACGGAATATGTCTTTGGTCAGTTTGGGTGAGCTATCCCTCCTATGTCCTTTCCCAGCCTCTTTCCCAACCCCAGACTATTAGCTTTCTTCAGGGAAATGGGGGAGGAAGAGGAAAGTCTTGATGCTGTTCAAGGGCTTTTAAGCAGTAGCCAAAACACTGCTGTGATTTAGCCACAAATGCAAAACACAGCACCATATGGGCTGCTGTGAAAAAATGTTAGCTCCATCCCAGCCAGACCCAGTAAAATGCAGTCCTTTGGAGGTGTAGAAAGGAAGGAACCCTAGCTAAATTCTCTTGGTTGCCTGCAAGAAAGAATAATGAGATCTACTAAAACAGCAAAACAACTCAGATACATTTTATCTTGTAACATCACAAAAAAATTCTACAGAATAACTCTGTATTTTTCAGTTATGAACATTACAACATCTACTACAGGAACAGTAATGGTAATATCTAGATGTGCTTTACCTTGTGGAAATATATGAAAGGGTGGTTAATGCCTTATTACAGATCCAGAAGTCTGAGTTTCACTGTCACTCTTTTATCTTGTTGAGGAATCCCCCTGGCTGATCCATTTGTAAATGGGTGCTGAAACATTTTGTTATGAAGTTAAAAAAAAACATCATAGAAGCCATTTGGTCACTTCTTGTGCAGCTAGCTGCAGAACTGGAGCTGCTGCACACACTTTAAGTGCCTTAGTACTTCCCCTGAGAGCAATAAAAGGCAACTGGCCTGTTCTCCCTTCTTATATCTTTATATATGTTTTTATGCCTTGTCCCATTTCCTTTGAGAACAGGGTGTGGTGGACTAAATTTGGAGGAGGGCCAGGCCCAAAAAAAGCCTCAGTAGAAAAGGGGGAGAAAATAGAATGTGATAAGGACAGGGAAATCAGTTACCAGCTACCATCAGGAACCACAATCAATATGGGGAAAAACAATTTAATTTATTACCAATTAAAATCAATTTGAGTAGTGAGAAACAAAAAGACAAGCATTAAACCCCACCCTTCCTCCTTTGTTTCCCAGTTTCAACTTCACTCCTTCACTCACAACTCCTCCAACCTCCACCATCATGGTACAGAAAGGATGGAGGCTGTGGTTAGTAGGTAAGAGTTCCTCTCTGACATTCCTTCCTCCTCAGACCTTCCCTTTGAGCCCAGCTGGGCTCTCCCCATGAGCTGAAGTTCTTCAGAAAATATCCACTGGCTCCACTGCGAGGTCCTTCACAGGCTGCAGGGCAGTCTCTGCTCAGGTGCCTGGAACACTACTTACCTTCTCCTCTCACCTTGGTGTTTCCTCTGCTATTTCTCACTCTCTCTTGTTCCCTCCTCTTCTCTCCACCTGGAATTTTCTGCCCTTTCCTAAATATATTTTCCCCAAGGTGCCACTTTTCTGCCACCACAGAAAAGGTGATTCTGAGGGGATCAGCTGTGTCTGGCAGTGGAGTTGTTGGAGTTGGCAGGCACTGGCAGTGTCTCACAGAGGCTGCCCCCACTGCCAACATGTGGGCACCTACATATGATACAGGTGCAGAAGTGAGATTATGATCTCCAGAAAAAGGTGAAGTAACTTAGTCTTTCCATCTGTAAAAGTCAAGAGCTCAGGGAAGGAATCAGTCTGCCAGGATTAGTTTGTTCTATAGGAAACTTCTGTACAGCAGCTTAGTATAGTTGTTTAAACTTCACATGCAGTAGACCTCACCTTCTAGTTCCATTTTTTTATTTAATGCTGTATTTTTTATCTGTTGTATTCTGTATGTTCATGTGTAGGACCTCACAAATAATAATATGACAGTGTTAAAATTGTTAGCTTCATGCAAGTTGGGAAAATAAGATTCAGACCCTTGTTCTTCCTGTGGTATTCCCACCCCCTTCCTTTTCTCAGATGGCATTGAAAAGTGGATGAGATGCCAACCATCCAATAGTAGCAACTGTAAGCTCAAATAAAGTCAGTGTCTAAAAAACTGACGTTCAATCTGGTGCTTCCACCCTGTGTTTTGGCAAGGATTTGAATACATATTACAAAAATCTCCCTAAGACTTTTAGTAGTTAACTGTTCAGTGAAAAGTTGACCACCAATTTGCAGTTTTTCATGTTTCTCTCAGAAACTTTTTATGGACAAAGAGGAAAACACAGTACACGGGAAACCAAGGATTTATTGTAAGTCTAATTAAAAGTTTTTATAAAGAAACAGAAATACAGTAGAGCTATTATTACTAGTTACAATGATACTATCTCTCTCTATCTGAATTCAAACAAATCTCACTGACAATGCAACAAGTAAATATCATGACACAAGCAAAACTTCCTTGTATCTATTGTTCTCATGGTCCTCTGGGTCCTAAGGTTGGTAGTTTCAGACAAGGGTAAGAAACGTTATGAAAAGTTATCAGCATGTTGATGTCTTCACTGAGAGGCATAGGATGATAATGATGGGGTGTATTATGTGGATGTTGATAGTTTCTTCCTCCTTTCTCCAAGGTTTGCTTGAGACCATTTTTATATGTTTTCTAACATGTTTTACAACTTGATTTTCCTTCAGTGATCTGAAACTCCATGTTACCGATGATTTTAATCCATGGGGTGAATTGTACATGTTGACCATTCATTCTTTTTCCTTAATTTTCCTGCAAATATAGGTTTTTCCAGCTTTTACTTTTTTATTACTACCATTAACTGGCTGCTGGCGAGTCACCAACAGCCTTGTAGCTTCTAGGATTATCCTGAATAGACACCTTCAAAGACTCTGCTGTTATACTGAGTCAGTCCTCCTTTACAGTGATAATGCAGAAAAAATTTGTTCTTATGTTCTTACACAGCATAAATACTTGATAGTTTTATATTTACTCTTTCTAAGCAATGCATGTTACACCATATGTGTATTGAAAACTTTGCAAAAGTAAAACAAACTAGGTAATAGTCACCTGCTCACTAAACAATTCTTGTTACAACCAAGCAAGGTAAGATAAAGTTCCAATACAGCCAAAACAAATCTAGATAAAGCCAGATAATACCTGACCTGAGGTCTGCATTGTAGCTTAGTAAAAAAAAAAACGTGGCCCATTACCAGCAATGGTAATGCTGTATTTATTCAGCAACAGGGCTACATTCAAGAGATGTAAATTGTGCACTACATTAATACTCATTGAACTAAAATAAACCACACCAGTTTTTTGTTTCTGAAGGGAGCTAAACTGATAGTTCTTTGTAGCAATGGGAATATAAAGGTATGGAAATTATTTCTGCAAGAAGAAAAAATTATTTACACATCAAAAGCCTAAGAGTAAGACATGATTCTTGATGACTTCAGCATTGGAAATTGTGCATGTTCTTCGTAAATAAACTGAGGACAAAGATAGTTAGCAATCATACACATGCTCCTATGATTGCTGCAAAAATATCGTCTGATCTGTCAGTATTAGATACTGTGGTAGTGTGATCTATGTCAAAAACATACGCATGTGAGAACTTTAATAAGATTTTAAGAAGCAAAAGAGAAGCATCTTTTTCACTGTGAGAAATGTTAGAAGCTGATTATGGAGAAGAACAGGATTGTGTAGCATTTTTTAATGGAATCTATGTAAACCTCAAATCACCTTTCTATTTTTTTATTTATTTTTTATTTTAAACTGTGGCATGCAGAGACCAAGAAGATTAATTTATTTTCAGGGAGAAAGGTTGATATTGGTCACTTCATAAAAGATTCCTAACTGTTAATCTTAAAAAGTAAAAGAAAACTGAAACAATGCTTTTAGCATATAGAATATACTGGTGTGATGAGAAGGAAAAAAAAGAGAGTTTTGTTTGCTTCATGAATGAATCATATACCTGGGGAAATATCTCAGGGATACTATAGGCCAGTTAGCCTACAGATAATATGAACAACATTAACATAGATAATCTATGATTGAACCTTGCTGACAAAGTGAAAAGAAAACTAACCATTCTTTTATTTTTAACTCCCTATGTAAAATGGAGGGAGGTGAGAAAATCTGACAAGCATCCCTAGATGTAAAAATGAAATCTTACCTGTGGGCAGTAGCTCAAAAGCAACAGTTAGAGACATTAAAGACTCAAATAAAGAACTGGAAAATTTAAAAAATCTGATAAAAGCAAAGAATGGATGAGAATTTGGATATGTGAACAATGTGTACTTTGTACTTGAAGATGATGAAACTACATAGAGTCCTGCAGTATATTGCCTCCAAGCTCTCAATATGCCCAGGATTTCTGGGGAAATGGGAATATGTTCAGAGCTGAATAAAGATCTGAGATATTTGGACAAAGGAATTACAGGTAAATTGCTGAATGAAAGGACAGGAAAAGAAGATCTAGCCATAGAGGATACTTGTCAAGTGGTACTTTTTTTTGTTCTAATTTCAGACCTTTAAACTATGAGTGGACTGAATGAAGCCCCTTTTAGGTCAATCTGTCAACCAATTGATCTATCTACTTACTTATCTACTTCTTTATTTTAATAGGCATTATTGTGTCGCACCACACCCAGAAAAAAGAAGCCCAAGAAAAACTTTTAACTCTTTGGATTGCCTGTACTGAAGAGCAGTGATTACACTGGTGCTGCAACTAGAGTGTGTATTGAAGGGGTATCCAGTGTCTGTGAGACTGGATAATGGAGGAGGGGATGCTCAGCATGAAATTTCAAAAATAGCCAGAAAATATGTATGCAAGCTGGGAAAAGCTCTGTTCTTCAGTACAGAGATTTATATTGTTGCTCAATAATATCTGATAATGCATTTCTTATCCCATTAATATGACTGTCTTGGGATTTATTTTTCCTAAATTGGGCTTCTAAAAGATAGTCACTGCATTTCCTTTGTTGTCTTTGAAGTAGCTCTGATGAATCATTCTTTGAAAGAAGCTATTTGTGTTTGTTAACTATAAACAAAGCCTTAGATTATTAGATAAGAATTAGACATCAGACTTTTAGATGTCTACAGTTCATTCCACCCACATACTGGAAGCAAGTATATGACACAGCCACATTTAGTGAATCAGGTATAAGTCAATAAAAAAAGCTTTATACATAATTGGACAGAAGGTAGAATGGAAATCAGTCCATTTCCTTGTCCATTTTATATTCAGTGATGTTCAATTTGATATAATTTTCTAATGAAGAATGTCCTTAACATTCAGAATGGGATTCATCTCACCTAGTTTACTAACTATATCTGAGGTAGTCATGCTAGGCCCCTGTACAGTATCCACTGTAGTCAGTAAATAGAATGGCACAGTTCATTTAAATACACATATATTCACTGCTGACGATGTGCATCGTACTTGAAAATTCCATCACTTTCTGTGGGCTATGAAGAGGGCTCATAGTGATCTGCTCAGAGATGTGTAATCTGCAAGTATCTGAATTTAAGAACTCCAACCTCAGCTCCAATGGGATTTTATTTGCTAATCAATTACTGAACCCATTTTCAAGATTTGGCCAAACATGAAGCAACTACTCTTATATTAAAAAAAATAAACAAAACACCTGCCACATAATCTCCACTTGCCTTAAGTAGTTTGGAAGTGGTCCCATTGAAGATGAGGAGAAAACTTTCATGCCTTTTGGAGGATTATTTGACCCAAGTTATTATTCATAGACTGAAAGGTCTTCAGTGAGAAAAGAGGAAGCCATAAATTCAAGAGAAAGATCTACCTGTAGTGGAAAATAACACCAAAGCTGCTCATTTGGACTGACTTTGCTCCTATTTTTTGTGCTGTAACTCAAATGCAATGTAATGAAAAACTAGACAGTTCTGTTTACACTTGCTTGCCAAAATGTAGATAGTTAAAGGAACAGCTGTTGCTGCTATAGACAAGCTGCTCTGTAGAAATTAATTGTGATTATTAAGAATAATCCTGACACGGGTCACAGATGCAATGATTTAAGTTCCATCCTAGATATTAATCAGACAAGTCTTTTCTTTCTGAGACTATAAAATCAAGGAGCCTACTGTGTTTGATGAAAATCGCAGTGATGTGTTTGCATGATAGAACTGTTTAAAAGAGATGTTTGTTTATAGTTAATATCTGGGGGTGGTGGTGGTAAAGGGTAGATGTCTATGAGATTTTTGGTGTGAAATGGGAGGGATTTCAAAAGTTTTCAAAAGCAGAATGAAATTGCAGTTTGCTTCAGGACACAATCTGGGTGTAGCATTGTATATTTTCAATTATATATAGGAAAGTAATTTTGTTTGATAAAAAATCTGTGGAAAGTGCTGAGTGTTGCAGACAAAAATGTACATCCTGAGAGGTTTTCTTGTTTGGTTGGGTGTTGTGGATTTTTTTTAAACAATTATGTTGTTGTGTCCAAGTTAGTTTTTTAAACTTTATAGATATGTGTAGATATGGGCAGTTTATGCAAGTTTTGGCACAGTAAAGATTTCTAAGGTTCTAAAAGATACAATGACTTCAAGCTTCAAGCCTCATATTAACATAGGGGTATATCAAATATTTTCTTTGTACACTGCTAACTGAATAACTACTAAGACCAGGTTTTTTACACATTTTCTGACCTGTAAAAAAGTTTGGAAAATAAACTTCTGTCAAATCTACTTCAGTAAATACTTAATTTTTTTAGGTAAAAAAGTGGATCACCATCACCTAAAGAGGCAACTTATGTCAAGTCTTGACACAAGTCAAGAGTGGGTAAACTGTAATTTTAAAGAGAGAGAACATTGGTTTTGTCTTTATAATATTACCAGCCAACAAAAAATGTGATATTAAGCAGTAGGTCACTTCTAGGATTGCTGCAGGATCTGGTAGTAGGAGAAAATATCCTTTGTATTAGACAAAAGAGAAAAAGCATCCAATATTTCTCATTAGCTTTCCATTTTCCTCTCAGGTTTCAAGTTCCCTGAGTGCTTCTCTCTTTACTCTTCTTTCTTATTTCTTTTTAATTTGTCATCTTGGAGTAGACTCTGATCCCCTTTTCCCTAAATTTAGTTAATCAAGTTAAAATTAATAAACTTTGTTAAATAAGGATCAATTAAAATTATAAACCCTATGAAAGGGTCTCTGTACTCCTTAAAGGGACAGAACTCTCTACTGCTCTCTAATTGCCTGGTTTTAATGACATAATGTAGACAGTCCTACATATTTTCTCAAGCCAGCTTCAACTGCATAGTTTCTGAGCACTTTTCAGAAATGCTTTAAGAAATGTGACTATCATTTAGGATATGTGGCTAATTCTTTCTTTAACCTGTTACACAGTTGACTCTTGTATGCTATTGGTAGAAATTCGGTCTCTCAGACAGTTGTATTTCATTCTTATTCTTCTATAATTTTTTTTTCTCTTTCATTAGGGTTGTGATTATTTTCTGGTGAAATAAAATATGTGAGTTAGTTTAATACAGATGGACATACAGTGTCCTACCAGAAAACACTTTCAAATCCAAGTTAAAATTGCTAAACAATTTTTGTTGGAAATGTTTTGCCGTGTTGATACATAAAACTAGTAATGACAAACTACCTTTTCTAACACTATTCTACTGTTTGCACGAGATTATAAAAATTCAAGACTGAACTAAATTCCCTTGACTGTCTGAGAAAACTTATCTCACATATATCTCTTAATAAAACATAATCTTTAAGAATTAGTTACTGGTGTCTAAGGAATTCCTGTTCAGACTTTTATAGTATAAATAAACCTTAAAGAACCAGATCCCTATAAAATCAACATCCAGTCAGAAAATGGAACAAAAAATCCCACTGTAATTGTAGTTGTCATATAATTACAATCATAACCAAAGGAGAAAAAAAAGCATCTTTCACATTTGAAACAGAAGACTTCTAGAGACAACATGTCTTTTGTTTTTGGTGCAGATTTTTTGTTGTTGTTGTTTCTTAAATCTTTTAAGATTTGTAACTAAGGAAGAACTTGAATTCAGGTGTTCTCTGTCCTAGAAAGGTACCTTAACCACTAGTCCTGGCTGGAAAAATAGAAGATGAAAATGCCTTCTTTCCCCAGTTATTTGTTTTGTGAATGTTAAAAACGGACTTTGCAATTTCTGTCTAAAAGATGTACATGGAAAAGAGATGAAAGGAAAATAATAATTTTTTCCCCTATTGCTACCACTGCCCATTCTCCAATTTGATAAGAAATCATTACAGTGGCTTTTGCATAGTCATACTCAAATCCACTTGTCAGGTATTACTGCTACTCTTGGAGCCTGCTAAGTACTACACTCATATATTTTTAATAAGCTTTTTAGTTTGTCTTCTTTCCCTTCCCTTCCCTTCCCTTCCCTTCACTACCGTCCTCCCCAGCTCTCCAACTGCTACTTCCCAGAGC
>JAOXJM010000001.1:175596929-175613059 GCA_026413425.1 Tringa solitaria
CATTGCCCCTTGTCCTCTCACTGGCAACTACTGAAAAGAGTTTGGTTCCCTCCTCTTTCAATCCACCCTTGAGATACTTGCCTCAATGTGTTTCTTTTCAGTCGAAACTGGAACGCAGGTCTGAAACTGTTTGGGGAGAAAGGGAAGGATAAGGTGTACCAATCCTTCATGTTGTGTTCCCTCTTAATCTCTTAGAAAATTTGTCTAGTAAGGATTTTTTCTTTCTTTTTTTTTTTCTTTTTTTTTTTTTTCTTTTCAGGATCTGGTCCGTTCGTGATGTAGAAAAGCTGAGGTCTGCTGGCAAAAAAAGCAACATTGTCACTGGTATTAAATTTGTAATGCAGATTAATGGAAATTTTTGCTCTGCTGAGAAGGAGCTCAATATTTTTCATGTGCATTTTTATAGAAAAGAGAGTTGAAGACAATCTTGTTATCACCATGAGCCCAATATTTGGGAGTTGCATGTTTATCTGCACTACAGATACATGACCTATTACTTTTACATAGCAATCCCATATTTAAGTACATACAAAAGAAATTCAGGACTGCAAAACCGTTTGTCACTCTGTAACACTGCAAGTCGTGCTCTTGGCTCTATTGTGGGCATAGGCTCCTCAATGCTTTTATTACCAAAGCTTCTTAACCAGAAGTAGAAAGCGATTTCCATTTGACATTACCTGAGGTATAGCACAACCTTTTCTGAAGAGGATTTGCTTGTGTTAGGCTGAATTGAGGTCCGTATTGTACACGACGACACAGTCCTTCAGTTCATTTCTTTATTGTTAAAGACAACAGCTCTTTACTGAGAATGAGCCCGATGCTTGCCCTTCTGTTACAGATTTCAGATACCCTGCAATGTGAAAATAGTAATAAAATCTATTAGTGATATTGTTCAAAGCAAGGAAAACTTTATGTTTACACAAGAAACTTTTGGAAAAACATTTGCACTCAAAGTAAGACTTGCATATTTTCAGGTTTTGCCACTTATACATTCCCTGGTATTTCACCTAGTATTCCATAGGAAGAATAAGCAGCTTGTGAAATTACAAATTCATTCTCTGTGCTCCCACTTACACTTTTCTGTGTGTCTATGCTCAGACATACATAAACACACACCAACTTAAAAATAAATGAGAAAAAAATTGTAAGAAAACATGAGAGATTTTAGGTTGCTATTCAGTTCCGAAAAAGAAGGAATATTTTGCAAAAGGAAAAAGAATTTCTGCTTCTTTTGCAGACCTCCAATCCATACATTGTAGGTGGGGCTTTGTGGCAGATTAGCTTCCCTAAGGGCCAGATTCCCACTCAGCCACTCTCTCACACCCCTTCTCAAGAGGATAAGGAAAGAAAACAGGATGAAAAGCCTGTGGGTCAAGGTAATGACAGTAAGGTCACTTACCAGTTACCATCAGGGGTAAAATAGACTTGAATTGGGGAAAATTAATTTAATTTATTGCCAATTAAAGTAGATTTGGGTAGTGTAATACAAAAAAGACAAAACTTTAAGAACACCTTTCATCATCAGTTTCCCAGACTCAGCTCCTTCACTCTCACCTCCTCTACCCTGCCCCCGACCAAGCGACACAAGGACGGAGGGAGGTTATGGTCAGTACATAGATGTTTCTCTGCTGCTCCTTCCTCCTTGCACTTTTACTCTGCTCTGGCATGGCCTGTTTCCACAGCCTGCAGTTTCTTTCGGGAAAAAAAATCTGCTCTGGTATGGGCTTTCCACACAGTTCCTGTGTACGAAAAATCTACTCCAGTGTGGTGTCCTCCAGGGGCTGCAGGGGAATCTCTGCTCTGGTGCTTGGAGCACTTAATCCCCCTCCTTCTCTCATCTTGGTGTTCCCTCTGTTCTATCTCACTCTGTATTGTTCCATCCTCCTCTCTGCACCCAGCATTTTCTGACCTTCCTTAAATATCCATTCCCATAGGCACTACCACCTTGACTGAGGAGCACAGCCATGCCCAACGGTGAGTCCATTGGAGCCAGCTGGAACCATCTGTGTCTGCCACAGGGCAGTCCCAGCCTCTCCTCAAAGAGGCTGTTCCTCCAGCCTCCCCATCCTGTCACCAAAACCTTGCTGCGGACAGCCAGTACAGGAGTCCTATAGTGCCTTTCAGCTGGTAGCTGGAAGTCCAACACATTTTATTTCCCAGTGGTTACCTGTTATGACCCAGTCTGACAGAATTTTTCTTCATCTGGTAGTCTGCCTGTCTCAGAGTTCCTATCCCATGCAGCAACTACTACCCAACACTTTCAACCAACCTTCATAAAGGAATTGGGGGAATTGCAATTAACTGAGGCACACTCCCCTGTTTTCCCACCTCACTGACGTCCTTTTTTGCTCTACCTTTTTGAAAGTAAAAGAAACATTATTGTGAATCAAATCTACACAGCTCCTGCCGCCTTCTCCTCAGACCTTAACTCACTTCTAGTGTTCTCAGTACTGTGCTGTCCAAGCAATACTAAATAAATGACAGAAGGATTATTAAGTGTGATTCCAAATGTTCTAATTTAAAATGGTTCTATTTCCCATTTTTTTATTTTACTTGCTTGTCCCAAGAACTCATAGCATCCAGTTCTATATCCAAAATATAATGGCAGCATTTTTAAAATTAGAGGCAATACACCCACAAACAGGAAAAACCCGCCCTTCAGGGCAGGGTTTCTACACTTCAAGGTAGAAATCATAGTGTATGGTGGTATGCCACCAAATACAAAAGACTTTTTATATGGGTCAAGGACTTCAGACATTATCATTACTCAAGCAATTAAGATTTGGAGCAGAGAGCTAAGTGTGTTATCTATTTGATCCTCTTCTGCGAGCTGCTTAACTTGAATCATCCTTTAGGACATTCCCCTTACTCTCAACCATGGATGCAGCCCTGAGCATTACTTGTGCTGTGACATACTTGCTGTACTGAATTACTACATTCTTTTCACATGATGACAGTAAACTAACAGGAATTCTGTCTACCACTAGACTCTAGAACGCATGTTTCAGTCTGGAGAATAATATATCCTAGCCATAGGATAGGTTACATAGGATAGGCCGATCCTAGCCATAGGCCTACAATTTCTGCAAGAAAAAAAGAAAATATGTATTTGAAGAATGTATTTGCTTTAGGAATGGAACATCATACAGGATTCCTATGTTAAGTAAATCAGCATACAAAAGGGTTTATAGCAGTCTGCAGAATCACTGTAACCTCCTGCACATGGGTGACCAAAAAAAGACCACCTGGTTTGAGTTTATTATATGAAGTGGTCAACTGAATAACAAAACTGTCAAGGATTATAGTGCTTTTCTTCAATCGATAAAAGAGGTTGATTAATATTAGCATGATTTTGCTAATAATGCTGTTCAATTACTTTTTAGTTTGCTGTTATGTCATGATGGGAGCTGATTATTACTGTAAATGGTAATTTTGCTTCCCATCATGATTTAGCATTAATCTCATGATTACATACCTGGCTTCCATTATTAACCACAAAGGAAACCAATGATCTATTATTTATGGTAATGGCATCAATTTGGATTTCAAGTCCGTTTTGGTAACTTTACTGTGACAGTTATTAAAAATATATTCTCTTTCGTAAAATATTCGAATCCATGGAGTGACAAGTTTGTCCTAAGAAATTACATGTCATCTACTACAGTTGAACAAAAAGGCTGGGAAGATCTTTATTACTCTGTTTCAGTATAGTGGGAAAGCTATGGTAAAGAATGGTAAAGTCACATTTTGAAATTTGCAATGGGCATAAAACAAGAATAATCCCAAATGTTGGTTAGCTGTTAAACATTCTGTTACTGGCTTGCACTTGTCTAAGAAAAAGAAAGTCTAGGGCAGTGAAATATAAATATGCAGAATAATAGTCTTCAATTAGAAGTATACTAGACACATGAGGTTGGAATATAGAAGACATTCAGCAGGAGTCAGAAAAGAAGTCAGGTAGTTTAAGAAAAAGGAGAAAATGTGAAGGTTTGTAGGATCATTGTGTTCAGACTTCTCTTATCCTAGTGTGCAGATCAATCAGAAAATTTGCATCACAGAGTGAATGAAGGGAGCTGAACACAGTAATGAATATGCTAACACTATTGCATTATGTAGGTGTAGGAAGGTTATGCCCATCTGAAATCTATTGAATAAAACATTGTGCAGAAGTTACTCATCAAAATATTCTAATAGTATTATATACCTTCTATTTTTAGTTTGTTTAAATGCAGATGGATCAGGCTATCAATGCTACAATTACACTTGGTGATTGATGTTCAGTTTCAGTTAAAGTTCCCTGGCCCTGTTGTACACACAGGTTATCCGCAACCACATTTACTTTGGATGAAAGTTGGGTGAGATAGTGAGATAAACATAATTCAAAACTTGGTCTTCTCTTCTATTTAAAAAAAAAAAAAAGTAACTTGCAGAGGAAATGTCACAAAAGGAAATATCAAACACAACTGGTGAAAGGAAGAATTAAAAAGCAAGCAGGAGCCTGGGGATATGGATGATTCGGTTGTGGTCAGTCATTGAAGTATTGCAAGTGTAGTCTGTATTACTAACAACAGGAGCTTTGAACAATTCTTGCTCCTCTCCAGCCTAACACTTATCATCGAGTTTCTTTCCCTCTTTCAAAAATGTTTAACTTGCTTGTGTTTTGCTTTGGTTTTATACGACTTCTCTCAATTACAGATCTTCATGATCCTGATAGTACCAAAATGAACAGGGTTGCCTTGTTAAGATTTCATTATTGTTAATATTTAACTGTCACTTAACAAAAGCATCATGCAATCCTTTAAAAGACAACAAAAGAAACAACCCCAAACCTAAATATAGACTCACCTGAAAGAGTTCAGTGGAAGAGCAAGTCAGTTTTCCCTCCTCTAAAGTGAGAACAGGTGGTGAGGGCTAATGGCCTCACTCAGGAGGGTTCAACAATATGGATGTCAAAAAGAGAACTGAAGCATAGTGACATTTAGGAAGATGACACTACAAACATGTAAGCCAAGAAATCAGGCAACGTCTCAGCACTTTTCTGTAGTAGTTAACAGGCGGCAAAGAAAATTAAGAGGCAACTTTATTAGAGGGAGAAAAAAATCAAGAACAAATTGATAGTAAACAGGAATAAGATGATTTATCCTCATGTCTGCGGGTGTTGGAAGAAGTTGCAGATTTTTTTTTGCAGTATCCATGTCAAACTATACCTTGATGTTATTTGGAAAAGGAAATCGCAACATAAATTTTAACCACTTTTACCCAGTGTTGTACTATGTGGAGGCCACTTTTTTCCATGTAACAGAGAACAGGAAACTTTTCTACCTTACTTATGAAGCCAGGAAAGGACAACAGTATTATTCTATGAAGGAAAGATGAGGTTTTCACTCCTCTTCCCCTCCACTCCCACCAGAATGAAGAAGGATAATGTAAGAAGTATTTGAGAAGGCTCTAAAAGATAAAACAATAAGCAACCACACTTTTTAATTCCTTCACTTACATCAACTATGGTATCATATTAATGAAGTCAATGTCACTGTTCAAAAGATCATTGTCTTTCATTTTTCCTAGAATAAAATATATCTTCCAAGTCTTTTCAAAAGTGCATATTTAAAAATATTAAATAGACAATTTAATCAACAAAAAGATATTTAATACACAGATAAATATTAAGATAAGTATTCTTACATATTGGTATTGCAGCTGTATATAACCCCTGAAATCAAAGATCAAGGCATAGTGTTCTGAGGATGGTGGTTCTCTGTAACAGTCCTTTAATCAGACCAAAATATAAGAACTGAGAGATGACAAAAAGAGAAAGGGAACCAGATCACAATGATCACAAGACTGTGAGAAGCAAAGATCACAGCGTACTGAAGGTAAAATTTTGACCTCACTGGGGTATGGGGAAAAGCTCTCATTAACTTCTGCAGACTCAGGATTTCCCTCCAGCTGTTTAACCATTGCAAAATGTTTTCTAGTCATCATAGCATGGGTGTAATCATTTTCAAAATAAGCCTTTTCCAGGCTGTGCTAATTCTGGATAATTGGATCTGTAGAATTTAAGGGATTTGTTTTTGAATTAAGGTGTAAACTGAGGAGGAAAAAATGCCGTAACTGATGTGTTTTGTTTTCTATTTTTTAAAGAGACTTAAGAGGACAGAGGAAATTACCATGAGCTGAATAAAAGATTCATGTGTTATCTTGCATTATATCATTTTGAGACAAAAAACCTGTTTCCCTCCTGTCTTATGTGGTAATAATTGTCTATCCCCTCCATTTTCAAGGATATTGATATCAGATGCCCTGTTCTTCAAGAGTCCAGAGTGGGACCCTGGCCTGTGGGGTACCTCATTTGCAGGCTATGATCTCAGCTTTCTTTATTCTGGAATCTAATAGAGAGAAGTTTGTGTACATCCTGACCTTTCTTGCATGTGGGGTCATGTCACATCTGAGCGCACATACAGGTTTTCTTCCCATTAAAATCAAGGCATTAGAAAAAAGGGTTGGTTTATGCTCAAAGGCTGTGAATGTCACCTTCATACCGTCTTATTACATGGCTCACACATGCTCTATTCTAACCATAAAAAGAACATGTTTAGGTGAGGGTCTAAACTTAAGGTCCTGTGGACCAAGGCACAGTCCTTTCCATTTTGTTACACAGAAAATAAACTGTTTATGTGAACTGCCATGCTGGTAAACAGATATATTAGAAATATTTATTCTTCAGCCATTCTCCTAAGGAAATTAGTATAATTTTTCTTTCTGTCTCCTCTCACTTGCAAAAACCTTTGATGTCATTAGGCATTTTCAAGCACATTTCACAAAGGAGTAGAGATCTGAAAGAGATTATGTTTCTATGAATTTTAAGGAAAATCAGGAGGTGGGTACGGGATAGAGAATCTATTAATGTCTTCCCTAAGGGACAGCTGGGAATTGACCAGCTGTGTTATTTGCTAGCCAGCCACAACAGCTGCAGCTCCTAACCAGCCGTAGAGTGTGCTTTCATTTGCCCAGCTAGCAGCAAACACAAAAAGAAACTAAGGACATTGTTTGAGGGTTTATGACCCCTCATATGAAAAGAGTTAGGGTTATTGTAATGCATACCAGAGATGAAATTGAGAGGAAAGCATTGTGGGTTTGGTGCAGCTAAGGAAGCCTGAGGGGACCGCAGTAAGTTTTCTTTAAAAGAAACTAACAAAGAACCTGTCAGTAGCGGTGTAAAAGTCTTTAGGGAGGGAGGAAGCAGATCCTCAGGGAACCAGGCTTCATTGGTCCTCTGCTCATGGGACAACTGGTTTGAACAATGGTAGCTGCCAGGGCTTGCTTATTCTAGATACTGTACAAGCCAAACAAAAAGATACTTTTTCTTTAGCCAGACTGTACATGTCGAACAGTCTGAAATGGGATATTAGCAGAAAATTATTTGCAAAATTTGGCTACATCTATTTACCAGCAAATGTTATTGAGAGGTTTATCAGTGATTATCTCAAATGATAATTTGTCTCAATTTCATGGTTGAGCACTGACCACTTACCCTTGGTTGCAGAGAAGAGAGAGAAATAGTTCACAGTGTTTGTGCCTCTTCATTCCATGTAAATTTGAATCAATGATTCATTTTAGTGTAATCAGTTACCTCAGTTGTTACCTGATGTTTCACTTTATCAGTGGGAGTCTAATGAAAGGACTGTTGCTGAGCACTTAAAGTGGCTCTAATAGGTTACAAACTAATGTGAAGATGACAGGGTACTAATGAAGACACAAGTAAAGTGAGGATAATGTTTACAAATAGTTGTAGTGAGACAAAATGAATCATTAATGATCGATTTCAGATTAAAGTGCTAAATGGCTGATTGTTAAATAGTGCTGAAAAATTCAAGTAACTTTGTCTATAGACTAATAAAATACAATTTTTAGAATATAATATTGATTTTATGATAAAATAGTACTTAATATGTTGGGCAATTTATATGAGAGTAAAATAATGCTTAAATTGGAAATCTATTAGATGCTGGTGAAACAAATCCAGCTCTTTTTGATTACCACTTACTATTTACACTGGATAAAAACTTATTTCAGAAACATACTGTAGGTGTTTTTCAATTTCCCTAAATACAGAAGGAACTATGACTGCTGAAACTGTTAATTTAAAAAGACGTCTAACAATGTTTCTACTAAGTCCAATTGTTTTAAGACTTAATAAAAAGTAAGCCTCTGCCTTTGTCCCTTTACAATAAAAGGCTTAGCAGAAACATTTGCAAAATAAATTGTAACAGCCAGCTCCTTTGTACAACAGAACACACATCTGTCACAAGGCATATTAAGCTATTTTCACATTGTTCACAAGATGTTAAAAAGATATATATTTTCTCTAGTACAGACTATTTAACTTTTAAGGACAACCTCCTATGAGGCTTTTGTTTCAGCTTTTCAACTGAGTGTGAAAACATATTGCACACATCTAAATCTTTTAATCACCAGATGTCATTTGATTCAGTATAATGCTAAATTTGTTTCCAATAAATTAAAATCTTATGCAAAGGTAACGGGTGTTTCAACATATATAACAAAAATTAGCTTCAAGTAGAATGATCACATTATTTTCAAGACAATTTTCTGATTTGCAGAGAACAGTTTAAAAAAAAAAATTAGAAATACATTTAGTCTTAAAAAATTATAAACATAAGACCACAAAAGAGAAAAATATGTACAAATACAGAGACATGAATGTAAACATAATGTAAAATATTCAGGATAATATATTGATCTTTGTAAAAAATTATTTATATTAATAAATTAAAGGAAATTCATTAAGTAATGTTCATGCCTCTCTTATGTGTATACAAGAACGTAAACAAATTTAAAACATGTAAGAGGCACTTTGAACTAAACTGAAGCACAGTGGGAAATTAAACTGAGGCTGTTTAAAGCAGATCAAGTTAAAACAGAAGAGGGTCGTGTAGCCTTCTAAGAAAAAAAAGACATTTAGAAAGGAAAAAAACCCACACAGAAACATCAAGTCTCAAAAGATGGATAATTAAGGGTATGATCCTTCAGAACTCATCATCCCGTATTTGTGAGAAAATTGGGCCTTTGGGAGTGGAGTTCTGCATAGCGGGTATAGTGTGACCCCTCTGATACATAAAGAAATGAATAATCCTTTTATCAGGTTGAGAATTTCAGTGGTAGGATGAGATTTTCTACTAGACGTTGTCACTGTTGAACAAGCTCAAAGGGCCCGAGTTGTCTCAAGGGATTTGAAAACCCCAGGTCCAAACTGATTCTCAGCACTTGTAAATGTCTTCCAAAGCTTTCTTCTCAAACACAGGTATTAGAAGTTTGTCCAGAATGGCCCAAGGGCCTGCAGAGTGGACCAGTAAGCAGAGACAAGCAAGAAAGATATTCTCCTTGGTAGCGTGCTTCCCTCTTGGTTACAAAGGGAGTGTTGGTAGCAATAGGAGTCTGAAAGGGCCTGTTTACATTGCTAAATGTAAGAGCAAGGGAGCAAGCCAACAACTTATTCTCTGACTCTGTTTTTGAGTACTCCACATAGGAGCCTCTAAGACAAGTCAACGTTAAAGGGGCTAGTCATAAGAACCAAGGACACAAAACTGTGTTTCATTTTTCTCCAGGCCCAAGGATCAGTTTCTTTTCCTCTTCTATTTAGCAGTAGATGCATTTAATGTTAGAAGTATGACTGGATCCACAGTCTTATGCACTGCCCTATGAATTCTTGCATTAACTCAGTCTGCACATAAAAACTAACCCATATGTGCAAATGTCCCAAAAGAAAGAAAAAATTTTGAGCTGACTAAAAATCCTATGGCAACGCTTACTTAGAGCTTGGTCACAGCATATGGAAGTCAATGTTAAAACTTTTCAAGTGTCTATAAAGTAAAAATGTATTAGATGCTTTTGTAGGAGGAAAAACAGAAATATCTCGTTATCTGCGGAACAGGGTCACCCTGCATCAACATAAGTATAAGCAACAGCTGCAGGTTCTTTAAAAGGTATCAAAACCAGAAAGCAATATAATGCAGTACTAACACAGGAACAAGTGAGTACAAATTGAAAATGAACCCCAAGCAAAACTTAGTTGTCACATCTCCGTGACCGAACCCTCAGGACAATTGGGGAATGAAAATACTTTCTTGAAGACATCCACTGTCAAGGTGAAGATGACACTCAAGCAAGGCTCTGCCTACAGTTGCCAAGTCTGTCAGTAACTGATGAGTAGTCACTGAGTTTATCTCTGATAAACTGATGAGTAGCCACTGAGTTTATAACTGAAAAGGGACTTGCTAAACAAGCAAAAAGACCAAAAATATCGGCGCCCAAGGATACTACTAACAGTCAGACACAAGTTGGGAGTCTAGGGAATTTAAGGAACTTACCTAGGAAAAACAGACCGGCAAAATAATAAACACACCCCTCTCCCCCACACCCCCTTTTTTTTTTTTTTAAATGTAAAATATGGAGTGCAGAACAGAAAAAAAAATGTTGTTGAGAGAAAACATAGTGGGGTTTTTATATATTATTATAGATACATAAACCAGCTTATTAAATCTGTGATTACAGCAATAGTTTATAAGAAAAAAAAAAGCCCTTAGATTTTTATGCTCAAATCTTTATATTTTATTGTGAAGACCATTAAAATGTGACCAATATATCGGGGTTGAAATTTTGTCAAATTTACCTGACTTCAAAGACTGTATTCTAATTATGTTCTCAGGACATCTACAGATGGGAGCTTTGGCATGAATACAAGTTCTGCAACAGGGGAACAGTATCTTGGTGTAAACCTCTCAATTATTATCTTATTGCTAATAAAAAATTGTATTAGTCTATGAGAAATAATTGGATATTATTAATATGAAGTTATTCTAATTTGTGTAAGGCAAACATCTATTGCTCAACCATGTTATTCTATTAAAAAATTAAGCTCTTTGATGTTTAACTGAGCTGGTCTGTTGACCTCTGTCTGTCTCATTTCTCATTTGCAACTTTTCTAACATGTCCCAGTAACTTAACCATAACTAAAGTCAATCTGTTCTTATATTTTCTATCATTTTTATTATGCCTTGCTAAGCCGCTATCCGTATTGATATAAAGTTATTTCTAAGGTTACCCTACACTAGCTAATATTCTAAGGCCTACCAGATGAGCTATGGCTAAATGACAGATCTTTAGGACATCAGAGATCTTGATACATCTTACAACAGCAGCTGGACGCAAGAAGCAGAAGGAAAGGGGAATTCCTCCCTGTTCTGACACTTTCTCATTCCCAGTATATGTTGCAGTCTTACAGCAAAGGATGTACCAAACATGCTGAAAGGTACTTCATTCCCTGGCATCTGGCTGAAGACATCCTCTAATAAATGCATTTTGGAATCAAACATTCATGGGAAACCATGGAGAAGAATATACTTAAATGAAATATTGAAGTAATAAGAATGGTTGCAGGATTGGCAGGACAAGTACTCCTCTGTGAACAAGAAATTACAAAGCCACTGTACAGTCAGGATCCATAAAGATACTGTCAAAGTCCCCTTTCAGGTAAAGAGGCAGGCCACATTTTTGCAGATGGCACTCCAGTACAGAGGCAGGCAGGGGAAATCACCTTCTTCAAAGGATAGGCATGAGTAAGCTTTATTTAACCATTAGTTTGCTAACCAAAAGAGGCAAATACTGAGATTCGTCTTCTACCAACTTATGATCCAATGGGCATTTTGTCACCTCCCTTTTCCTCCCCACAGTTGCTACTTCTCCCCTGAATCCAGGGGGAGATGTATGATCAAAAAAAGTCACACAAAAAGTGACCTCATCCCCTGCAGACAGGGCAGAGAGCAAGATTCCTGGTAACACTGGCCCACAAAATGCAACAGGCAGTGAAGTAACTGACAGTCATAAACTCAGAACATAGTCCTTATTTAAAGACTATGGGAAGAATCAAGAACTTAGGCAGTTCAGAAGTTAACAGCCAGGGTTGTGTCTGAAATCACAGTATCTCCTCCCACATGAAAGGACAAGAATAGCCTGCACCACACTATCACTCAACACTAGCTCCAGAGATGATGCCAGAAGAAAACCAATTATTAGACACACACTGGCTAAAGACAGTGAACTGCAATACATGAGACTCTGCAGATGAGGCTGTGTAGAGAAATGTAATCATCAGCTATGTATTTATAAAACCTGGCTCAGTGATTTTGCTCAATATATGCCCGATAATTGAGTAGCATAGCACAAAAATCTGTCACGAACAAAGGGTGCAGTGCTACAGTGCAATGTACATGAAACCAGTGCCTGCAACAGCATCACTTAATGTTAACAGTAAGAGTCCTGGCTGTAATGTTGTAAATCAAATGCTATTGAAGCCCCGTAATATATCAAGTTCAAGCAGCATAACAAAATTTAAAAAAACCCAGCATTTTTTCAGTTGAAATAAAGGCATTCCTTGTTTTCAAATAATGTCATGGTTTAGCCACTTGGTGTGTGGTTAATGGAGAAAGGGGCAAGTGTGTACCACAACCAGTAGACAAGAATACTATCAGTTATCAGTCTTGATCACAGAAGAGTTACAGCACACTCCCGGCACTGTGGTGATAATGTGGTGGATGCAGAGTCTTTAGCGGCTGAGTACCAACATACACCACAGGATGTGTCATAACAATTGCTTAGGGTCCAGTGGAAAACAGCAAATATCAAACATAACAGTATGAGATACATAGTAATTCAGGGTTACAGTGCAGGCAATGCATTAACTGAGCTTTTACTTATTCCCATCATTTTTTCCATAAACAACAATTGCCGAAAGTGTGATCCCTCTCAAATAATAGAAGCAAAGCTATGTTTCTGGATAACCCTTCCCCATTTTCTTCTTTCCATAAGTCTACATCCAGTCCTGCTGTACCAGTTAGTTTATAAATAACTTCTTATGCATGATCCACATGCTACCTTTGGGGAAACCAACCAAAAAACACACCTCCACCACTTCCTTCCACACTTAGCAGACATTTTGTGGTCAATGGATGAGATAAGTTCTTCTAATGAATATAAAATTGAATGTGAGTGCTTTCAGACATTTCATTCAGCACAAAGCACAACAGCAGGGCAGAATGAAAGCCTGCTAATCCACATAGTCTCACAGATAACACTAAAAAAGTCAAATGGCATGAGCACTATCACATGGTGGCAAAGTGGATACCCTCCAGGATCCCCATGTACAGACTGTGATTCTAAGTTTTTATAAAATTCCTGAGAGGGGGCTTTGTTACTGCTCTTATCCATTTTGTATTATTTAAAATATCACAAATGTGCTACCACATGCTCTAACCAAACCTTCTGGCAGCTGTGTTGGCAAGTGGAAAAAAGACATGGAAAAATCTTGCTCCAAGTTCCATGCTGTGGGAAGAAATGCTGGGGCAGCACATGAAATATGAAGCATGGAAATAAAGCCATCCATGTTGGGGTCTAGTGTCAAATCCCCAAAGGCGTGCTGTGTGTTTCACAGTAGAAATAAAACATGGCTTCTGTCCCAAAAGGATTATAATCCTATTTATAAATGAGTTACGGGACAAGAATAATAATTTAAAAAAAGAGCAAGAGTAGAGTATATGAGATATCTGTATGTCTATGGGTATTGTTATATATGTGTATAAATATATATGTATAAATGAATTTTACTTATCATCATCCTGCCCGCCTCGCTCACTTGTTTTATTTTTTCACTTATCTCCTGTAAACCTTGGCATTCTGGAGAAATGAATTTTCTTAAATGATTTATATATATGATTTAGGTTTTATCTATCGATATATAAATATATAGAAACTATGTACATATACCTTTTAAGAGCTTACGTATAAAACTAGGAAAAAAGGGGATATGACCTTAGCTTAGGGCCAATTATTAGATAGGAAGGTATATAGAAAAGGTAAGTTCATGCAAGTATTTCAGTATCTGATTTATTTAACGTTAGAAATACGAATATTAATATATATGAATATTTATTATTAAAATATGAATAGGCAAGTCAGGGGGGAGAAAACAGTCAGCTAAAGCTAAGTAGAATAAACCCTTAGATTATGCAGGAAAGAATGATAGAAATGAGGAAGAAGAAAAATGGGTATTGGGGAAAATGGGAAGTGTTCAGAAATTAAACTGATGTATTCACTAGAATTACATAACGATCTGTGCCTAAAGTGTGTCTCTATCAATATTTTCAATTAAGACACTTTATTTGTTGTAGTAAAGAAAACATCTTTCCACAATTTATTCTGGAAATTCTTCTAAGTCTTAGAACTAAAATTAAAGGCCTTTCATCAACAGTATATGGTGTCTTGCTATAATTAAAGCTATAAAGAATAATTATATGAAAGCTTTGGATATAGATACAAATATAGTAAGATGTTAACGGATAATAAGCAGAAATACACTGTACGCTTAGTCATTACAAGTCAGGGGGAAAAAGTCTTAATATCAACAGGTCATTTAGAAATACTATTGAAAACATTTTTTTACCTTTGTGAGCCAAGACTCAAAAAGAAAAAGGAGCAAGAAGGACTTCATTTGTCTGTTTCCAACTGTGCAGATAAGCCGCAGTATAAAAATACCTCTTGCTACCAGCATGGAAATGCTGTGTCATCTTGGATTCAGTCATCCTTGATTATACTAGTTAGGTGCTGAAAACTCATTGGATTTCAATAGCAACTAATGAAATCAAATTCCTTCGCCTCCTCTGATAATGTAGACCTTCAGCTCTAGCAATTTCAGTGCACTCTCAACTGAACCAATAACCTCATTTTTAATCACCTTTGCTATTTGGAATGATTAGAAAATAGAAGTATATTTTCAGCCATGGACAACTTAAATGTAGGAATTGTAGATTTCACTCAGTCTTTCAGTCTGAAGGAAAAAAAATTAAAAGTAAATGCAAACAACGGCTGTTTGAGAGGTACTGTGTTTTGTGTTGGATAAAGTAAGTTGGCTTCTTAATTAGAAAGGAGCAGAAAGAAAAGACTTTCTCAATTCTGAAATAGGAACCTGCCTACTGTTGCTAAGATTTTAATTGTCAATGACTGGTGCTTTCTACTGATCCCATTACCTGATTAATGGTTATTATTATTATTTGTTACTTGCAAAGTGCCTGAGGTGGTGAAGGTACTTCAAAGAGAAAATAAATGATGCGGTCCCTTCCCCAAGGAGCCTACAGTCTTACAATATGAAAGATGACACAATAAGTGAGAGCAATAAAGAGCAGCGGCAATAGAGTGAGAATAATTACATGGTTACTTAGGTTCATTTAATACACAACTTGATGGTATTGCTGTTTGCTTGATTTGTTTCTGGGGTTTTTCTGAGAAGGAAGGAGGATAGAATCATAGAATTCTTTAGGTTGGAAAAGAGCTTTAAGATCACTGAGCCCAACTGTAAACCTGACACTGCCAAGTCCACCAATAAACCATGTCCCTAAGCACCAAGTCCAGGGTCTTCTAAATACCTCCAGGGATGGTCACTCATCTACTTCCCTGGGCAGCCTGTTCCAATGCTTGGTAACCCTTTCAGTGAAGAATTTTTTCCTACTATCCAATATAAACCTCCCCTGATGCAACTTGAGGCCATTTCCTCTTGTCCCATCACTTGGTCCTTGGGTGAAGAGACTGACACCAGCCTGTCTCTAACCTGCTTTCACAGAGAAAGAGAGAGCGTCTTTTACTCCAAGCTAAACAACCTCAGTTTCCTCAGTTGCTTCTCATAAGACTTGATCTCTAGACCATTCACCAGCTCTGTTAGCATTCTTTGCACACTCTCCAGCACCTCAATGCCTTTCTTGTAGTGATGGACTCTAAACTCAGCACAGTACTTAAGGTGGTTCTCACCAGCGTCAAGTACAGGGGAATGATCACTTCCCTAGTCCTGCTAGACACACTATTTCTGATACAAACCAGGATGCTATTGGCCTTCTTGGCCACCTGACCACACAGCTGGCTCATATTCAGCTGACAGTCAAATAACACTCCCCTTTTCTTTTCCTCCGGGCAGCTTTCCAACTGCTCTTCCCCAAGTCCCCAGTGTGATGCCCATCCACAAGAAGGGGCGAAAGGATGATCCAGGGAACTACAGGCCTGTCAGT
>JAOXJM010000001.1:175617455-175633374 GCA_026413425.1 Tringa solitaria
TGGCAGGGAAGTTGGACTAGATGATCTCTAGAGGTCCCTTCCAACTCTGACAATTTCTATTTATTGAAGTTCAGATAGATGAAACCGAATACAATTCTCTTGTCTAGAAAATATTTTAACAAAGAGAATGAGTTATCTTATTCTATTGCTTCATCAATTTTCAACAAATTTTAGCAAATCCATGCTGCATTCAATTTCATTATGAGTTTCCTTTCTATTTCAAAGACAATAGACTCAGCGTAGTTTTGGTAAGATCTCTAATAGGCTAAAGCAAAACTAGACAATATAATGAGAATTTCGTAATCAGAGATATTTTTTTTCCTTTAATTTTTCAAATAGATAAGGTTTTTCCTTTTGGAGCTTACCACTTTGCCCTTACTTGATATTCCTGGTATCAAATAGAAATATAATATAATTATTTTTTTGGTATCAAAGAACAAAATAAATCATGTCTCAGTCTTCCATACTTTTCTTCTTGGTGATATTCTCCTATCATCTTTGATATTTTTCTAATCTTTGTATTATTTTTGACCCTGCGTTAGTGCATGGGTTTATCTCTGTCCTCACTACATGGTTAATCTTCTACTTTCATGACTATGCACCTGCTGAAAACTTAAATAATACCTTTATCTTTAATCCTTTTTAACTTTGCAACTGCTTTCTCTATAGCCTTCTATAATTTCACAACATCTAGACATCAGAAGGCACAGCTGCTAATATGAACATTGTGGTGAGGTCTCCTGGTTGTCCATTTATTTCAAATTCAATTGAAATGTTTCCTCTTTTTAGTTGTGTATATGTAATTCTTAACAGAATCTAATTTAGTGTCCCTCATCAGTTCTTAAGGATTTCTTCACACCTTTAATACTCTTGATTAATTGTAAAATTATTTTATTCCATAAAATAACTTAATCTTGAACTAAAAATATTACGTAGTCAAATACTATTCTGGCTTTGACCAGCAAACATGGCCAGGATTTTAATGACAAGTTAAAGTTCAAAGTCCAGGTTCAGATCAGAGGAATCCACAACTCATTCACTCTTAGCTGCTGCTGCCATGATGGCTGTGAGGCACTCTTTTGATGTGTTAGTTGTTAACTCTCATACTTTCAGGCAATTACTTTCAGTAACTTTAAATTATTTCCTATAGTATCCATACTCCGCATCCACTTTTTTTCCTTTCAGTAGATTACAAATGACAAAAACAAGTGGTTTAGACATTGCACACTCAGTCTCGTATGTATTAGGATTTCTATAGCAGAAAAACATTTTAATAATTATATGAAGGCCCTACTTGGCTGAGTGTTGTATAGACACAGTCTAATTTGGTGTCATTCATCTACCATACGTTAGGAATCCACAAGTCTAGATGCCACTGTACATGAGGTACATGCATGTAGGCAGCATTCAATAGACCAGTGCCAGATACCCGATTCTCTTAGCTGTCGTCACTGTAGATTGCAAGAACCTTTTCCTGAGGAACATACACTTTGATTAGTATGCACAGGGAGAAATTAGTTTGCAACAAGAAGACCTGGAAGAAGCTGCAAAATATTCTCCTTCATGCGGAACTCAGATAAGGCTAATGCCTTTACTATCCCTTGACTATTGTATTCCCTGGTGCTACTTTTAGGCCAAGGCTGAAGAAACGTATCCTTGCACCATTGGACTCTGGAGCTGCTGGCTCAATCTCAATCTCAGCTGATCTGTGGTAGAATCCCATGCAATTGGATGGCATGGTAGGTAAACTCATCTAGGGTCCCTTTTCCACAAAAGCTTGGAAAAGACGATCTTTCAAGGACCCTTCCAATTTGAGCTATTCTATGATTATAAGTTTAATAACTTCACCAGGATATTCTTCAAACAGCTAATCTCAAGCATATAATCTGAATCAGAAATCTTAATTTACTTAAACTTCACTCTGTTCAGCCCCATAAAGCCAGACATATCCAAAAACTACATAACTGAGTGATTCTGAAATGAGATATGCATTGCCATGTAGAAATTGTTAAGAGAATTGTTTTAGAATCCTTGTTCAGGAACCAATTTTTTAAAAATAAAATAAAATAAATAAAATAAATAAAAATAAAATAAAATAAAATAAAATAAAATAAAATAAAATAAAATAAAATAAAATAAAAATTAAAACTAAATAAAATAATATAAATAGAATTACATTATTTTAATTACTTCTCTTAACTATAGGAGAACACGGGATGCTCTATATCCCTTAGACCACACTGCTTTTATTTGAACCACCATAGTAGTTGCTGTTACCTGGATTGTGAGGAGGATGTTCACATGCAGAGTTTGAAGAGCTATTATCTCTTACTGAGGAAAATAGTCACCAGAGAAAACAGAGAAGAATTGGGTGCTAAGGCCAGATTGGGACAAACCATAGATTCTATGCAGAGACCCTAGGTGCTTGTTTCCAAATTTGGTCAGCACAGTAAAACAATAACTCCAGATGGCCAGAATTTTCATGTCATAGCTCCACAACTGTGAGAAATACAGACATTTGCAAGATTCCAAAGGATATGCTCATATAACCTACAATATTGAAGGGAATGGAGCACCTCTCTTATGATGAAAGACTGAGAGACCTAGGTCTGTTTAGCCTGGAGAAGAGATGACTGAGAGGGGATGTCATCAATGCTTATAAATATCTAAAGGTCAAGTGTCAAGAGCATGGGGTCAAGCTCTTCTCAGTGGTGTCTGGTGACAGGACAAGGGGCAACGGATGCAAGCTGGAACACAGGAAGTTCCGTCTGAACAAGCAGAAAAACTTCGTTACTCAGAACACTGAACAGGCTGCCCAGCGAGGTTGTGGAGTCTCCTTCTCTGGAGATATTCAAAACCTGCCTGGATGCATTCCTGTCTAGCTTGCTCTAGGTGAACTTGCTTTGGCAGGGGAGTTGGACTAGATGATCTCTGAAGGTCTCTTCCAACACCTACAAGTCTGTGATTGATTCTGCGATTCTGTGAATGTCAACCCATTAGAAGAATATATGCAAATCCAACTTCTGGTGACCTAGTATGTGGGTAAGATGATGAACAACAGTATTTTTCAAGGATGTTGATAAATTCTTTCAAAATCCTGAACACTGAGAATTATCTGATAGTAATGAAGAAGGAACCCCATATATTGGATGGAATCAGTGGCCAAGAAACTGATTTTGTGGCTTACGTGCATCTCCAGAGATACGTTGAGGAGTGAGGCCAGGACAGATGAGAACACAAAGCTGTATACTGTCTACTCTGAGACTCTCAGTTCAGACCCCACTGATAAAGCTTTGGAACTTAGACACAATTAGGAAATTCAGTTATGTGGCATCTTGGCTATGTCCTCTTCAACCTATTCCTGTAGTTGATGATGTCCTAATATGATTCAGTTGTAAGCACTGAGTATCATCAAAAGTCTGTTAAACATGGACGTAAGCAAGAGGCATTGAAAAGAATGACTTAGTCACCTAAAATTACTGTCTGTTCTCTGAAAGTGACAGCCTAATATGAATTATATTTTAATTATTTCTTTCTTTTTTTTTCTAGGTGAAAATAAACATATTTTTATTGAAGTAAATAAAACAACATTTTGCAACAGTTGACTCCTCTGACCCCAGGTGTTTAATATTTCATAAATGTGTCTAGTGGAGCTCTTACGGTTGGTCTTTATCTCATATAATTCCACTTGAAAGGATAAAAATATTCAAAAATCACATGAAACCTGATGAGTAGGGGAAAAGATATAATTGGTCTGGCAGAAATATTTTTTTTAATTTTTGAAATATAGTGAAATGTTCTGATAGGTTTTGTTATTGGTCTAGATTTGTAGTAGTTTAGATAGCTCAACTTATTGCCATTCTGCCATTCTATCATCCTCATGATTATTCAAAAATCTTCTGAAAATGTATTTTGTTTGTGGCTTAGAATTCTGTCTGTTACCACTGATTAAAGGTTAGTTTCCCCAAATCAAATGGCAGTATGCGAGACATTGTTTCTGCAAAATTTATCAACCTTTCTCTATCCCGCTGAGGCTGGTTTTGTATAATCAGTGACTTCAACATGATCAGTTAAAAAATCCCAACAACACTCTGTGGCATTTTAGATAATTTCTCTATTAGGGAACTTACTTTTTTTCCAGTCCCTAATGATGGGTTGACATTCAGTTATGATGTGACTACCTGTACCAGGAGAATTATTCAAGAACATTTCATAGCACTTTATTGATATAATTTCATTGGTGTTTAATTAGTCCAAAGTTAAATGATAAAATGAAGTTTGGATACTTAAGACTCTTTCTCAATTTAAAAAATTCTACATAATCTATAAAGTTAATTAAAATATTTTTTGTATGTGTGTGTTTTTATATCTGACAATTTAAGCCTGAAAAAGCCTAGAATGGTTTTCGGCATCTAAATCCTTCTTTTCCCCTAGAAAATCTTCCTTGGTGATGCTCATGCTATGTATTGTTTACAAATTACCACCGAATAGGACTTTCATCTGGTGTTCGATACTTCTGCAACATAATGGCTGCATGTTAATAGCGGGCTGTGGTTGCCATTGGCAACCACACTGCTTCAGCATCGAAAAGCTGGAGGCAGCAAAGTACCATATTGTGAGAGCAGCCAGACAGATCCCAGTATGCTGGCTGTCCACCATAAATTTCCCAGCTGCAGCAGCTGAATAAACAACACCTTTTCTGTCGGATGCCATAAACAGGCAGGAGTCAAGCAGATCACATCTAAAACCGAAGTGTCAGGGGCTGAGCTCCCTGGACCCAAGCAGAGGGCTGAGGAGGGGCCATCAAAACAGACTGTCTCAGGGTTAGCTACCGCAGCACACTGAGCACAGCACCTGAAACCCTTTGGGTGCTGTAAGACAGAAGAAGGTAATTCAGTTAATATTCACAAACAAACAAATAAACAAAAACCTTGTCAAATCACCAGTTCTCTGAAGCCTGTATAGTTTCAATCATTTCTCATTTGCTAGGAAACCACAGCAGTTTTGAGCTCTTCTTTTGTTCTGCAGTGCAAATGCACAATTGGATATAAATTGTTTAGCTTGAATATTGTTTAATGAAGTAATAAGAAAAGATTGAGCAACCTAGTCTAGTGGGAGGTGTCCCTGCCCACGGGAGGGGGGTTGGAACTTGATGATCTTTAAAGTCCCTTCCAACTGGAACCATTCTATGATTCTGTGATTTCAATCCAGAGTATGTTGTACTAAATGTTTAACTTCACGTTTATTTATTTATTTATTTATTTATTTATTTATTTATTTATTTATTTAGCTATGTTTGCAAGGAAATGACCTCAACCTGGGATGCACCTTTAAGAGCTGAGGGAGCTGACTGATGTCATTGCAATTATCTTTGAAAGGCCATGGTGATTGGATGAGGTTCCTAAGGTCTGGAACAAAGCAGATGTCACTTCTATTTTCATTAAGGGCAAGAAGGAGGATCAGCGTTACCTAAGTAAGTCCTTGGGTAGGTGATAGAGCAAATAATCCTAGAAAACATCTTAAGACACAAGCAAGGGCGTGATGGTGACTGGAAATAGCTAACATGAGTTTACAATGGGGAAATCATGCCTGAGTAGCCTGATAGCCTTCCATGATGAAATTACTAGCTCAGTGGATGTGAGGAGAGCAGCAGATTATGTTTTTCTTTTTATCTTGACTTCAGTCACTTTGACACTGTCTCAGAATAGATGGATTAATGAAGTATAAGCTGCATAAGGGGACAGGAAGATGGAATAAAACTGGTTGAACTGCCAGGCTTAAAAGGTGGTGATCAGTCACCCAAAGTTCAGATGGAGACCTCTTACTAGTGGAGTACCGCAGGAGTCAGCATTGGGTCCAGTATTGTTAAACCTCTTCATTAATGTCCTGGATTCTGGGACTGAGCACGAATCCTCAGCAAATTTTCAGATGTTACAAAACTGGGAAGAGTGGTTGATGTACCAGATGGGTGTGCTGCCGTTCAGGGGCACCTTAGTGAGCTGAACAAATGGCCAGCAAAGTGAAATCCCAATTCTGGCACCTAGGGAGAAACAGCTTATGCATTCCTGCAGGGTGGGAGCTTACTGGTTAGAAAGCTGCTTTGCGGAAAAGGACTTAGAGGTCCTGGTCTGCAGCAACCTGACCATGGGCAAACAACTTACCCTTGCAGCTAAGAGGTCTGAAAGCCTCCATGGTTTTATTGGGAGGAGAGTTGCTAGCAGACGGAAGGAGGTAGTCCTTACTCTCTATTCACACTCACACTCACATCTGGAGTGCTGTGTCCAGTTCAGGGCACCCCAGTACAAGAGAGACAAGGACATACTGGACCAAGTCCAGTAAAAGGCGAGAAAGATAAAAAAGGGATAGGAATTGAACTGGATTTTTAAATATTGGTCTAAGTTTAACAATTGGATTTTTGGATTGGGTTTTTTACTTACAAATTTCCAGGCTAGTCAACAAGTTTTGTTTGGGTTTGTTTTGAGATCTGGGAACATTTCAATACGGAAAGTGTGCTTTGGAAGAGAACACTTTAATACGATTAGATATGGTACAGTGAAATACAAAGCTTTTTTGGTTATTGTTTGGTTACAATTTTGCTCTTTTTTATTGTTTTATTGGATTTATGTTTTGTTTTATTGTTTGGTGGTTGAGATAGCACTCATGATTTTTGCTTTCAGATTATCAGCAAATCTGATGTCAAGTATTTATTTTTGAAATTTACAAAATTATTTCATAAATTATGGTCCCATTTTAATATACCTTATGAAAGATCAAATGAGATCAGATAGGTTTCTCCATCTGGCATTCCAATATTATGAGAGTAAATTTGCCTGTCTGAGTATGTAAGGTTTAATGGAGATCAATATAGAATGATTTTTTTCTATATTAATTTTAGTAACATCTAAAAAATGCAGATTACAACAAAATATTTGAAACGGCAGCAGTGTGAAGACCTTGACTGCAGATGATAATGACATAAACCTTTGTACAGGGTGCAGAAGAGGTGCCAAAGCTGATTCTTACATTTATTCAGAAGCGTAAGACTTTTCACAGGAATCAAGTTTTACAGTTTAATTGAATAAAAAGGAAGTGTGATCCACCCCAAGGAAAAATAAAAATCTCTAGAGCAAGATTAAAATTTTGACATTTTTTTCTTTAAATATAAATTGAGAACCAGGTTTATGTACTTCTTTTTTTTTTCATGCATAGAAAACCAGAAAAATGTAAGTAAAGCTACATCTGTACATTCATGTCTGAGCATATGATGGTCACATCATGGCAGCAATTTAGAAATCTTGTGGGCTGTTGTGAGCTTTGAGTACAGACCAGTTTACCACCCAATGAAGCTGCTATATAGCTTTCATACTATTTTTTTTTATCAATAAACTGTTACTATATTTTCCATGATTTTCTCAGATCCATTTCCATTTGTTTGGGCTAATTTCTAATAATAGAAGCAGTTTTTTCTTAGTAGTTCTAATAAAAGTTCTTATCCCCATTATAGGCAGGCCCACAGACCACATCCTAAAAACTTCTATTTTTTTATTACCAGCAACGTGATCCATGTCCACAAATTACTACAAAGGAAGTTAACCTTTTCACCTCTCAGATGTATTCCGAGACATTTTTTCTCAGAGCACAGCCAAATATGTTATTCTTAGCCTGTGTATACAGAGAAATAGTTCTTCCATAAAACTACTACTTTTTTAGTCACTGCATGAAATATCTGCTTCACTGTCATTTTCTGGAAGAGGTAAAAATGTCAGTCATTTATTGAAATGATTTGCACTCTAAGCATTCAATTTCACTACCAGATTTTCCCATTCAGTCATTACAAGAAGTGTCTGAATATTTCCAGAACTACATACAATTACTGATTTTACTGTTATGATCCTATTGTGAAACCTCTTGTACCAGTGTTATGAAAAGTGAAAAAAAAAAACTAGGAAAAAAGTAGCATCACCAGCAACTTCTTGCTGACCTTAATTACTGCCCTTTGCAAGGGGATCTTGGTAACACTTATTCTGTTTCAAAACACCTTCAAAAGAACATTTGTGTCCTAATATAACCTCAGACAATAGCCAAAGTTTCAGTTTTCAACTTTCTGAATATTTGGAATTTCTAACTGCCCCTTGCCCTGTTCCTTAATAAAACTAAAACTCATTGTACTATGGATGGATGCAGGGTATTAGTCTAATCTTCCCTGGGAAGATCAAATGATCTCAAAACTAGAGGCAATTGAAACATAACTGTAGAGTTACAAAGAATACGCCTTCAGTGGGCAGACAATAATACATTAGATTAACCCACTGAATTACTTTTTTTAATTTTTGTTTATCTGATTCATTGAGCATACACATTTGATTTGGTATGATATAATATCATTTATATAAAATGGTTTTAAAGTATATTGTGCTATCTATCTATCTATCTATCTATTGATCTATCTAATTTATCTGTCTATCATTGAAATTCAACCATACATTTTCCTATAGAACAAACAGTGCTGTCATTTGCTACTAATCGGGATTGGGGGTGGGGTTGGGGGGACCCTGGAAAAAAAATGTACAACTCTTAACATTTTCAGAAGACGTCATAGAATCCCTGAGATTAGCAAGTTGACAGTATAACTTCAAAAGGGAGGCACAATATCTCATAGTGAAAGAGCAACAAAATAGAAAACATTCTGAGATGTTGCCCTTAGCTTAATCTTTGCTCAAGTGTTTACTTGGAGTAGTGTTACATTTAGGAAACATTTTTTTCAAGGAATTTTCTGAGTGATCTAATAGGAAAAGAAGAGATCAACTGCTCAGTACAGTCTATAATTAAATTTTAGTGTTCATCTCTTAGACCACACTCATTATACATCGAGATTGTATGTGTCATCTTAAAAAATCAGGTAACATAAAGTAGGCACTCAAAAAGTGATTGTAATATCATGAATCACTTTATACAGCTAGACCATTAATGCATTTAGGCTCATAATTAGAAGAATGCTTTTGAAATTAAACTAGTAAGGCTCTGGAACTGCTTTCCAACTAGAGCGCTGAGAGCAAGAGACCTAAGAAGATTTTATCATTAATACGAGCACAGTTGTTACGAGTTTAAAAGGCTGCTATCTGCTGTAGTATAAAGAGAGGCAAGTATTATGTACTTAGAAATATTTTTGTCATATAATTTAGGCATGGTGGTGCATCCCAATTTGATTCCCAATTCAGCTTCATTTCTCCTATATATCCTTCAAAATATCTAATAAATTATTACCCTTTGTATGGGGTTTACATGGCAAGGTTTTGGCAGTGGGGGAGCTGCAGGGGTGGCTTCTGTGAGAAGAGGCAAGACATGTCAGACACAGTCAATGCCAGCTGGCTCCAAGACACACTGGCCACTGGTCAAGGCTGAGCTAATCAGCATCAGTGGTAGTGCCTAGGGGATAACATATTTAAGAAGGGTGAAAAGCTGCTACACAACAGCAGCTGTGAGAGGAGTGAAAATGATGAGAGAAATAACTACACAGACACCAGGGTCAGTGAAAAAGGAGGGGGAGGAGGTGCTCCAGGTGCCTGTTGCAGAAGCTTACAAAATCAAATTATTGTAGAACCATAGAATAGTTAGAGTTGGAAAAGGCCTTGAACATCATCTAGTTCCAATGCCCCTTCCATGGGCAGGGACAATCTTCTACTAGACCAGGTGGACAAAAGTCTGGGGCTTTAGGACCACTGCATCCTTACTTTTCATGCCCTTAATTTTCATACCTTTATAGTGTGGTCATGTACACCCCTTGGGTGAGTGCCAACAGTCATATACACAGCTTGGTCAAGGGATAAGGAAGTTATAGTCCCCAGCCTATAAAAGCTGACAGGACTGTATATGACCATATATCAGATTTGACTAGGGTATAAATTAAGTCAGTCTTGCTCAGAGCAGAGAGTCTACAGTCGGGGTCTTTCCCTTTGGGTCAGGATGCTGTCCAAGGAAACTCCTGGAAGTTTAGAGCCCTCATCTTGTAGCTGAGTGATTGTGCAGATATTGGATCGTCATTTAAAGCTAAGAATACTTGAGTCAGTTGTACGGTATTAATTCCTCGTATATTCTGCACCTGTGGTTTATTGACGTTGCCAGAGTGTTGAACGATTTTGATAAACCTCATTTCTAGTTGGTTCTCTGCTAAAAATTATTTGGTCAGAATAAAGTTTATTTTGAGTTTATCACCCATCTAAATTGGAGAGAAATGGATTTGGTACGTCAGTGTCAGTGGATAAGAAATTGCCTGGATGGCCACACTCAAAAAGTTGCAGTCAATAGCTTGATGTCCTAGTGGAGGCCAATGACAAGTAGCATTCATCAGGGGTTGGTACTGGGACCAGTGCTGTTTAACATCTTGGTTGGTCACATGGACAGTGGGATTGAATGCACCCTTAGCAGACGATATCAAGCTGTGTGGTACAGTTAACGTGCTGGAGGGAAGGGATGACATCCAGAGGGACTTGGATAGGCTTGAGAGGTGGGCCTGTGCAAACGTCATGAAGTTCAACCAAGCCAAGTGCAAGTTCCTTGTCAATCCCAAGCAGAGACGGAGAAAGGGTTGAGAGCAAGCCCTGAGGAGAAGGATGTGGGAGTGTTGGTAGATAAGAAGGTCAACATGAGCTGGCAATGCATGCTGGCAACCTAGAAAGCCAACTGCATCCTGGGCTGCATCAAAAGAACTGTAGCCAGCAGGTCCAGGGGCGTGATTTTATGTTGCCGTGGTGAGACTCCACCTCAAGTCCTGCATCCAGCTCTGAACCCCTTAGCACAAGAAAGACATGGACCTATTAAAGTAAGTCCGGAGGAAAGCCATGGAGATGATCAGAGGGCCTGAGCTCCTCTCCTATGAAGACAGGCTGAGGGAGTTTGGGTTGCTCAGCCTGGAGTAGAGAAAGCTCTGGGAAGACCTTATAGCAGCCTTCCAGTACCTGAAGGGAGCCTACAGAAAAAATGGGGAGGGACTCTGTATGAGGGAGTGTAGGGATAGGATGAGTTTTTAAACTGAAAGAAGGTAGATTTAGATTAGATACTAGAAAGAAATTCTTTACTGTTAGCGTGGTGAGGCACTAGAACAGGTTGTCCAGAGAATTAGTGGATGCCCCATCCCTGGAAGTGTCCAAAGCCAGGCTGGACAGCTGGGGCCTTGACGATTTGGTCTGGTGGAAGGGCTGGAACAAGATGATCCTCAAGGTCCCTTCCAACTCTTACCATCCTATGATTGTATGATCATGTGATATGACATCACATGATACAATTTCTGCGTTCCTACTATTTTCTCAAAAACTAAAAAATCAAAACTTTAAAGAGTTAGGAAATGCCAAAATTAAGGTTGCTTCCATGGGTTGGAAATGTTGGAAGCTATGCAAGATCTGAGGCAAAGAATTTCCAAAAAGCAATTCTGTTTCTCAGATTTTTAACAAAGACTGATGGTTAAGGCACTGGATATTGGTTTGTGAAATGATTCACTTATACAAACTTTCCACAAATGCTTTTTAATTTCTTACTGAATGCCTGTCTTCAAACTATGGCAAGTACACACAAAAGGGTCTGTAGAGAAAAGAACAAAGAGATCAACGTACAGAACAACATAATTCTGTGCTTTTGGAGCAAAGCTGGAAAATATTGTTCATCAAATATTTAAGTCAAACTGAGGTAAATTAAAATTGTTTAATTTTTTTTTCTATCTTAATATATCCACCAAAATGCTCTTTATAAGTTGAAGGAACTAAAAATTTAGAAAGATATGAGTACTTAACACCTGTGTCATGTCTGCTTCTGTTCATTTATTGTCTATGAGCCAACACCTGGTCTGAATAGCAGGGAAGCCGAGTAGTTTGTCAATTGTTTTAGTATGTACTGTCGTATTCTCTGTTACTCTCTCTTTTCATTCTCTTCCTTCAATAAGAAGACACAGAACAACTATTTTGTAAGCCTTTTGAATCTCTTTCTGCAAATGGAAAAGTATAGTTCATTGAATATCCAGTCAGTTTGATTTAATTTCCTCAGGTTTCTGTTTGAAGACTTGAGCTGGATGTTTAGTAATTGGACTTAAGTCTTGCTGCTGCTAGTCAAGGCCTGGCAGAGATGGTATTCGCATTGCTGGACTCAGACTAACAGTTTTACCAGTTTTGGGAACATTTTGTAGTCATATTTCTCAAGTTCAGGTAGAGTGTTTGTGCCTATTGACTCATATTTTATCAATTCAGGCTTGGCAAATTTATAAAATTTTATATCATACCTGAATTAGGATGCTCCAGTTACAGTTGTGGGGAAGAGTTTATCCAATAGTCTGTATTTGAGTGAGATCTTATCCCCAGTTATCTCTGTCTTGACAGCTAGAATTTTGTATACATGTCCTTGTTATTATTTTCTTTGTTTTGGTCTATTTATCACAATCCTTAGCAGAAAACAAAGCAAATTATAGCTTTAGTTTTTGAGCCACAATAAATTTATATTTAATCTTGTTCCAGTTTTCATACCACACACAAAAAAAGCTGTTTCGTTTAGTTTTATTAACAGTGTTTAATATTGGTTTTTTGGCCTTTCTCAATCATTCCTCTACTCTTTGATCTGACTTCACCTTCATGAAGGTGCCTTCCTAAGCAAGTGAGAGTATTTTCCAAGCATATTTTCCATCTTTGGCCACTTCTTTACCAATTTAACTTTTTTAAAGTCTTTGGATCTCTTCAATGATTCATTATAAATTTGACAGAGATCATAAAAGCTATGAAATTCACAAAAGTTTCAAGGAGACAGCTATATAGAGGAGGAAGCAAGTTCTAAATGTCCTCACATCAGGTAAGCTTGCAACATAAACGTGCAATTTATTCTAGTTCTAACTCCACACCAAGGAATACATATAGATAATTGCTTTTAAGTCAAAAACACAAACAAAAGCTTTTATTGGTACTTCTACAACTGCTTTTCTCTTCTGCTGTCCAACCTCATGTTTGAAGTGTTTATTCAGAGAACTGATCTGAAGTTTTGCCTTATAAACACTTTCTTTGTCAGGGTTAAAAAATACCAGGTAATTTTGGACACATTTTAGTTAAAAGCATTCCAAGCTTTTTCTATGAATTCTTTTTATTGTTTTGAGTCTCATTGGCTTCACAGATTACTTCCTTTGCTTTCCAAAGCATGCCCTTTGTCAACTGAATATTTGTTTATTCCTCACTTTAATTAAACCGGTGAACCTTGATTACTGGCATCTTTCTGTTTTATGCACCACATTATGCCTTCTCAACTTTGATAAACCAAGACTGAAATAATGTAATTTGTCATTGGTTAGATGAGTCTCTGGTTGAGAGCCAGTGCAACTATCATGTCCAGGACAGAAGCTATTATATTTGACTTCCTCCATTTTTAATAATTTCTTCTCAGAATTTAATAACCATGCACACATCTCTACATAAGAGACCTGCACCTGAAATGACCATATGTTACAGCAGTTTAGTCTCTCCCTGAACAACTATGATAGTCAATTAAAATATGGCCTATGTTTTGGGCCATATGCAACTGAACTGAGCCCTTGGTCTGTCTGTGGTAGCTGTGCTGTTCTGGCTTGGTACTCTACCTTAAGTCTCCAGCATATTACATTTGTTCGCTTCAACAAGCCCATCCACTGAGTTTCCTCCTCAGTGGATTTGGTTCTTATACCCTTCCAGAAGTTAATTTTGCCTATTTGTCCTGCTTGTTGTCAGAAGTGAGAGTCCATTTAACTTATTCTAGTCTGATTAAAAAAAAAAATTACTTTATACTGTGCTGTAAATATTGGTGTTTTATACATGTATTTATATTCTACCATTATTTGGAATAGATTTTATAACATTATTTTTTCATTTATTTTATGAAAAAAAAAATTATTCTAAAATTTTAATAAAAGCTTGTCTATTGGATTATGGTGTTCAGCACATTCTAGCCATTCTAATTTTTCAGGATCCAATATGTACCAAAATGTAACTCCAATCCAACTTATCTGCCTCCTTACTAATACATGCCTATAATTGCTGGTGACCATCTATACCTCTGAATAATTTGACTTTCCAAGGCTGTTCAGCATTTCTCATTTATATTTATTTCCTTTGTCTCATGTTTTGCTTTCCACACATCACAAGTTGAAGTCAAACAATAACACACTCCAAAAAAGGCAACCAGTTATGATCTATTTTCCTAAGTCTTTCTATTAAAACAGGTTGGTAAGCCTTCATGAGGTCATCTGCAGAGCAACAATGCTCCAGTTTCTTAAAAGAGGTGACTATCCAGAGTTTCTCAACTCTTTTATAAGCACATGATTGGAAGAGCTCACTTTAATGTCCTCTGAAGGAAATGTCTACCATAAGGCAAACATAGCACATGGATACTTGCACAAAGCAACTTGCTTACCACAGTACCTAATTCATGCATAAATAGTGGTTCATGTAGACTATAGATTATTGACATGCAAAAATAATTTAATTTTTATACTTTTTTAGATTCTCACTTTAAGAGATCTGCTACTCTTTCTTTCTCAAAACAAAACAAAACCAAACCAACAAAAACCCAAACCCAAAAACCCAGGGGTTTTCATTTAAAGGTTTTGTGTTAGTAAAGATCTCAAGGAAGGTATCAAAGTTTTCTATTTAGAAAAGCATTTCTGCCAAATATGATCACTTTAACTAGATATCTAACAATTCTCTTCTTTTCACATTCATTTTTGGAACAAAAGCCTATGTATTTGCTGCAAACAGGCCTTAGGCTTGAAGTCCTCATTAGTCTTAGGTAAATATTTCAATATTTTCAAATTGGTGTTTTTAGGCAAGAGTGTGTTAGAAGCTGATGAGTAAGCCAGTGATAAAATAATTTCTAAGGAGCTGTGATCATGAATACATTAGTAATAGTCTGGGGATAATAAAATTATCATAAGGTGGAATTTATGATTCTGTCTAAAGAAGGTGTGACTGTTCAAAAGGTCACACACATTTGTGTTGTATGTCAGGGTTAGCTTCAATCTGAAAACATGAGTGCTTCCTAAAGGAAGATTTTAGAATTTGTCAAGAGAGAAAAAAAATTCTGAATACAGAATACTAGAATTCAAAAATTATGTCCTTTAAATTTTAGTTCCTATGCTGCAGACTGCCTTTTCTCACATGGTTTAAACTGCATCTCTGAACAAATATCACAGTGTCAGCTCTTTGTGATGGGAACAATATATCATGGGGTGGATATCTGGATATCCGTGCAAAATAAAAATCAGTTTAGTTGAGGATCCTAGTCTGTGAAAGAGAGTGAGGGTATGATCTCTAGTTATATTTTTCCAATTAACAGTATTTTCCCTTTTAGATGTTTGTTTCTTCTATACAAACAGGAATTATACTAGACAATATATATACAATATATAATTGTATACCAGACAATATATAAAAAAAATAACATATTTTTTATAATTTATATAAGGTATTTTTAATAAAAATATTCTTTTGCGAGTAATTCTTTCTAGGACCCAAAAATTATTTGAAAAGAAATTCTTCAACTAGATCTAATCATTACCTCAAGGACAAGGCGTATTACAGAAGAATCTAAAGAAGAGTGTTTGTGAAATTACATTACAAAATACATTTCATGCAAGAAATGCATTAATTTCCTGTAGAATTCAGATGTTTCTTAAAGTGCACAGATATCTGTTTTAGGTACTTAAGAGAAAAGGAATTCTGTAACATTTTTTTCAGAATCTGTACAAGATTAATCAATATTATAAGATATATAATAATATATATTATATTATTATATATATATAAAATTATAATATATATAATATTATAAGAATATTCAATATTCAAACATTGCCTTCTCCAAGCTCAAGATCAGTGCATTCCCAAGAGCAGGAAATCAAGCAAGGGAAGCAGGAGACCTGTGT
>JAOXJM010000001.1:175657327-175668525 GCA_026413425.1 Tringa solitaria
GTGGGTGTTTATTTTTGTCAGAGTTAGGTTGAGGGTTGGACAAGATGATCTTGAAAGTCCCTTCCAACCTAGAAGATTCTGTGATAAACTAGCATATGTACTTAACACCTGGCTGTATCAGAATTTCTTTTCTACTCCTACATATGCAAATATATCAGTTCTGAATATATTTGCTAATGATATGGTTTATCAATATAATATTATTTTCACAAGTATATATTCTAACATATTGTCAGAACATTTATCCTTTTGCATGAGTGAAAACCAGTCAGCGAGGGCTTCATTAATAAATGTGAGATTTTCTTAGACCAAAAAGAGATTTTTAAGGGTGGTACCTTAACGTACCATAATAAGTGTGGTACCTTAATAAGTTTATAGAATTTAAAAATATTTGCAGCTGGGTGTCTTTTCCATGTTAGAATTTAGAAATATAAGACAGTGAAATGAAAATGACAAGAAACAGTTCTTAAACCTGTTATGTTCTAGTGGGTTTGAATTTTTACTGTCTCTGTTCTCAGTGCCTTGCCTCAGGAGGAGGAGGACAGGATAGCCAAAAAATCAGAATAATAATGGGGAAATTTTTATCTTTGGAACTATGCTAGGACTAAATGCAGTTTAATAATTCTATACTCTTACCTTCATACATTTTTGCCATCCTTAGTGGAAGTTTCCATCCTATTCTGAACTAACAACTGTAGCCCTTCAGTTCTCAGCATAACAGCAAAGGCAGAGGGGTGATATAGCTGAAGAATACGATCATTAACATCCACATGATTCTATCTTATCTTGGTTTCACTTAAGCTAACAGCAAGGTGCTTAGTATATCACTAAACTACTGATATATGAGAATTTGCCAGAAAACTCCATTAAAAAATAATCTCTAAGAATTTTTATAACTAACAGTAAAGGGTACCTCAATGTCTATTTCAAAGCTGATTTGATGAATACAGAAAAGGTCAAACTAAAAATAACTAGACTGAATCAGTTATAAGTGTAGTAACATATGCCTCATTTAATAATGAACTCTAAATTTGCTCTGCAGTTTAAGTAGTATCATGAATGCTAATTCTGACAGTAAAGGGTTATGAACTACCTGTCTGCTGAAGTCTGGCACAAGGTCAGGCAGTTATAGAACTAATGAAAACCCTGATGTACCACAAGGTGGATGATTGACATGAGTGTGCTAGCTGAAGAAAGTGCTGAGGAACTCCAGTGCATTCAAAATGACAAGTGTCCTGAAACACAATTTACAACTCTCCATTTGTTTAGCCCAAGTGTAGCAATAAGCCCAAGCGCTTATTGCCGACATCAACAGTGTCAGAATTCAGGGTACATTGTATTAAAATTTACATGCCGATCACCGGGGAATTTTTTCTCTGGTATGGTTTGTGATGATCACCCTAAGGCCATTATCCTCTGAATATGCGATTATGCTCAGAAAGACTTTTTTTTTTATATAATTCAGAGCATCCTGAAAGGATGAAAATGAATTTTTGTTAAATCTTTGCAGAAGAAAGAAATCATAAAGCTGTAAAACACTCAGCTAATAACTTACAAAATTATTATTTTAAATTGTTTCAAAAACCCGTGTTCTTCCATATGCTAAGAAAACCTTTGTTTCTTTTACCTCTTCCTGTGAACTTTTCTTCAAGACCTTTGCATATCATGTGTGCATATCGTTATTAATTTTCATTCGTTTCCTTTTTCTATCAATCTGTAATGCCACAACTATTTTTGTTTAATTTCCAGCTTTCTGTAAATAAAGAGATGATTTTAAAACATTGAGATCTGGACAACAAAGCATGTTCATCTAATCACATATTATGGGTATCAGAATGGATGGTGTTAGAAAACAATTAAACAGCAATCGATTATTCAGAATTCTTGAAAATATGCAGTAGGTAAAACAAACACTTTTTTTTCTTGAAGTATGGTGCTTTTCTGAGTATACTCATTTACCCATATAGGAATTCAGTCATCCAGAATGGACGGATCTGAAGGCACAAAATTGGGACATTATTCTGGATTATCAAGACTCCATGATTTAGAGACATTTTGATCTGAGTAACTTTCAGGTGTGCAGCAGCTCAGAAAATTTCAGTTCATTTCAGGTAGGATTCTAATTTTAAGAAACAAAAGCTATACTACATAGTTGAAAAAATGCCTTGAATAGGTAATAGATGAGATCCTTTCCTACCTACTAGTAAAGGCTTTTGTCAAACAGAGAAAGAAGTTTGAGTCCCATATGATACTTCTCAGCTATAGGCTACTTGTAGTCTTCATGACTAAGCAAATGCTTGTAAACATGTGTAAGCATCACATCAGTCATCTCAGCAAGTGTCTACATGTCAGCTTCTCTTTTCGTTTGGCTACAGGATATCTATCAGATGGCATTTGAACAACTCCCTTTGTCAAGTTTTCAGTGACTAGACATTATTACTAACCTGTATAAGCTGCATGATTACCAGGAACACATTCTTCTAACATTTTTTGATAGTTAAAATATGTCCCAGGATGCATTCTGTAATAGACCACGTTTCTGAATTTAAATCTAGTGTTAATCATTATTTTACCTAAATTTCCCAAGCAGTCATTATCACTGGACTTCCAATCTTTTGTTTCGAGAAGATGTTCAGCTAAAATAGCTTTTTCAGGGGAGGTGGCCAGGAATATACACATACATAAATATTCATACTCCTGTACAGGATTCTTATATACATATTTGAAACACATGATCAACTACATTTTCCAGATATTTATCTTACACAGAAGGAATATTTTTTACCCTGAGACACCTATTATGCCAGCCATACACTGACATTTAAACAGAGGATCTCTAATTACTAAAGGAACTGATTGTTACAGCTTGACCAACCCAGGAAGAGCAAGATGATATTGCTCTTCCAGGCACATGGTAACTGTGTGAGACGTGGCTGAAATCTGAAAGAATATCTATTATCTCCATATTTTTCTCCCATCCCTCCTTACATCATCCTACTTCCAGATATCTCAACTTATAGGACTTCTACAGAATTAACTCTTTTTATAAACAAACTTTCTTCAAAGCTGTAAAGTTACTGTTTGACAAAGAAGTTCTTTTTTGAGTCCCCCCAGATTATCCTCTGTTCATTAGTGGAATGGCAGCATTTACTCATTATTTTTCACTGTTTTCTTTTATAAGGATTTTTTTAGAAAAGATTGTTGTTCTTATGTTTTCTTGTCTAACACCAAGTAAAATAGCATTGAGATCTAATTCAGTCAAGACACTGGTAGAAAGAGCATGAGTACAGTCTACTGGTCAGTAGAAACTGTAATTCCCTTGGCTTTTGAGATGTTGCATGGAGAATAATGTATCTAGTTTTGAATTCCCCAGTTCAACAAGTTATCAACACCTAAATGAGGTGAGTCACCAAAATAGATGGCTAGAGCATAGAATGTACGTGGAGAGGCTGAGGCAATTGGGTTTGTCTAGACTCAAAAATAAAGGTTATGGAGAAATGTTATTGCAGTCTTCCTCCCCTACCTAATGGGGTTTAAAAAGAAGATGGTTCTTTTCAGAGGGTCACAGAGAAATAAGAGGAAGCACTGATCACCAGTCACAGCAAAGGAAATTGCAGCTAGATACAGGTACTACCTTTGGCACATAAAATGGTTAATTCCTGAACAAGTTGCTTGGGCAAAGGCTGGGCAAAGGCGGAAGTATCTTGATCTTATTTCAAAGCTGACCCTTGAGCTGGAGGTTGGACTAAATAAACTGCAGAGGTCCCTTGTAGCCTAATTAATTCTAGGAAGCCTAATGCTAATTGTGTTAGAATTATTTGTCTTTATTGCTGTAAAAACCATCTATGTGATCTTTTAAATGCACTGAAGATATAACTGGAGTTTAAGAAAAGAAAGAAAAAGAAGGTAATAAAAAGTAAGATAAAGAAAGTATATAAAGCATTCCTTGCATTTGCATTGTGCCTCTCTGTGGCCTGACAGCTACAATGTAATATGTATACACCCATCTGCGGTTTTCAAACATAAATTTGCTTGTGCTGTATGTCACTATAGTAAATCTATAATCACAACAGTTTTTGACTGTTAAATAGAAAAAGGAAAATGTGTTTTCACGTGATATTGAGACACAAGGTTCATGTTGGTCTCATGCAGTCATGGTGACTGAACCAGAAAAACAACATTCATTACTATTTCAGCACGTGCAAGAATCAAGATTTGTACAAAGCTGCTGAACAGAGCAGATTTTCACAGTGATTCAAGGCAAAGTCATTTAGCACAGATGTTTCTGTAATTGTGACGCATTCAGAAAATTCAGTGTTCAGTGGTCCTTGAACACATATTTCCAGTCTATATGGTGTATGTTGAGTAATTTATATAAAAAAGTATTTAAAAAAATATTAAAAAATGGTAGGAGCCTAGTCTGGATAAAGTATATATGCTTGAAAGTTATGTGGGGCAAGGAAAAAGATGATGAGATTTTGTTTGGTTATTTTTATGCTTATATGATGTTTTCTCCTCTAGCTTTGTTTTAGGGTTTGGTGGTTTGTTTCTTTGCTTGCTTGGTTGATTGATTTTTAGGGATTAGTTAGTACATGCTGCTTCATTGTGGGCTGAGCGAATGGAAAGAGCTGTGATCGACCATGTTGGAGTTCTGTTTCATTTTATCACTCAGCAACATGAAGAACACCTCAGATCTGTTCCAAAAAGCAGGGATTACTTACCAGCCCTTTAGATATTTGTAGCAATCTGAAGGCAGAGTTTGCTTTCCATTAAAAATAGAAATGACTGTGTGACCAAATACAAGAAGGAAAGTTATGTGCATAATCTCTACATTAATTCAGTTCACAATCCCATCTCACCATTATGTTCTGGACTCCTTGTTCTGCCTATGCCTCCAGGAACAGTATGCCTCCAGGCAGTATCCCTTACCAATTAGAAGTAGCACTGGTCTCACTCTTTGGAGAACTAGGAATAGCTCTATGTCATAAAATCCAGTCTCTTGCCTTAAAAAAGCACTTTGTCCTACTTTTTCCCATTTTCTTACCTGCCAAAGAGTATTTTCCTGAGATTGTGTCACAGTCTTCAGTCATATACATCGCTGACGTTAAAAAGGACCATACAAAAGAGAGCTCCTAAAGCTTCATAATCTCTTTCTTTTTAGCTGTTAACAATAACAGTGTGAACAGTGATGTTGGAAGTGGAAAACCAGAGTTCATTTATCCCTTTCACCTTTCCAGATCTGAACTTTCCATGTGACTAAGTCCTCATTCATGATCCAGAGAAAGCTTATCCTAAATATATATATTTTATATCTATATATTTATTTACATTTTTATATATATTTATATATATATTGATAAAGATATATGAAAGGACACTATTCTTTCTTCATCTTCTACAGCATGGCTTGTCATTAGGTCACAGAGTGGCACACACTCTTATGCTATCTCAGGGAGCATTTACTCTGCAATCGCTACACATGAAGTGAAAATACTTCAGCAACAGAAGTTGAGACTGACCTACCGCAGATGTCCCACAGATTGATCTTCAGAGCTCTGCTCAGAGACACAGATGTTACACATGAAGATGTTCTAGCCACCTACTACTAGATAAAAGGTACAGAACTCATCCACAGCCTGTCTATTTTGAGATAAGGCATATATAAGTGTCACAATCTAAAACAGGGTTCAAAGTTGTGAACCCCATTCAGGTCCTCCCAGTAGTGCAGACTGTACCTGGATATCTAATTAATCCTTAAACATATATGACACAGGGAAACAGCTTTTAGAGAACCAGTGAAGAGTTTCCCCTCACTCTAATTATGTTGTTCCCAGGTAGTAATTTAAGGTAGAAGCGTTTTTGCAAGATAAGCTTTGTAGGGTTTGATTCCCCTGAATCAAAAAGGAAATTTAGGAACAGTGTCTTACGTTCTGTGTGAATGTTTGGCATTCAGCTACAGTATAGCCAGGAACTAGAGGATAAAGCAAGGTAACATGAATAGTTACTTTAAAAGTGGAGACAACTACTCTATTTTTGAAAGAAAACTTAGTCACTTCTTTCACAGAAGAGTTCATGGTTTCAAACTTAGGTAAAGGTAAAATACTTCCATTTCTCAAGTGCTACCGATCACCTACTGCAGAGAGTAAAACATCCACTGAGTGGTCTATTCTGCAACACTTGACCCTCCCACAGTGTAAAGGATTTTTGCACAGAAAACTCTGTTGAAAGATGAAACTAAGTGCACTCTCAGGACTAGACGCTTCGTGTGTCAGATGCTTTGCACATAACAGAGCATCTGCTGTTATCCTGCCCTCTTTTCAAATGCTACCCAAAATGTCCCTTTCATGGCTTGCAGGGTAAAAAGGTGTGAGATAAAGGACCATATTCTGCGGTCCACCATAATTTCACACTACTATAATCCAGTTGATTTGGATGAAGTTTCACAGGTTGCAGCTGAAAAGATAGTCAGGCCTGCAGCATCAGGGGCTGAATGGCTGAGCTGAGCTCAGTTTGAGCTACCAGATGGGTAGAGTGACCTATTACCTGCATATAATAGCAAGAGAGGTTGGAGAGGTCAATCTCACTTCCAGCGTGATACATGTTATGTCAGAATGGTTTGTGACAGCTCCCACTGGCTCAAGAATGACTCCTGCTGACTGAGAAATGCTTATGACAGCTCCTACTGACCCAGCCAGCAGGAAACATCCCTTTAACTCAACTGGGATAGATGGTACCAACAAAATACAAGAGGTCCAGGTCAGATCTCAAATACTTTATTAGTACATCGTACTCAGAAAATAAAGTCACATAGTCTGGTTCTCCTCCAAGTAGTTAATCCAAATTACAGTATCACAGTTTGCTTAATATGCTTAGGTAAAGATCCTAAGTGATTAATCTTCTTTGTGCTTTCTCTCTGGCTCAGCTTTTATTATTTATAATCCTCATTATTCATTATATTTATATACTTAAATATGAATATATATTTTATACTTTACATAGTTATATAAAAATATACGTGTATATACATTTATATAAATACTACTGAAAAAAGCCCAGAAAAAAAACATTGGTAAACGAAATTACTCCAACCATGAGTATTAAAATAGATCTGTGTACAACCAAACTTAACTTATTTCATCAGGATGCTACATGAATGTATTTTAACAGAATGACATGGTTCTGTTCTGCCTTAGAGGGTGTTTGTTCTCTCCCCCATCATTCTTTGCAAAAAGTCTGTATACAGAGAAGTAGCTGTAACACTGAGAAAAAAGTTCAAGCTGTTAAAGCTGGTTGCCACTGAGACAGAGCTGAAAGTGAATGATGTGCTGAAACACAAAGCTGAAGGATGAGATCAATATTTCTGCCTTTTAATCTTGTCTCCTCACCTTCCCTGCTTGCATGCTTTTAAAATTTGCTGCTCACAGTGCTGACCAGTAATAATCACCACATTTATATTGGAATTCATCTCCTTTACATCCGTTGGCATATGGCTTTCAAGATGTTCCATCCTTTTTTTGTCAAGAATGTATAACTTCAGGGTCAATCAAGTGCAATCATTTGTGTTTTATATCAGCAGAGATCATTTATATATATGGAAACAAAAACCCTAATGAGTTACAGTGAATCATATAATAAAGATCTCTCTTGACTTATGCAAATTTCTCACATAAATTTGATCCAAATAAGGCACAAAAAAGACCTAAACTATAAAACAAAGTCTCACATTGGTGACACATACTTGATCTTTGCGTGTATGCGTTAATTCCTTATAGTGCTCTGTGTTAATAATTTGCATTTACCCCTTAAAGTTTTTCCTCTGAAAAGTTTATAGTTGAACAGATATTATTATTGAAAGATTGGAATCATCATTCTGATAGAATGCCTTGCAAGAATGGCTTATTGAAGTAAAAAAATTGTCTATTTGCTCAGGGTGTAGTTGTTATATATAATTGATTATACAAATACAAATCCGACTGGGATTGCTGAATCATAAAATCATGGAGACCTGCCTACAGCAGGAACTGAAAGTTTTTTTCAGAGGCAAAAAAATTTTTAACATACTTATATTTCTGCTTTATCTTGCATGTACAATTACCTAAGCAACAAGCTATGGTTGGTCTTCTATTTTCACCCAAGTCAGAACCTGGAACCAAAATAAATCTCTGAATACGATACCTGCTGGATCAGTCTTATCTGCATTGATCTTATGAATCATATGAATCATGCCCTATCAGTCGCTGCTTCTTTCCATTCACTGTAAAGGAAGCACAAAGCATCTAGCACAGAGACAACCATCTCAGATGTCATTAGCTTTTTGGTTCCACAAAAATCTGACCAATTTTCTGCCTATGTTTTCAGAAGTGCTTGAATTCTGATACTTAACTTCAGTGTTCTGGGTTGGCCCTGGTTGAGTCTGTTTTGCCTGTGATTGCAATTAATGAATGATTTTCCTGTCCTTATCCAACCCATGGGATTTTTCATCTTATTTTCTCCTTGCCTGTCCTGTAGGGGAGGGGGAGTGAGAGAGTTGCTGGGTGGACATCTGGTGTGATAGTATGCATCCCCCTGGGTGCCAACCTGTTTATCTCCTGTAACACTGCCCAAAAGACAACCAACCATGGTAGTCATAATGGGTGCATGTAGTCGTGGTAGCTGCACCACAGTTAAAGGTGGTTTCAGGAAGACAGATCTACAACATGATAGCTAAAGGCTAACTTAAGCAATGCGCTCACCCAATTAACCATAATATTGGTACTGTAGTCAATATGCAAATTTGACAATAGGTCATCATTTTACCTTCATAAATAGCAAACAGCCCAAGAGCTCTTTGAGGTGTCTCGCATGGCAGTGGACTGCGCACCATAATCTCCCCTTGAGTAGGGACACCTCTCAAGGTTACTTCTCGAGATTCAGAGATTCCATACCACAACAGATCCCCAGGAAGTGACTAATAGCATGCTAAACTTTGAAATCTTAGATAAGTGATATAAAGAATTGATTGCACATACACAATCCTTTTGACCATCTGGGACTAGGACTGGGTCCAGCCGCACCTAGACTTCTCTCTGAGAAGGAGTTTAGAAAGCAAGGGTGTCCTTTCTGAACCTTGTGACTCAACAGGAACATCTCCTTGACAGTTCTGTCTCACCCTATGTGCCTTGCCATCAAATCTTGTTAAAACACTGTCACATTTACTATCAAACTTTGTTAAATCCCTATTTCATATCAATAAATGTATCACTGTTTCTCTCTCTGAGTGAAGTGCATCACTCCAGCCACAACATCTGGCCACCAGACAGGCAAGGTAAACTTACCACAAGGGTAACCCACCAATATGTGATGTTGCTCTACAGCTATTTGCTTATAACTAGGATAAACCCTTACTGAAGTCTGACTCTCGTACAGATTTCCCTCATTTTGAACTGCCATTTTCATGATGACACTCTCTACATCAAATGTGCTCTAAGGATGTCTGATATAGCGTAGCCTACCATAGCAGAAAAGTGGTGAAGTTGGCAGTGTGGTTAGCTGAGTGCTGTGAGTCAAACATTGACGTCCATCCTCTGTATTCAGACTTTAATTCATACCTCACAGAAAGGCCCTCATGGTAGAGGTCAACCTCTTTCCTGTTTGATATATTCAGAATGACTCAGGACCAGTGTGTCCTATGTCTCAGAGTAGTTTATCTATGTATCTGTGTAACACACCCAAAGAAAAGTGTGTATTAAGTCTGAGGTGCTTTTTGGCCAATGAAAGAAGAGACAGAGATGATACCATATGGTCGCATCAGCAGCAGCCATACATTTCAACACAACAGTAAATAGGAAAAAAAATAATGCTGTAAGCTTTTAAACAAGCTTCTTTCTTGTCAAATGAATATTAAAGTAAAATCTGAATCACAAGGGATGCCTAACCCAGTAAAGTCTAATAGCTGGAAATCAACCTAAAAATGCTATGTATGACTGGACTTCAAGGTCTCACTTCATGTAGAAGGTGAATATGACTTTATAAAAAAATGTCCAAAATCCTATGTTGGGGACTATTCCTTTTTCTCAAACTGAATCCCTGGTTTATATATAGGTTGTACTATACTCAGTGCAGAAACTTGGAGAGTCCTGCAATCTACAACAATCTGCCCATGAATTATCATTGGTGGTTAAATTATTACAATAAATGCTCAAGCAGACTTCGTTTCAGACTGCTAATGCAGTCATTACTAGTAGTATCATTATGACTGTCAATGCTCTTTTACCCATTTGACAATTAATGAAACATTATTTGCCTCATATTGCTGTCCTGTTCAGTTGAATATTTGTAAATTCTTATCAATTTCCTAAGAAAATTACATACAGTGTTGGTAATACAGAACCTCCACTCATCACACCTCCCTCTACAGACCCTCTGTGCTTACCATTTTGCCAGCCAGTATTTGTTTAAAGATCTCCAGTTTCCTTATATTTGGCTCAAGTAGAATTTTGAAATGATGTAGTTAAAAGAGTTATGTTGTTTCTGAGGAACACTTTACAGGGAAAAATACTTCAGCTGATTAAGGGCAGCAGCCTGAATGCAGACTTGGTCCTACTCAGCTACGTTTCTAAAGTAGCTCCGACAGGAAACCCTGCAGACACGCTGTCTTTCTGCAAAAACTGGGAATATGAAGGAACATCTAAGTCTATGTTTTCTCTTTTGACATTACCCAAAGACAACCATCAGACCAGTCTTGAATCCAAGCTGGAATACAGAAAATGTGGACAAAAGGTAAGTTTAGACTCAACAGAAGGTTCTGGTCAAAGCTTATAATATAGGGTAGAAATTGCTATTGATTTTTCTTTTGCCATTAAATTAAAATCCTCTCAGATTTGGCTAGGTGACATATTTTGAAAAAACTCCAACAACCCACCCATATGATTAGAAGATATTTTTTCAGGCATTGAGTGGATACACTGTAAGATACCTTGTACAAACATAATTTTGTTCCTTGTGTCAACGCTGCCTAGCACTACTTTATGATTACAGTTTCAAGGCACAGAGGCAATTATAACACATTCTCTGAAGATTTTAATCTGTAAAAAGGATATATAAAGACAAAAATGTCTTTAATGCTTAAGACCAAAGTCTATCTAACCCAGCATCCTGTCTCTGAAGTGGCCAGTAAGGGATGTTGAAGAAAAGAATGTAAACATCTCAAACGTCTCTAA
>JAOXJM010000001.1:175691857-175711117 GCA_026413425.1 Tringa solitaria
GGCGAGGGGAGACGAAAAGAGGAGGGTGTTAACAAGTAGTTATGAGGTGCTTAGCTACCTGGTAGGAAACAATTAATGATGAAAAGGAAGAATAGAAGGAGCTTGCTTACCTGTTACTTTTTGCCACAGTTTTGCCCCATCTCCTCTATTGACAAAAGCACTTCAACAAATGATTCAGGATTTGTTGTAGATAGTTGAAAAAGAAAAGTGATGGGCTGAAAACACTACTGCCAAATTCTGGCTTCCTTAAACCATATAAACTTGTTGAAGTTCTTTAAGACCTAAGTCTTCACAAATACAGGCTTTGCATCACAAACATCACTGCAGATAAACCATGCCCCCCCCAAAAATTAGAACCCAGGAACCTTTGTAATGACAGTAAGCCAGAGCTGACACAGGAATCAATTGCCTAAAAACGTATGGCTAGAAATAGGCTAGGCACCTTCGGTCATCCTTCCAGGCTTCCAGCTGCATTTCTAGAAGGGCAGGGATTTCCTGCAGTTCCTGTGTTGCATTTGCCAAGATCATGCATGTCTCGTATATCCTAGAGCATCTGGTGCCATATTTGGGCAGTCAAATCACCCTTTGGTGAAAGAGTTTATTTCAATACTTTTATTTAAAACATGCTGAAAGATCCAACAGTTAAAGAAAGAAGACAAATAGTGAGATACATAATTAAACTGATCAGTGATTTCTAAAACCTAAATAGACTTTTTTTTATACTTGTCAGCTGTCCTCTTCCCAGTCATCAGCTCATTCAATCAGATGTAGCTTAACTGTGCCTAACACCAAGCATTACACAGTGATTTTTAAAATAAAAAACCTCAAATTATGTTTGTAGAGTCTGCCTATAAACACAAACCAGCTTCTATGAAATCTGTTTAGAGTGAAAGGAAATTTGTCTCAACAATTTCTTTCAGTTGTGTGTTTATTGTTTGGCAAAGCAAAAAATTTCAGGACTTGGTTGTCGTTACTACATTCAGCATTTCATAGAAGAATATCAACAGAGGATGGACAAGTTGTGTAAAACCTTATCTTTTACATTTCTCCAGAGTTTCTGACTCAGAGCTGTAAAAACCCCGGAGTAAACTAGTAAGCAGACAATGACTCAGCCATGACCACTCGCTCCCCTTTTTGATCTATTTTATTTCCTTTCACAGAACAGTTTATTCCCTTTTGTTCCTGGTCAAAGAATCGATCATTCCCTGCACTTCTCTAGACACTTTTCTACCCTTTTGCTTGCAAGAGGGATTAACATGTCAGTCTCCCTTGCTCTCCTTTTCATACTCAATGTCATAGGCTTCTCTCCCCTGCTTGGTAGAGAAAAGCTGTGGAAATGCAGCCTTAAATCGACTTCTAGCAGTCTGCTAACTTTCTTCTCCTTTCGCAAATTTTAAATCGTGTCCCATGTTCATCTACTGCGTACTCCCTTATTCTTCTAAAAGAATTATTATGACCATGACAACAAGCCTTTTCCTGTGGATGCCTGCCAGAAACACCTGATGTGTTTCAGGACAGCCACAACCCCCTTTCACCCAACAGGCAAAAGCTGTCCACCAATGGATACCAGTCATTAGGAAGAAGACAGAGATGATTGCTGAAGCAATGTGTCTATTCAGAACATTGCCTTTGCAACCCCAGCCTGTAGCAGCTCTCTATTTCTGAAGTCTGAGTTCAGCTCTGGCCTTGAGGCATAGGAGGGGCAAAACCACCTTGTTTTCCACAGCAATGCAGATAGCAGGTGCAACTGGCCACACACTTGCTAATATATTCTAGACTTAAAGTAATCCAAGGGATTTCACAATGAAATACACTCACACAGATGCTGCTTAAAAAACACTAAGGGATAATACTTCATCGTGGAAGCACAATTATTAGAATATGAGATGCCCATTCTAGGATTTACAGGCATCACTCTAGTGTTAACCTCTGTGGCAGGTCAACTCAGCTGCTTTAGTTTAATCTCAGTAATCCCACTTTACTGCTTTCCTGAATCTACCCAGTAAGGATAAAAGTATCTCCTACTGAACAAAACATGAAGTCCAAAAATATCACAGTATTGGAATAGATTTACTGTACAAACCATATTTCTGTTTTAAATGTTAGATGGGAAAAAGTTAAACATAGGAGCAAGAAAAAGGAAACATAATTCTTGTAATGTTAAAAATGACAACTAAAAGTTTGTAAAAATGCCTCCTGCATCTTAAATATATCATGATTTTAACATTAAATCTTTGTAGATTACATAAAAAATAACTTAAAGGACTGCATATTTTATGCTCCTGACAAAATCTATTTGCATATTTCTATTTGCCATTTGTTCACCCTGCAGGAATAATACCCGTGTCTTTCTTATTTTTTAAATACTGCAAACCTTTCAGCTAATAGCAAGAGAGCAACAGTTTATTTCAAGCTAATACTGCCTTGGTCACATGAGTCCTGATATTTAAAGTATTTTAATCAATATGAAAGAATAACAGATGCTGAGCTCTCCAAATACAATGATATTTACTGTATAAAGCTTCGCCGATAACAAGTTGAAAAGAAATACTTACAGGGCTTTTCTTTGCAAAATAAGATTTTAGCCTCAAGGTCTGCATTTATTTTTTAATCTCTCTTCTCTACAAGGATTTTTGAAACATCAAGTTTCTCCCCTTGTCCTTTTTCTCTCACAATTGGCCAGTCACTCATTTGGCTTTACATGAGTCCCATATTGGCTCAAAATATACAAAAAAGGAAATTAGAAATAGGAATGTCTTCCAGTTATCTGCTCCATTTCTCCATCACCACAAGGCTATTCCTTACTATATACTCCACAGTGTGCTGGTCAGTCTAGTTTAAATGACCTAAATAGTGGAAGCTCCTGTGCTTTTCTTGACTCGGTTCCTTAATCTACAAAATTTCACTGTTAAGAAGCGTTACTTTGGATTATGTCTTCCAATGATTCCTTGTTTAAAAAAAAATATTAGCAATATTAATTTGAATTAGAATAAATATTTTATGTTGTCTGCAGCTAAGCAACCATGAATGCCATAAGAGAGCCCTATTGACCCATATGTGAGATTTCTGACTTGTAAATCACACTCTGGATAAAATGATGATGGAAAGTGCGTGCTTCTGACTTTATCAGTGAAAGCTGGGCAGAAAGGATCAAGGAAAAGGGAAAGTTTAGGAGCTGGAGAAAAAATGAAAAAAGATAGGATCAGAAGAAGAGAGAAACGAGTAGAAGCAACTGGTGCTGTTGGATTGATGAAAACACTGGATAGCTGTTAGTTTAAAATCAATAGTATATTCAGTCATGTAGTAAGTAAAATTCCATGTGGTTGAATGAGTTATTGATGTGGGAGTTTATTTTGCTGTATGCAAGGTATCACAAGCCAAACTTCAGCAGAGTGATTAATATGGCTGAAAAAAAAAATCTTGCAGCATCAGCTGGGAGTTCTGTTTCAGGATGTGGTCTCTGCCTACCTATGATGGCAATGAAATGGTGTGAGCAAGAAGTGCATTAAATACCTTGGCTTTTGAGGGCTAACCACCAGCAGCTAGGGATGAAAGGGAAGTGCTGTAAAGGGAACTTCTACAGTGGGGACTTTGACTCACCCCTTTGATGCACTTTTTTTTTTTTTTAACAGAATGATGTTTTACATCGTGCTTCCAAAAGCATGTTGCATGCCTTTTGGGCATTGAGCTCAGGAATAGATGGTGAGTATCTGAAAAGCTGCTGGAATAAGAGGAGCTGGAGATGTAGCTTCCAAGAGGAATTCAAAGAGTTGGTTAACCTCCACCACGCTGCCTGTAAAAATCAGATTCTCAGAGCTGCACTCTGATTTACTTGGGAGACATAACTTAGTTTTCTCTAAAGGAGATCCTGAAACACAACTGAGATGTGTTGTGTGGCTGCTCAGAGGATAGGGCATGTATGAATCAAAGAGCAAAGTTTTACACAGTAATAGACATCCAAAGAACATTCTGATTCTGCACCTCAGCTGTTGGTTCTCACTAAACAATTATGGGCTAGTTGCAGTCTTTTTCTCTCTTTCTTTCAATATGAAAAAGAGACAAAACTCCAGAATGGCTTTTAAAATGGTAGTTATGGCACTCACCTGTAATGTAGAAGACAAAGATTTAAGTCCCAGATTTGCACTACATAGAGCAGAAATTTGAATTTTTGTAGTAGTTTCCTACTAAGTGTTCACTGCCCTAATCACTGTTTGCTTTTCTAAGCAATACTGATAAGTATTTTCTCTATTTTGACCAGAAATTTTTGTTCTGCTTGTAAGACAGAGTTCCTAACACAGTTTTCAATAAAAGTAGTATGTTCTCTTTGAGACACACATGGCTAAATCCTGCAAAACTGAAATAAACAAAAACCCTTTAAAGTTAATCTGGTTTGGGTGCAAATTTTAGTGAAATAATTCTCCTTCCCCTTTAATGAGTGTCTGAGGAGCTCGATCCTCAAGAGCAGAAGCTTAAAGGAACAATTTGACTTCTGTGCCAGTTTCACATTTCATAGTCCATAAATAACGCTTTGTCTGTCTATTGAAAGACTACAAACAGACCCACTAGAAAAAAAAACAGTATAAAATAAAGCCATCCAGCAACTGGGAAATGTGACACCCGTTTCAGAACTTCATGTTTGTTATTTGCAACCTATTCTAATCTTTTCTTACAATTTTGGGATACTGCCTAAACAGAGGTTGGAAAGAAATATGATGGAAACAGGTACTGTGGGCCAAATATGACCCATTTTCAATTTCAGTATCTTTTCTATGTATGCTAGTGGGAACAAAATTTGTAATTCCTACTCAAAAGAACACCCAATTCAGCCTACCCATTTCTAGCCTAATTAGTTAATCACTGGATCATTAATTCATCAAAGAGTCATAATTCCTAGAGAATTATAAACTTTTTTTTCTATTTCCTTGTTATTTACACCATTGAATTGGAGATCTTTAAGGAGCATGCACTTACAGCCTTCATAAACTTGGATACATTTCATGTGGAAGGATAATTAAATCAATTTTAGCAGTTACTCTGAAACATGTTTCAGATTTCTATTTCTCATTTTCTGATTTTAAGAACTTGTGAATCTCTTTATTCCTTCACAGCTTGGGAGAGAATTTGGTAGACAAATATTTATAATGATGGAAAAACAGTTTCTTTATTATTGTTTTAGACAATTATTAAATAATCAATATAGTGATTTACATCCTCTTCCTGACCACAATTACCAAATATTTTTGTTTAGAAAACAATATACATTACAATAAAGGCCTTTGTTCTAAATTAAGTTCATTAGATTATAGTTCTCACCTTTCTTTATTTTGAATTTTGACTTCCTACTATATGTTTCCAATGGAAGAAGTTCATCAGAATTTCAATGCTGTCATGAACACTTAACAGCCAAAAGACAAAATCAGGTCAGCCATCTACTGTGGTGGATTTCTTTTTTTTTCCCATTACAAATTGTTCCTCAAGCTTATGTGCACAATTTATGAGTCAAAAGTACATGTAACAGTAGTCATACCTGAGAAGGAGACTTTATATTAAAACTTCATATTCTTAAAATACCAAGCTTTTACTCTGAGATTTTTTCTTTACATGTTATAGAGGAAGATATGCTTAACAATGGCAAAATATTTTTACAATGATTGAAATGAAGCCTAAGTGAAACAATGTGATTGTAGTTGTCCCTTTTGGATTTAAAATCTGTAAATACATTTTACATATCCTTTACTTTCTACCACATTTATCTCAAAGACCACACAGATATTAATTCAAGGGCTTTCTGTATCATTTTTCCTTTTTTTTTGCTAACAATTTACTTTCCTTGGTCTTTCAAATTAGGCAACAAGATACTTCACATAAATATATAATTCCCAATAACACTATCTTTCAATCCTTTTAATCTTCTTGATACTAGCAGATCTCATTAGCAGAGTTTTTGAAACTACATGGCCAAATGCAAGAATAATTTTCACTTGTTCAACTCTGAGTCTCCTTAAGTGCTGCTAAGGGCTTCTAGTCAAAAACTTGCTGTCTTCTTGCTTTAATATTGTTTATTAATCAGCCACTAACTTCTTCCCACCACTGAAAGCATTTTGCAGTAGCATAACCTGTGTTATCCCCACCATTGACACAGCATACACTGTGAAGTGTCACTGCTTGGACATGGAATCCCAAAGCAGTAATACCGTACTTCATATCCTTCTTAGAGCACATATAATATTCTCCAAAATTTAAACACTTCTTCATAAAACTTCCTCCTATCACTCAGCAACCCTCTTATTAAGCACTATCTCATTAATAAAGAAGCTGAACCCTAAATAAAAACATAATTGGAAACTTAATTAATAGATCACAGAATCACAGAACCACTAAGGTTGGAGAGACCTCTGGACGTCATCTGGTACAACCCTCTGCTCAAGCAGGGCTGCCTAAAGCCAGTTGCCCAGGGCCTGGTCCAGATGGCTTTTGAATATCTCCAAGGATGCAGAATCCACAACCTCCCTGGGAAAGTTGTACCAGTGCTTGGTTACTCTCACAGTGAAAGAAAGAGTTTTCTGATGTTCAGGAGGAACCTCCTGTGTTTCAGTTTGTGCTGCTTGCTTCTTGTCCTATCACTGGACACCACTGAGAAGGTCCTGGCTCTGTCTTCTTTAGACTCTGCCTTCAGGTACTTTTATACACTGATAAAATCCCCCTGATCCTTTTCTGCTCTAGGTTGAACAGTCCCAGATTGCTCCATGGTGAGCCCAGGATGGACATAGTACTCCAAGTGTGACCTCACCAGTGCTGAGTAGAGGTGAAAGATCCCCTCCTTCCACCTGCTGACAACTCTCCTTCTAATGCAGCCCAGGATACGATCAGCCTTCTTTGCATCGAGGGCACATTGCTGGCTCATGCGCAACCTGGTGTCCACCAGGACCCCCCAAGGCCTTTTCTGCCAAGCTGCTTTCCAGCTGTGTGGAAGAGAAAAGCAATTTCTTCTTTTTCACTAACTTTGGGCTTCACAAAAAGAAGATATAAAAATCACTCAGTGGGTGCGATATGGAAAAAAAAAAAATCTTCTGTAATTAGAGTAGTAGAACTTCAAAGCATTCATGTGTTTGGGATCATATTTTCAGATCAAGAAGAGTTATCCATTGTAAATATAAGAAATAGCTGCAAAGGTAGTAGAAGTGAGAGAAAAAAATAGAAAAAAAAAAAAAAAACAAAGAAGAGGTTTCTAAGTTATGATGCTTTGCTATTGATTCTAACTTGTTTACATGCTGTGGTATAGCACTCTGAAATATTCCATAGAAAAAGTAAAAGAAAATAATCTGGCACTGAGAAATCCTGAAATCCTAAAACATTTCAGATTAGGAATGGTTAGGAAACTTTGCATCTGTTCAGTCCTCTGCAGTTTTTTCTTATCACCGGTATGCTGAGCAGACTTCCTGCCAAAGGACAATCTTTAAATTTGGTTTCTGTCTCCTGCTAATGTCTTGGGTTAGCATGGACAAAATGTCCAGGTTACTTGACAGTCACTGCGAACTGTAACGTCCACTATGTCAGCTGGCTATAAACACTACTTAAGGCTTGGGGATCAGAGAAAAATAAAGGGGCCTTGACTGCAGGAAAGGAGAGTAAATTTTGTACGCTGGAGTTAACAGAAAAATAAGTGCTTTCTACACAGGCTTTCCAAAGAAATACATAATCCTAAAATTATTTTGTTGTCAATGATTACTGAAATTTGTCAGAGATATTTCTTTTCTTTTATTTTGTTGCATTAAAAAAATCTGAATAAATGAAATTGAAAACAACCATACAAAGAATTGGACAAACAAAATATTATGAAATTAAAATTTCAAGTATGTAAGATAAGTTACAGCTGATTCTGTTTTTTAAACTTCTTCATATCTCTGAGTTTTGAAAATGAACAAGAAAATAGTTAGAAACTCAAAATTATCACAAGGTATGTCCATATTAACTTTTTGACTTCAATTTTCTTCTCAGGTCCTCATTAGAATATTTTCAAATGCTATTTAAATTTTCTGTAATGCAAAATCCTAATCTTGTAATTATCTGCCAGCCAGAGCTTCCAGGAAACATTCCTTTCTCTCAGCAACTTCTGGATTTTCTAATGACACCTTTCACAGAAAGCCTTTCTGCTGAGAATATAAGGCCCTACATTCTCTTTCTGCCTCCAAAAAAGACAAGGACCCACCCATACCCCATATGCAAACACAGGGTAGTGGATCTCCTGGATCACATCTATGTCACATTTATGTTAGTGGTTCTGTAGGAAAAAAGCAATGGGATTTCATTATTCTTAATACATTAGCTTAGTTTATGTACAGCTGGCATGCAAAGGGATAGATCTAGACTTTTATAATATAAGATGATCACTGGAGGCTAGCTAGTGAATGTAAATAGGCATTTCTTTGGTGTAGCTCATTTTGCCTTTGGAATGATTTCTAAAGTTAGGCATTTGATGTTCAATACCTTCTGAGGCAGACTCTATGTTGGTGAAGATATATACTATTGTGGACAACCTGGCAAATTCTGTCATGCAAGACATCTCCTCAAGAAAAAAAAACATGAAATTGATGAAAATTGCTGTACAATAGGAATATCACACCTTACAGGTGCCCAGTTTCGTTGAAATTTCAAGTATCATACTTCCGTATCATCACTTTAATGGCAATCTTAGAATAGTAGAGGCTGATCTACAGATTATGAAATATTTTCCTTCAGGTATAATCAGGTATTCATAGCATGTCATATAAACTCTCCCCTTAAACAATCTTAAGAATTATGCACATGCACATATACATATATATATATATGTGTTCCTGTGTGTACATATATATGTTTGTGCATGTGTATGTATGCACATATATACCCAAAGCATAAAACCTATATACATCTAAAATATGTGTATTCATACTCGAAACATAATATCTTCATTTTAAGCAACCGAAGCAAGCAAATAAATTAAAAAGATCAGTCATAAAAGCATTTTATTTTTAATTGAATAATGTCAGCTAAAGATTATCCCATAGCTATCATTCATGTTTACAGCAGAATTCCTTTTTTTAATGTGTCTTATCCAATTGCTTAGGTTTGCCTTTATTGCACATATCTCTTTGATCTCTAACCAGCTATAATTATGATGTTTTCAACACGTTTTATGTTTCTATAACTGCTCTGCTCGATCAGATTTGGTACTTATACTGTCAACTTCAGGCCTTTTATGTTCTTTCATCTTTGTTGTGGGTGCCCTTTTTGTTATACTTGTTTATGGTATCTAATATTATCATTTAAGTGCATATTTCAAAGGAGATGGACCAAAAGATATCAGACATGCATTCACTTTATAATTTATCTATATGAAGCATTTTCTGTTACAGAAGTGCACTGTAAGTACCTAATTGATATGGATTGACTTTTTTTTTGCTAATGGTTGTTATTTATTGCTGTAGTTAGATGGACATGCAGTAATCATACAGGGGAGGCGTTACACCTACAGACATTATAACTAAATTTAATTTTCCTTTTGATGCTTTTGTTTTGTTTTCTTTTTATCTTATTTAGATGGTTGCATTTGGTTTTTGCTTATCTTTACAATGCTCAAGTGGCAGACATCTTTAAAATTTAGAGCCTGAGCTGTTCCTTGGGTTGGTGCTGAAAGGATGATTGCCTTTTACCGCCTGTGTGTCCATCTGCCTTCTCCTTTCCATATCTCTCAATATCGAAAATCTCAATAGTGCAAGAGAACACTGAATGAAATGGTGTTAACATGGTTTTAATCAAACTTGGGTAAAACACATTTCCCAATAAAATCATATGCAATAGCCTAGACACCTAGGTGTTGAGCATCTAATTAGTGCTTGAAAGAATATTTGTCAACATAAGCAACAAATTGTGTGCTATTTAGTATGCAAATTCAACTTGCTATTTCCTAGGAAAAGAAAGCTATTATTACAGATGCCTAAATCTGCTATCATTTTAAACTGTCAGGAAGAAATACATTTCTCTCACAAAATTTTAAGATCACACAGTCATTCCCGCCAAAATTAATATATGGGGTCAATTACTGATATAATGACATGTGAGCCATTTGAGGCATTACATTGCATTTAAAGTAATAGCCGAGGTGTTATAAGAGGAAGAATTTGACAACTGATATAGAAAATGGTATCTGTAATTATATACAGAACTTCCATATGATTGCAAGTAGTGTTGAATGAACACTTCAGTGAGATGGGTTAAGAGAACACATCTCATAGGAAAACAGAACAGTGTAAATACAGGGTTGATTCAGCAGGCTCTCCTGCAAGCCCCTGCTGAATCCCAGATGAAGAAGTTTCACTTTTCCTAGTAATTAAAAGAGGAATCCATGTAGCATTCTTTTTGTAGTACTTTTGTCTCATAGGACATATTATTGGAAGTAAAGTGCAGAGGCAACAAGGTGTGCCCTGAATTCTTCATATATAAATTCACCACTTCCTGTAAACAGACACTCTAATTTGAACATTCTCTTCTACATACCAAGGGAAGTGAAGAAAATTCAATGTTTGTTCCCTATTTTATAAGTGAAACTCAGGAAGCCCTTCCTTCACTCAAGAGAGAATATAAAAACATCATTAGTAATCATAATAGACAATGAAAGATATAAAAGAGACTCAGACATAAGGGTGGACTACAACAGTCCTGTAGCTGGAGTAGAGTAGGCAGATGTTAGCACCTCTACTTTAATTTCCTCTTCTGCATGTCATTTTGTATGTCATTTTGTAACTTGATAGAATGTTGGTACACAAATTTGGTTTGAAAGTAATTTAATTTTTAAGACAATTTTGTCTGCTAGTATTTTTATTCTGGCTTTTTAATCTTCCACACAAAACTGGAAGATCTCCCTCAACATTCATTTAGCAGAACCTGAACATCTTGTTTTCTCTAACCATTTTCTGCCTATATCTAATAAAAGGATTTTCTTGGTATACTCTTCCATTTTGTACTCTTTGGCCAATCTTCCAGACTGTTTTGTTTGTTTGATTGTTTCTTTGTTTTGAACCAGAAAGTCTTCCCCTTATAAGGTCTAGTATTTTTTGTAGCATTTTGGCCTTTTCGACACTTTTTCTTAAGAGTTTGTTCTACCTCTCATCACTCCCTTATTGCAACATTTGATTCAGTGTTTGCTATGAAGGAACCACCACAAATGTCCACAAACACTATATTGGTTCTCTCTCCTTAGGGGGACAAGGCTGTTTTATTTAGCATCTAAACCTTTTCTTCAGTATTTGAATGGCATTTTAGGATCCTCACAGGACAGTGACTAAAGAAATGTACTGTTCTAAACATGGAGCACACCGTGCAAGCAGAGGTATTATCATTTTACAAATATGGAAACCGAGGCACAGAGAGGCCTGTTTAGCAACTTACATCGTGAGTTACTCAAAGATTTAGTAGAATTTGTGTATTCCTTCTCCTCACCGCTTTGCTGTAAGCATCAGACTTTTTCTTATAAGCTGTTCAATTCTGAAATGGCCTACAAAGAGCCAAAATGAACAGAGAAATCAGAAAACGAGGCATCAGGGTAATCAGACTTTACCCAGCTTTATTCATTTTTCGCATCATTCTATCTGTGCTGTCTCTTACATATGTAAAACATGTTTTTTTATGCAGAATTAACATTGGGAAATTTCTTAATAGCCAATCAGATTGATTTCAGTGACCATCTCTTAATTTAAGGAGGATATCATTCTATATCTCTGAAAATCTAGTTTAGTCCATGTTACTAGTTTTATCATAGCAATTACATCAACATAAACAACAATTAGGTGACTCAACACACAGTAGGCAAGTTGCTAACTTCCATTAAAGTAGATTTATGGCCCTCTCAAGCAAGACTTCTGAGTAGCAAACTGTACGGAGATCAGATTTCGAGACTTCATTCTGCAAAAATTTCATCGTAAACTGTCTTTGATATTTCTATCTATACTACAAACATAAATCAAAATAATTCTGTGATACGGGTTTACAATGTGGTGTCTGACGTGGTTACTACTTTGAGGCCTGATTCCTTTCAACTGTTCTTTTTTATTAAGATTACAATGTGAACTGACACTTTACCCTGTGGATTCTTTCTTTCTTTTCAGAAATTGCTACTAGAGCTTATGGGGTTTGGTTTTTTGCTTTGTTTCCCAGTTTACCAACAGTAAACTGACTAGATCTGAATTTGTAGGCATTATACTGCAAAATGAAGCAATCCCTCATGTACCAGACCAGAGCGTTTGCATATGCTCTCTCAGAACCACTCATTCAGCACCCCAGTGTTATCTTATCCTAGGGCTTTTAAGCAGTAAGGGTGACTTTCAAAAATATATTCCCTCTAGCAAAAGTACTATCTCAAAGTACCAGTTTTGACTCCTTCTGGCTGGTCACTTCCGCTCATATATCACAGTTTTCTGCCACCTTATTTGTGTTGACAGGACTGTTAGCAGAGTCTTAATGTACATCAGCTCACTGAAATTATTTGGGTTAAAAAAACCAAACAAATAAACAAACCCCAAAAACTCTGATCACTTGGGGATTTTGTAGCAGAGGTCTGCTAAGAATTTCAGCATAACAAAGGGCACTGAGCTCCTTTGGGGAGGAGGGAAGAACGCCTGGAGGTGGAAGCATAGGTAAAAACTTAAACATTTTTCAGCTGAGAAACAACCCAGTATCTTTCCAACTAAGAAACAAACAAGTATAGGTTGCCCAGAGAAGTTGTGGATGTCCCATCCCTAGAGGTGTTCAAGGCCAGGCTGGATGGGGCTTTGAGCAACCTGGTCTAGTGGGAGGTGTCCCTGCCCATGACAGGGGGATTGGAATGAGCTGTTTTTCAAGGTCTGTTCCCACTCTAACAATTCTATGATTCTACGATTCTTTTAAATGTATCAGCATAGGCAGAGCCTGTAAGACTTCTATTTTCTACCGATCCTTGCATCAGGACAAAGACTGCTGTTGAACTACTAGGGCATAACTTGCTGTAGTGAACAATTTCATTTATATGCCCAGCTGCAGGAAAGGATTCACAGCTGAGACTTACTTACCATACAAGGAAGAAAGTTGTATAGTCTTGGGTCCGAATAAGGAACACTAGCAGGAACACCTGCTCTAGTCCTGGCTAGCTTAACTGGCTTCCTGCTCAGCTGACAATCTTCTGAGAATATATTTTTGGGCACTTCATGAAAAGCCTGTGTGCTTAAATTGGAACAGAAGATTCTCTGGAAAAAACTACTTAGGGAAAGTGTAGCAAAACTCTAAGCCAATAAAAAGCCAAAAATTCCTTTACTGCAAATCTGAGTAAACTGTAGCTTCTCTCCTGCATACCCCAGAACTAGATATTTCCTTTGCATAGCATCATACTTCCAGGGATCCTTAACATATTCTGTTTTGTTTTGTTTTGTTTTTATAAAAAAAAACTTCAGTCATTGCAATTAATAAGCCAGACATAAAAAGATTCTTTCACACTGTCCTACCCAAAAACTTGTTTCTCAAACACAATAAAAGATATTAATCTCACCTAATTTAAGGACCAAATTTTAAAAGGGTACATTTCTTAAGGTCTCTCTCTGTAGTCCACAGAGAAAGAAAAAAGATTCTCCAGTATCAATTTGTGAGTTAGACTTCTGTTCTGAAACTCCTTCTAGATGTCTTCTCCAGGGATCATGTAAGAAATATAGGAATACTTACCTCTTCACTTACTTAGGCATTATTTGAGTTAGATATTTGAAGACAATCAGCATTAGTATCCCTCCTATTCCCACAACTACAGTTCTAGATCTTCAAAGAAATGTATCAAGATGTAGTAAAGCATCAATTTTCTGCTCTTTAATACTTTTAATTCATAAGAATTTGTATGGCCTTGGAATTATGAATAAGAAAAAAAATAAATAAAAGCACTTAAAACCCCCTGGATTTATTTCAAAGAAGTAGAGAATTAAAAATATATGAAGAAATGTGAGAAAAAGTCTACAACCATCTGGACACAGTTCTGGGTAACTGGCTCAAAGTGGCCCTGCTTGAGCAGGAGTGTTAAACAAGATGATCTGCAGAGGTCCCTTCCACCCCAACCATTCTATGATTCTGTGACAGCAATTAAAAAAGAAATTAGTTTGAGAGACAAATTGCACATTCCAAGGACATGGAGTCAAATTAACTTTCATACTTTGTAAAAATATCATGAAATTCAAATTAATAAGCAGAGCGGTTTTCTACTGATTTAGAAGTCTCTTCCCCACCTCACCTCTACCTACTGTTATTACAAAATTTATAGAAAAAGATTTATGTAGAGATGCTTGTCAAATATGGAACTTAAAGCAAAACTATCTGTTTAGTTTAAATTTATATTGTGAAAAAATCTCTTAGCTCCAGGTTGAAATTTCTATTCAAAACCAAAGAGAAACATATCCCTCACCACTCTACCAGTTCAGAATATCTATTAGTCTAGTGGTCACTTACATACACCTGAGATAAAAGCACCTCAAATTCAAGTCCCAGCTCTAATTAACTGTTAACTCAATCAAATGTAACACCTGCAAAAGACAAAATTAAGAGACATCATACAAAGAGTCTTACATCGGTATCATTTCACAGACTCCAAGAAAAGTACTTCCTCATTTCATCAATACATGATGAAAAGTAGCCCTGCTCTTCTTACTGTAGATATTATCTTTCATCTTCTTAAAAATTGTGTGAGCGTGCACTAACTACCTGCATAACATAATCAGAGAATAGCATTACCACAGATTGCATAAATAAATAAATAAATAAATAAATGCATTATTTTAGGTGAGAACATAACACCTTTTTTAAAATGTATTTAAACATTGCATTGACAAAAATAAGGACCAATGTACTTGTAATCTCTTAACTGGTGTTTGCATTTCTATCTCTGATAGTGAATATTGTGCCACTTAGGCCACCTGCCCGTGGCTATGGCCTGACCATGGACATCATTTTTGTACATTGTTGACAAGTTCACTATTAGGTGCTTAGTGTGCTTAAGGGATGTTTTTTCTTTGTATTTCTCACTCACTTTGCACAAGAATTTTTCAGAAAACATTGGTTTTATTTTAGTACAGAAAAAGAAAATCTTAAAAATATTCATAAGGATGGAAAACTTTTTTGCCTACTTCTGACTATGTGGCAACAGTCTGTTTTACAAGTTACCTGTAATAATTAATACTTCATTTATTGAAATGTACTTTAAAAGCAATTTTCTATTCAACACCTTGGGTAATTACAGTGGGAAATGATTGATAACATCAGTTGATATTAAATATTGTACTGCTAATCACCATGCAATCTTGCATGCAGTTATTCATTAGTTACTTCTTTAATTTGAATAGCTGACAATTTACACGGAATGCTTCAGTTATATGAATTATCATATTTTTATTCCCAAGAGAAACCCTGCACTTCATTAGAACACAATCATTCACATTGCTTTTCTTTCATTTTTCAAGAGCAAAATACTTTGATTTGAAACTTCTGTAGCTGTAGTCAGGCAAAATATTAGGTTCTTCATTGTCAAGTAATGCTATGCAATACTTGTAAGGTACAAAGACACTTCTGGAATAAACAAAGTCACTCTGATCTGACATTAATAAACAGCTGATTGCGGTCTCCAAGAGAACTTTGTGCTCATCATTTCTGAGAAATGATGCCATGCCCCCAAATATGTTCGTACTATTAACTGACTGCTAGAGAGGCCGTAGATGTCATTTACTTTGTAAACTGCTTCAGTTTATCACCCAGGGCAGATCATAATGTTTTAATACTTAGACTTACGTATGACTCAGACATTTAAATCTGTTGAGTCTTTCAAAAAGAGTGTAAATACAAAATATACTAAATCAGTTTCATTAATGGGAATTAAACTTGTTTTGAAAGTAACTTGTAGCAATTTGGTGGAGACAATATATTCCCTGTGAAATATAGAACCATCTGTTGTATGGAATCTCATTATGTGGTAATGCAGTGATACACTCACTGTAGAAAAACTGTGCTTAAAAATCTTGTTTCTATTCCATGGTCAATGTAAAGGTATTTGCTCATGCGCACATGTAATCAAACAATAACGGAAATACTTACAGACTTGTGTTACAAACTTATCTACACAAAAATTGGACTCTCAGAACATTAGTTTTATGGCCCCTTGAAATTTACCCCACATCTCAGCTCCTGTTAATGCATTACTGTTTCACAGGCAGTAAGTGCTTGTCTCTTCTCCCTATTGCACAAGAGCTAATGACCTTATCACTGCCCCACCTTGTTAACTTTCCCCCATGCCCCACAGTGCTAACTGCTCTTTTCTCTCTACACTCTCACTAATTAACATAATGAAGTTAGACTCAGAATATTTGTTCCCAACCTGGATTTAGCTTGATTTTTCTCCTTCTGTTTTCTACAGCCTTTGTTTCAGACTGCTTTTGTGTCTGAAAGACTGCTTTTTGTGTCTGAAATACTGTCAGAAAACTGGTTTTCTGTTAGCTGTTCTTATCTTACATCTTATTGGAAAGAGAAGCTCATCAAGAGTTTCTGAGAACCATGACGAGGAAAACACATGAAATGATGCTTTGGAGAAATATACTTTGTTCAGCTATGACAATAGTAGTTCATCTTTTTAGATCAAATTCAGAGACTGTTGGGAACTCATAGTATTTGCTTGGCACAGGTTTGTGTATATGGTACAGGTATGGATTAGGCAATCAAAACAGTTTTGAGTGATGAGGCAAGTATCTCAAAGTTGATATGAGCTATTGTTTCAACTCCTTATGATAACTTTAAAGATTTTAAATGCATTTACATAAGCATACTTATATCTCAGATGTACAGGTGATATGTGCATCATACATTTAATTTCTTCTGTTCTTTTGACCCATATTCTACCTATACAACACAAAACTAATATTAACATTAAACTCTCAGGGTAGTATTAAATATATCCCTCATTAAAAATACTTCATTTATTTTATCCTCTTTATTCAAATGTGGAAACTGAAAATTACTTTGTCACATAATGTAGCAGGAAACTGTACTATGGACAAGTTCAGTGCCATAAAATCACATGATCCTTCAGAAACAAAAATGGAAGTTTTATTTTAGTGAAAAGCTGAATTTTCTATTTTTATAGTAGAACATAAAACTTATCACTAGTTCTGTTACTTCCTGAGCACTTCATTAAAAAATCCATATTCTTATGTGCATAAATAGATCTTTATTACAGTTTCTCATTAATGTCTTCTCATCCTATATGTTTGAAATCGTTAGGACTGAGACTACAAATACACTACTAAAATAGTAGCAGAAGGATCTGGTAGGAGGTCTGCTTCTCCATACACATTAGCATAAAGTAGGAGTAACTCTCAGGATATCAGCAGAATCCCATTAATCTGCCCAAAGGGAAAAAAAAAAAGGAAAGTAAGTTAACAACTCAGGACCTAAAACTTTACCAAAAGTAATCATTGTTCTCCTTTTTTTTTCCCTAGGAAGAATCCTCCCACCTCCTGCAACACTAGCAATTTTCTCTTTAGCTCAATCATCAACGTATACAGTCACATATACAGGTGTTGAACTCTTAGACTGACTCCATCCTACATCCCTTGCTTATAAATCCATGAAAACACCTCTTAGAAGAAAACTTTAGTGCAGTTACAAGAATTGTTGTTCCACAAGTTGGTGGCTTTTTACTTCCTTGATTCACACATTTCTCTAAATACAATCTTTGGGTTCTGTAATCCTACACTGTCTTAGTTCTCACTTTCCTCTGGTCTCTCCTCCAACCTGTCTCTTAAAAGATTCTTATTACTTGAGAAGTTATGGTAGTCCAATGAAGTTCCTGTTGACTGGAAAAGATGAAAAATAACCCCCGTTTTTAAAAAGGGATAAAAGGAAGACCGGTCAGTCTCACGTCTGTGCCTGGCAAGATCATGGAGCAGATCCTTCTGGAAGCTATACTAAGGCACATGGGAAATAAGGAACTGATCAGTGACAGCCAGCATGCCTTCACTAAAGGCAAATCATGCTGGACAAATTTGGTGGCCTTTTGTCATGGGGTTACAACGTTGGTGGATAAGGCGAGAGCAACTGGTGTTATCTACCTGGATGTGTGCAAAGAATTTGACACTGTCCTGCATGACATCCTTGTCTCTTAATTGGAGAGATATGGATTTGATGGATGGACTACTCAAAGGATAATGAATTGACTGGATGGCCAGTCAAAAAGCTGCAGTCAATAGCTTGATGTCCAAGTGGTGATCAGTGATGAGTGGCATTCCTCAGGGGTTGGTACTGGGTCTGGTGTTGTTAAACATCTTTGACGGAGACATGGACAGTGGGATTGAGTGCATCCTCAGCAAGTTTGTTGATAACAGCAAGCTGAGTGGTGCAGTCAACGTGCTGGAGGGAAGGGATGCCATCCACAGGGATCTAGACAGGCTTGAGAGATGGGCCCATGCAAACCTCATGAAGTTCAACCAGGACAAGTGCAAGATCCTGCACGTGGGTCAGGGCAATAGCAAGCACAATACAGTCTGGGTAGAGAATCAATTGAGAGCAGCCCTGAGAAGAAGGACTTCAGAGTGTTGGCTGATGAGAAACTCAACATGAGATGGCAGTTGTAGAAGCATTTTAGTGGGAAGAGATGTTTAAGATCATCCAGTCCAACTATTAACCTAGCACTGCTAAGTTACCATTAAATCATGTCCCTTAGCACTATGTCTACACGACTTTTATGTACTTCCAGGGAGAGCAACTCAACCACTTCCCTGGGAAGCCTGTTCCAATGCTTGATAATCCTTTTGATGAGTAAATTTTTCCTAATATCCAATCTAAACCTCCCCTGAAGCAACATGAGGCCATTTCCTCATGTCTTATCACCTGTTACTTGGGAGAAGAAACTGGCCCCCACAACCACCTTTCTGGCAGTTGTAGAGTGCAATAGGGTCTCAAGCTTCTTTTCTCCAGGCTAAACAACCCCAGTTGCCTCAGCTACTACTTGTAAGACTTGTGCTCTAGACTCTTCACCAGCTTTGTTGCCCTTCTTAGTCATGCTCCAGTTCCTCAATGTCCCTCCTGTAGTGAGGGGCCCAAAGCTGAACATGATATTTGAGCTGTGGCCTCACCAGTGCTAAGTACAGAGGTACAATCACTTCCCTAGTCCTTCTGGTCACACTGTTCCTGATACAGGCCAGGATGCTGTTGGCCTTCTTGGCCACCTGGGCA
>JAOXJM010000001.1:175727297-175738907 GCA_026413425.1 Tringa solitaria
ACCATCCCTGGAGGTATTTAAGAAACATGTAGATGTGGCACTTCAGGGCATGCTCAAGTGCCCAAGATTATTGGTTTGTGGGTGAGAGTGATGTGGTGGGGTGTTGTGTGTGTTGTTGGGTTTTTTTGGTTTTTTGGTTTGGTTGGTTGGTTGGTTTTTGATTTGGATTGGGTTTTTTTTGTGGTTGGACTCGATGATCTCGGAGGTCCCTTCCAACAATGATGATTCTATGATTCTGTGAAGGAAAAAAAAAAGGAAAATAAAAGGCTTTTATGCTCCGGAAAGTGAAGTTTTACCAAACCGTAAACTAAGATAATTAATTTTTTAAACAGAATAGTCTCCAGATCTTGTTCCAGTTGCCTAAGCAGCAAAGGCAGATAAGCTACTGAGCATACCTAAGGCATCTTGTCTAATTTCAGTCATTCTGGGTTTTCTACCTAGTTCTGCCTGTTGCTCTAGAAGGCCATGTGTTTCCTGCAAGTCTTGTGACATCTCAAATATGACATCTCAAATGGAACTAAGTACTGCTGCCAATTGAATTGAGCCTGAACTGATTATGTCAGGTTGTCCTCGTCTGAGCTAAAACAGAACCAATTTTCTCTTCAGTAATTTAACTTTTCAGTTAAGTGTCTTCTTAGTAGCATCGTTCTCTGAAATTAACAGCATATTCTTCAGACAGTGTCTGCTGCCAGAGTGGTAAGACCTTATGTTTATAGTTAATACCAAGGATTGCTATGCAGAGAGGCTCCTGGTTGTACTTATTGCTTTGAGAACCAGGGCCAGCTCGCTCTCTTATTTGACCCATCAGAGGGTCAGAGCAGAGGAACATAGAAGAGTTGCACCTACAGGGAGGAGTGGACAGGACAGGTGACACAAAACTGACAAACAGGGTATTTTCCCAGTGCCTGCCAGTGACATGATCATCATCCTGGGCACTTGATACAATTTTGTATATATTTTATTATTTTCTTATTAATATTATTATATTTTTATTTTATTAATAATATTTTATTAACATAGTTTAGTTTCTTCTTCAATTCATAAGTCTCTCTCACTCTCTCATTCACCTCAAGGTTAAAGAGAACATCAGTCATTTGTTTGGTGCCCAGTCCAGCCCAAACAGGCACAATACAAATGAAGATGGGTTTATAAAGAATTTTCTCCTGCCAGCCACATTCTTTTCAAACAAGTCTATTCTCCAGTACAGTTGTCAGTCATCTCAGTGGCTTTCTTAGGAACAATAAACCAGCAGTGGCCTGTCCAGTCCTCAGTACAGCTCTCTGCACCAGCTTGAGGGCCTGGCTGCCTGACCTCTGCTAAGGCTGTCCAAGAGCTCTGCTCCTCTCAGCAGTTTCTCAACCTCTGCATGAGCTCTGAATTCCTAGATCTTCCTAGGATGGGTCCACAGGTTCTTCACCCACACCTTCTAAGCTCTGCAAATTTCTCTGACTGAAGAAGCTGAGTTACGTGGGAAGGATCAACCCTCCAGTGGTTTCACCAGACTTATTCTTTTTTAATTAACATATTTTTCAGATTTAATATGAACATATCAAGTATGTTCCGTTTTACTTTCCTCTCTTCTCCCTTGAATAACATATAACTTCCAGAAAAACAGCATTCTAGACTGAGGCACTACTGTAGTAGCTGAAGCTGGACTACAATACTGTTGAGATATTAGTAAGTCGATGGCGACTGTATCCAGCAGCAGAAGAGGAGGTGTCCATACTGATCAACATCATACAGATTTAGAAAAAGAGATGATGAAGCTGGAAGAGATGTAATTCCTGAACTAAGAGCAAGGACTTGCATTTGAGTAATCCATTATGAAAGGAAGATTTTGCCTGACAAAGCAGTCCCAATTATTTTATGTTATACAAAGTGGGAGCTAATTAGATGCTCAAATTATTTATACAAATTAAGCAAAAGCCAAAACTCTAAAGGGGGTAATTAAATTTATTTGAAATTAGTATTTCATTGAAGAGGCCTGGAGAGATGCCAATGGCAGGATAGCTCCCTCAGAAAGCCTGTTCTGCACTATTCTGTGAATCTGATGGATGCTCAAATGGTTCAGAAGTTACAAGTTTCTTAAAGCAAAAAATATAAAAACATGAAGGATTCACTGTTTATATTTGTATTTATACTTCCTGTATTTGTTCAACAAGCAAGAAATGGTGTCAAGGGATTATGGAGAGAAAAAACTGTAATTGAGGAAACGAGGAGAAAAACATTCACCTCTTTCTCAACAGGAGTTTAATTTTAATGTTAAAGTTAGCATTGTAATGCTACAGCTATATTGTGGCCTACATACAGTTTTGATTAAAGGCTGTGCCTATTACGTTTCTGCAGGGATGTGTCTAATAGCCACTATGGCTCAAGATAGAACTACATGCTTTATCTTTTTCCAGTTGATGCAAACAACTTAACTTGTGCTAATATATGTCTGTAGCAAATTATAGCAATTGTTCTCACCCTTAGTCCATCAGGAGTAAAACCAAGACTTGATCTATCCTTTCCCCCTCCCTAAGATCACTCTTCTTTTACTTTCTTCACAGAAAAAACGTTTACAGTGACAATTCTCATCAGCTCTCATGCTCCTGCAGATGTATCCAATACAGGTTATAAAACAAAAGTAGAGGACGTTCTCACCAAGGAAAGCAATGGCTGCAGTTTTGTGATTCTCAAGTCTTGTTGCTCCAAAAGTAATTCTGGAATTTCCTGTAGAAATGTGCAGTTAACAATTTTATGACTTGATAACATGTTACCTTATTAAATCAGAAAATATCTATGCTTTCTGAATACAAAGAAAATTTTGAGAGACAAGGTAACTTCCAAAATTTTAAATTTCACATAGTAGTTAATTTGAAAGGAGAACACACTTATAACTGTCAGAAGAAAATGTGAAAAATATTTTTAGCATTTTGAGGGGATAGCAGAAGGAAGAAAGAATCCTTTTTATATAGACTTGGGATAGTATAAGAGAAAAATCAGTAGTTTTGAAAAATCAGAAGCAAGTTTTTTGCATCCTAACAGAAGCTTGAATATTTTGTCTACTGGATAAAATTAAACCAGAATCCCTTCCAAAGTACTGTTTTTTTTACCCAAAACAATACTTAAATGTTGGCACAGTACTTGAAATCAAAAATGTGAAGACTTAATTTATCTAAGGTACTACTTAGCCACCCCCTTATCCTTTTTCCTCATAGACTGTTTTCTTGATTTGTATCACAGTAACTCCTAGAAATCCCACTATACTACTTGCTCAAATCCTTTTATTCAGATTCAGAAAAAAAAGTTAGTTCTTACTCTAATTAATCTATTCTTCACCATTTCCTTTGTATGCCATTATTAAGTATAGTTCCTCTATACTGTGGATGTCTAATAAACCTGTAAAACTTTTGGTGGGATCTAGGACTATGCAATCTGAAAAGATTATTTTTGGATGAAGAACAAGTTTTTCTTAATTTATGGGTGTCATCTCAAAGCCACTGAAAGTTGCTCCATATTACTTAAGGATGCTATTTGTTTCCACACAAGGTCAAAGGAAATAACCATGAATAGGATAAGACTATTTTGGTAAATAGCTTTATTTTACCCTTGTTAATGTTTTATTCACCATTGAAAATGTATACATATATGTACATGCATGCTTTTGTGTATATGTGTGAGCAATATGTTTAGGCCGCAGACTCTTTCTTTTGGTACATTTTATTATGCTGCTCTTTGAAGCAGTAAAATTAGTTATGGTACTTTTATTGATGTTGATTATAAGGATGTCTGATTTCATTTAGCATTCATACTGCACAGTAAGTGTCTTTTATAACCACCTTACTTTCACAGATGATTTGTCCCACTGTAAAATCATTAAGGACTTTCATTAGAATTTGTCACTCTGTTCCAGCAAAGTAATATTTTTCAAAATAAAGGTTCAATTGTTTATGTTTAATTTCAGTCATGTTTTCTTTTAGGCTTTAAGCCATTTTGTATTTAAAATACTGCTAAGTGACTCTGGCACTGCTTAGGTTCATAAGAAGTCTTTCATTATTATTCCTGGATGAAGATCATAGTCAGATTTAGTGATACCTTGTTCCTAGTATCTTCAATGCCAGAACCCCTTCTTCCTAGTTTTCAAATGATTCACTGGAGATTGCTTTCTAGGTGTAGGGAAGCCCTTAAGCAAGTCTATTCTTTCCTTATCAAGAAGTTGTGTTAAGAGTTCTCAGTCCCTTCAGATCTCATGGACCCCATTTCGGCCCTTGTAGATGGTTAGACCACAAAGTGGATGTTAAACTGTGCAGAAAGCTGAACTCAGAAGATCGCGGTCAACGGATCAGCTAAAATTAATGTTCCTTGGGGGCTGATACAAGGCCTCATCAATGGCCTTGATGATGGCACAGAATGGAACCTCAAATAGCTCATAGATGACATCAAACTGGGGAAGCAGATGATATGATAGAAAGATGGACGCCATTCATAGTGACTTCAACACTGAAGGACTGACAAAATTAATGAAGATCAACCAAGACAAATGCAATGTCCTGCAACTGAACTGGAATAACTCCATGGCACTGAAAAAGTTATGGACTGACTGGATAGAAAGTAATCTTCCAAAAGGGGCTGAAGAATTCTAGAGGGCAACACATTAAATATAAGCCAGCAGTGTGCTTTTGTAGTTATGAACGCTTGCTGTATTTCAATCTGCGTTAGTGCAGGCACAGCCAAAAGCTCAAGACAAGTGACTGGCTCCATTCAGGACTTGTGAGACAGTATCTGGCATCCTGTACCATGTTCTGGACCTCCATTACAAGACATTAGGAAGTCAGGGACTAAAGCATTTAACATATTAGAAGAAGCTGAGTGAATTGGGTTTAATTAACCTCAAAAAGAAGAAAAAATTGAGAGAGAGATTAGTTGCAGTCTCAGATACTTGGCAATGCACAATCCAAAGGTAAGATCATCATCATTTTCAGTAAGAGAAATTTTAACTATATACAGTCAAAAACCTTACAAATGTTAGTGGTCAAGCAATGAAAAGTGCATGAGATTTTGTGCAAGGAAGCACAGATGCATAAGATTTTTTGGTTTGGTTTTCTTTGGCAGTGGAACATGGATATTATGGAATCTCCCAAACTTGTCTGAACAGCCTGATCCAACTTTAACGTTAGCCTTACTTTGAGGAGGGGCTTGGATTAGACAACCTCCAAAAGTCGGTCTTCCAGATCAAGCTGTCCTAGGACTCTATGATGTTATTGACTACATTTCCATTAAATTTAATGAGATAACAGCCACCTATGGTACGTTGGACACTAACTGTTAAATGCCTTCAAATTAGAGCAGCTGTGTCTGAGCTACTCACTTTGTGCCCCCTTTATAGACAGTGATGGGAGCACTACTGGGGAGCGATTCATCTCACCCTATCTAAACTAGATCTTGAAAATAGATTTAATTTCTGTCTATTTCAGAAACTACTCCAAAATAGATCTCAGAGCTGCTTATTTATATTTATTCATTATGAAAGAGCTATTATGACTAAATGATGTAGATGTTAACATAAAAGTTGGGAAGCAGGGTAAGATGAGAATTACCCAGGCCTTTTCCTTAAGTTGTCAACTGTGGAAGTAGCACTTACTGTATTAAGAAAACCTCTCTCTTTCCCCTCACATCTGACATACACACCTTTCTGAAGGATGTTTTTGCTGTTAGGAATAACCTGAAGCAATTAAACAAATTTTGCTTTACTAGCAGTCAGAATTAGGATGCCACTCTTTCTGGAAACAGCTGAAGGGCACACTTACAAACTAACAGATGAGGATATGGAAACTTCAATTAGTCTCCCATTCCTTCACCAGCTCTTTGGTTCTGCCTAGAGTACAGTAACTTGCTATATTTACAATGTGCAAGGAACCAGAAAATGTTAGTGGAGAGAGCAGCACTAGACACCCTAGAGGTGATAAAAGCAGCAAATGGAAGAGAGGAGACCTACATGCACATACCTAAGGCAAATAGACTTTAACCATTAAGGGAAAAAAAATCTTGGTCTGGAAAACACTGCATTCAAAGGAATCTATTGACGTCAGTAGATTTTGGATAGAAGACCAAATGCACAATATTGCCAGTAAAAGCAATTCGCATAAGCCACTTAAGGTAACAATAGGGGCATGTAGTGTGAATACCCTTTAGCAGACAATTAAACTTAATGTCTTGCTCTTAATAAATGATGCAAAACATGATGTCAGAACACACCACAGGAGGTGGCTTCTGAGAAAATGCTGAAAAAGAAAAGTCAAAAGCAAGAGCATTTTTTAAAACACCCCATATCTGTTTTTTCCTCATACCAACTACTAAAGTACTTTCAGACCCTAGAAACTTATTCCTGCTAGTACACTACAGGAGTTTGCCTGGCTCACATTGACTAACTCTACACTGTTGACAAAATACCCATATGCTCATTTGCACTCAGAATGCTGTGTTAGATTTGGCAGGGAAGTTGTTGCTGGTCTGAGTTCTTCCCTGACAGTGTTTCTCAATTTTTATGCCACCCTATTGTGTCCTATATGTGCAACATTATTCTTTTCTTCTGCCTTTTCCAGTCCACTACTGAGAGGAAGCAGCCTTTGATTTTGTGTCAGATATTACTTTTCACCAATGTTTTCATTTGATCAGATGCAACAAGAATGAATGTACTCGACTGCAGTGTACTGGAAGGCTAAAGCACTAATTAATCAAAGGACAAGTATAACAGGATTTATCAATAACTAACTGAAGTGCTCAGCTAACTAGGGTGCCAAAGCTTAATAACTAAAAGACACCCAGTTGCTGGATGTGCCTAAATCCACAAGGGAACTGCAACCCAGCTTTTTTTTTCCTTACAGCATGGACTAATGGTGTCAGCAAAAGTTGGTCCATATTATCAATTGACAGGACCTGCTACTTGGCCTTTATCTTAAAGAGGGGCTGTTGCCATCTACAGAGGAGGTGCACCTAGAAAAATCTTCCCATGGTTGTGCTGGCTGTAGGAAATGGTAGCCCTAGAGCTCTTCACCCACAAAACTTTTTCAAGGAGTTACAGAGTATTCTAAGTGTTAAAATGGCTCAGATGTATCAAAAAATATTTTTAATAGTAAAATAACTCCTAGAACTCTTTCTGTGTTCATGTAATGGCTGAAAATGCACCCTTTGCCCTTAGGGTATGAAGTAGATATACATGCATATATTAGGGTTATTATGTTAGAGTATTATATATGTTTGTATGTTTTTCTCATTCACCATGCAGATCCATCCATTATTTTAATCATCTCCTTTGCTTGATCTATACTGTCTCCCCTCCCTCTAAAGCTTCACTCTTGAAATGTATCTTCTGTTTACTGTAATTTGAGTTAATACAAATTATTTTTACCCTTAAAATTTGAGTAAAAGTGAGACCTTCTTCATGCATCAGCAATGAAGAACTTGCAGCAAGGATGACATTATTTTTGTAAATTGGGTTATGTTTTTTTTTATTGATATGTTCATACAGAAAATAAATTTCTTTGTACCCCTGCCTTTCCAAGACTATTTTACAGTAAAGGTAAAGCAAGCAAGTTCAGAAAAGTTTCCTTAACAAGAGTGGTCTGTAATAATTAATAGGATAAAATAGATGGAGCCAGGATATTTATACAGGAATTGGTCAAGCTTATCAACTGACCAAAGGTACATATATATTTATATTTTAGTCCATACAACATAATAGAGAAATTTAGTCCTGTGTAGGAATTTTACAGATGGGTTTTCTATAGATTTGTCATTCTTAGCATAATTCTCTAAGGCTATTTTGTCTATAAGAGAAAAAATCTGTCACAATCAAAGTCTCCCCACCTTCTATCTTTATTTAGATAGATGAGACACCTCAGGTTCATAAGCACAAGCACTTTCGTGGATCTCCTGAGTACCAGCGTGGCCTCTCTGCCTACCCTGCACCCCTGTCTAGATCCCAAACACCTCTTACCTGCCCCATAGGTCCCTAGCTCACCAGTTGGTCCAGCTGGGGCTCACTGCACACACACAGCACTACATACTTGTCCTACAGGCACCCCACACCTGCAGGTTCCCCCCAAGCCAAATACCAGCACAGAGACCCTCCTCCCACCTGATACCCCTGCCTGGATCAGGGGCATCCTACTCACCAGCTGGTGAGACTAGGGTGAGCTGTCACAAGGCTCAGCCAGGCAAGACTGACTCTGTTTTGCATGTGACCAGCCCCTTTTATACAACTTTTTGTCTGCCTCTGCTTTGTTCCTCCCTGATCGTTTCCCTTGGAAGTTTCCCTATCAGCTGGCATAGTCCCACCGTCTCCAACACCTCAGGTTTGCAGCATTGTCAGTTGTGACATCTTAGTTTGTCTGCAGCTTCTCAATAGCATGTTACCATGACTGACCAAGCTTGTTTGTTGTCTTTGTCTCCATTATATTCACCTGTCAGGTCTGTGTCTCTGTATATTTTGTTTCTGGTTTCCCCCTTTTCCTTAGTTTCCCATTTGACAAGGTCTCTGATCAGATAACCTTGCTGGAAGAAGTGTTCCCACAATCCCACAAATCCTCATTAATTAGTGTGACAGACGAGGTCTGACTCCCTCCCTTATCATTTGTCAGTCAGGTTTGTGTCCCTGTATGTTCTTGTTTATGGCTTCCTCCTTCTCTTGTTATCCCCTTTTGCATTGAAATTGTCCTTGACCAGACACCCTTAAAGGAGCTGATGTTTTCTCCTTTCACGTACACCTACAGAAAATAACTGAACAAATATACCTTTAGTTTTGTAGCAGTAGGGTTGCTGCTGTGATCATATGGGTCTAGAGACATGGTGAAGGCAGGTCGGTTGTATGTATTGTTAAAATAATTGATGTAGTTGAAAAATGAGAAAATCTCCTGGGCAACTCTTCTTACTGAATGGAAATCAACTATGTCCCAGAAACAAATGTATATTTTCCAACATATTTTCACAGCTTCAACAGGGGATTTTCCCTCTCAAACATAATAATCAAAATCAATTGATTTCTGTGTTACTTTTATGCATCCACACTCTAGAATACACAGTCTGTCTCCAGGAGAACAACATAGGCGAAAACAAGCACCCCTATAAACCAAAGCAAACGCTTACGGACAAATAAAAAAGAATACATGTATCTGAAATGTGTTTGTCTGAATTCATGTATCAAAGCTGTCTGCATACATTATACCCCAGCCAGTTGCCCAGAGTGACCTTAGCACTAATATACTTTGGAATACATTCAGATATTTCATTTCATCCTAAAGTGGTAATAGGAAATAAGTCAGGTGAAACAGTCTGTAGTGCTTACCATTCTCCAACGGCTCTAATTTTTATTTTTTTAACTGATCAGTTCAAACCTAGACATTTGCACTGTAGACATTTTAAATGGGTGGAATTAGAACCACAAAACTAATGGAAGCATATATTTTTTAAAAAGCTTCCTCTGAACTTTGACTTCTTAGCTCTGATTTTCAAAGTAAAAATAACATCTTTAAGAGATAAGCGTGGGAACTGAAAGTCATGTGACTACAGAAAACTAGAAATAACTCTTTTGAGTTTGATATTATGTGACCTCATAATTTTCCACACCCTTTCCCTGTGCTCCGTGTGGGACAATTACCTGCTTGGCTTTTTGTACTACAGAATTAATGACTTTATCATATCTCCTTTGATAATGCCAACTTCTACACCCCAGTTAGCAATATCTTTCACTCTTGCAAGATTAAAATGATTGACACAAGGATGTTACATGGATCTAACACAAAGTGCTTTATTGGAGGTATAAAAGTCATATTTCTATTAATCTTTAATAGAAATTTAGCATATATTTGAAAAGGTATTCTATATCTTTTTCTGTATCGTTAATTATATATATGTCTAAGTCTGTATCTATAGGCAAACTTCTTCAGATCACGTCCTAAAATAATGTTGAGTACCTATGAGCACAATTATGTTTATTGACATTATTTCAGTTTATAACAGAAACTTAAAATAGAGTAGGAGAATGTACTCCGGTTGTCAAGGTCTTTACAAAGAAAAGTCAAATGCATAGCATGTCTCTATAGATGAGTGCACAAAAGGACGAATGTCTCCTGGAAGAAATTAGGCCCAGGAGGTGGTGATTACTGACATGAAGTCTAGTTGGAGGCCAGCAATTAGTTGACCATGGCCAACCCCATGGGTCATTACTAGATCTAGTCCTGTTCAACATCTCCATTAATGATCTAGATAATGGGGCAGAGTGTAACCTCAGCAAGTTTGTTAGTGACACAAAACTGGGATAAGTGGCTTAATATGCAGAGGATTGTGCTGCCATCCAGAGGGACGTGGACAGGCTGGAGAAATTTGCTGGCAGAAACCTCATGAAGTTCAACGAGGGGAAGTGCAAAGTCCTGCACCTGGGATGGAACAACCTGATGCACCACTATATGGTTGACCTGCCCAGCTGGAAAACAACTTGGCAGAAAAGGCTCTGGTGGTCCTGGTAGACAACAAATTGAACATGAGCCAGCTATGTGCCCTTAACACAAAGAAGCCAAATGGTATCCTGGGCTGCATTAGGAGGAGATTTGCCAGCAGGTTGAGGGAAATGATCGTTCCCCTCTACTCAGCTCTGGTGAGGCCACACCTGGAGTACTGTGTCTAGTCCTGGGCTCCTCAGACATGGACATACTGGAGACAGTCCAAAAAAGGGCCACAAAGATGATGAAGGAACTGGAACGCCTCTCCTATGAGGAAAGGCTGAGAGAGCTGGGACAGTTTAACCTAGAGAAGAGAAGGCTCAGAGGGATTTTATCAATACATATGAACACCTGAAGGGAGGGTCTAAAGAAAACATGCCATTCTCTTCTCAGTGGTGTTCAGTAAAAGGACAAAAGGCAATTGATGGGACAAGAAGCAATGGGCACAAACTGTAACACAGAGGGTTCTTCTTGAAGGTCAGAAAATACTTATTTACTGAAAAGGCGACCAAGCACTGGTACAAGTTTACCAGGGAGATTGTGGAAGCTCCATCCTCGGAGATATTCAAAAGCTGTCTGGACACAGTCCTGGCTTTGGATGGCCATATATGAGCAAGAGTTTTGGACCAGATGACCTCCAGATGTCCCTGCCAACCTCAATCGTTCTGTGATTCTGTGAATCCTCAGTGAACATTCATTGGGCAGTTAGAAAAGTGACAAAGATGAGTCCATATATTTCTTGTTCTGCTTATAATACCCACTTCAGCAGTGTTTCTTGCTGAAAAGAACTACCTGAAACTTTAAAACTTCTGTCTGGCATAAATGTCCCACCCTTAGTCCATAATTCAGCTAAATAATATCTCCAGTAACAACAGTTCTCTTCCTAAGATTGGACCTGTGTAGAGTATGGACTACAGAGTAGGATATTTCATTGCTGAATTAGTATAGTGGAATTAGGTGTTTCCCTGTAAATAATTTGTAAATACTGTGGTGGGCTCTACCTAACTTTGCTTTGAGAAACTAATAAGCTCTGAAATCATCAGAAATATACATGTGCAGTTAAATTTACTTATCCAGATGCAGTGAAGCACCTTTATTTAGAATCCTGCTATATTTGAATTCCTCAGTT
>JAOXJM010000001.1:175743290-175767927 GCA_026413425.1 Tringa solitaria
AACCTCCTTCTGGGAATGCAGTCGCTCATGCCTACTCCTGTCACCAGCACCGGAATCAACACTTTAGTGAACAGATGTCTCTGTTCATAGCCTCAGTTTTGGAAAATCAGTATAGCTCCATAGGAGACTGGAGCTGTACTGGTTGAATCTAGCTGAGAAGTCAGTATAATTATCTCCATATACAAACAATAATTTGCACATGGTCCATCTAGAAAATTCCCATCATTCTGTTACGATCTCCCATCCAACCATTGTCTGAGGGTCCAGGCCTGCTCCTACTATGTCTATGGACAATATTTCGTCTGAGTTCAATATAGAACAAGTCTGAGCCTTAACTGAAGCTCTTAATCCAATAGGGAGAAAAATACAGTGTAGATCATGACTTATTGCAGTCTGCTAAAATCACTATTAACAGCCTTGGCTGATGCTGACAGGTCTGAGAGTTGGTAATGTAGTAGCTGGATTTCTTGACTTTGTGATCTCTAAACAAGCTGGCAAACTCAGACATGCAAAAGGTATCCTTAAAGGAAGGAGGGAAAAGTTTACAAAGACCTGTTAAAGTACAAAGATTATTCCAGCTCAGAACGATTCCAGTCTGTCTGGAGTAACACATAATTTTAAATTATTAGTGTTATTATTATGTATTAGTACTATGCAATCCAGACTTGAGAGGACTTTAAAACATCACTTGCAGAGAGCATCTAATCGCAGTCATATTCATTGCATCATGGTCTACATTACAGTAGTATCATTACTCTTGCTGTCTACAGAATATTTTAAATTCAAAACCTGCCCTAATAAAAAGCTCTTTAGCATACTCTACATATGATTTTTTTTTTTCCTGTAGGAAATGTAGGTTTCTTTAATTCGTTTTTGTAATACAAGGGGTGGCAGAATTGAAATTTCATTGAATTTTATTTTCCTTAACTCAAATAATCAAAGACACAAAGCATAACTGGTTGTTTTGTAAGATAAAATAAGCAATATGCAGATATATCTGCAAACCATCAACTTGTTTAGGCAAGCATATTTCATTTATCTGGTATTTTTCAAGTTTCACATACATAAAATAGATTTGCTTAGGATTTAATATCGAAAGTTTGCCATGTTTATAAGAAAATTTGACAGAAATGCATCCAAAAGGGATACAAAAGATATTGATTGGCTGGATAGTGTGACTTTTTTGACTTTCTTGTTGTTTTTTTTCACATGCAGTAAGTATTAAACCAACCACCCCCAACAGAGAGGCTTGTGATTTCTATAATACTCCCAGCTGAAATAATGTGTTGCTCCTGGAAGATATTGGAAGGGGAGAACAGTCATTTAACACAGCTATTTATATTTGGAATAACTGCCAGAATTCCTGAAATAATTATAATAGATCCACCACTCTTGCTATCTGGTTGAACCAGAAAGCTGGTGTGCGTAAGGGCACGCTTGCCTGCAGACATCCACAGGCCCCTGATATGACAAACATGCCACTTGCTGACTGCAGTGCAGCGAAATCCTTCAGCAGCTCCAGTTTTCTTCCAGAATAGCTTCATAACAGATGGCACCTTGTCATTGTCAATGGCTTGCCATCCCGGAGAGCTGTAAGGATCCATGCAAAGACTGACATTTTTCTTTCTCTTCCTGAGACATCTAACAAAACTAGCCAATAACGACCTCTTCCCTTTCACAGATGATTCCACCTTATGTCAGCTGATTTCTTCCAAGTCACATCACACCCGTTCTGCTGCAAGTGTGCCAAAAGGACTTACGGTCTTTGACAGCTAAGCCATACAGCAGCTAACTGCCGCCAGTGAAAGTGAAATGCAAAAAAGCAGACTCCTCTAGTTTCTGGTGCTGCTGCTGGTCATCCCGCTCAGCAGCTTGAGCTGTTTTTTAACATTCCATCAGCCCTGTGAACATCAGTTCAGAAATTAGAGTAGACACAACTAGCAAATAGCTTTGAATCACTTTGAACGTAATTAAGCATGAAGCATAGCTGAGGGCTTTATTTGATCCAGACTGGTCATTTTATTATTAATGCACTCTACAGAAAGTCTCTACATCCTTACTATAGTGGCTTTCTACAACACTGACTGAAGTACTTATGCGCCATGATTTTTATTTAAAAATAAATGAGGACAATTAACTTTGATTTGTTGCAACAGTTGCAAAGGGTATACACTAAAGTTTACTCTTATGCAGTATTTGCATGTACCAAAACCTCCCACTGAATACAGTGGAACTTTCTGTAGTATGTCATCCCTGAAGTAGAACAGGCACATTAACACTGTAGTAAATAAGATGAATCACAAGCCAGTCATCCTATACGAGTCTGGAGGATGGATCTAAAAACTCCAGAGATTTTCCTTCCGTTCAGTGGAACCAAAGCACCCATGCATGAGACCTTCTTCAAGGCAGTGATAAAATGCATTTTGTCTCTTAAAGTCCTGGATCATGTCCAACCTATTTGCAGACACGTACCTGTGAGTTTAACACTTGATGGATGACGTGCTCATTAGTATATACAGTATTGCCAAAATAATTTCATCCTTTTTGTTAAAAAAAAAAAAAAAGATCATTTTTCTCAAATTCATCATATCAGGGTCCAGTTCCTTCCTTCTACTATATGATTTATCAGAGAAAAAATTGCCAGTTTTAAATTTAGTGTCCTGATATTTACAAAAAATATCCCATATCCACCCAAGTACAGTTTTAAAATTTTATGCTATAAGTCACCTTTGCAGTTAAATGAAGGAATTCATACCATGTAAGAGTTTAAATTAGAGTCAGAGTACATTTTTTCATTATTATTTCTAATGCACCAAACCTCAGATCATGATATAATGTTATTATCTTGTCTCACCTTATAAAAATGCTTTCTCTGGTAAATGAGTAATGTAATTTTTGGGACTGTTTCTGCTCACTTAAGCTGGGTCAAAAATAACACTATGCAGGTCACTGTATCAAAACCAGCGCAAGCATTGTGTAGTAAAACAAGTCATCTTGAAAACTTGCCAGATGGCACTAATGCTTATTCATGAATTGCTGTAGCAATTTGGTCCCTTAAAACAAAAGTCCTTTCCACTGAGAAAAAAAAAAAAGAAAGAAAAAAAATGTAATGCTGGCACAAAGCACAAAAACAACTGATTTGTTATGTTTTACTAACTAAGTGAGGGGTTCAGGTCATCTAAGATTTCCCATCTAAGACTAAGTTAGCTGTCCATGTTCCTCATACAGCCAGAGCCAGAGCCAGATGTTTGCAAAGGATGATTAATCCCATTGTAAAATTGGAGGTCTTAGTTACCCTCTGCAGATTGCTGCTTCTTTCAACTGATTAGTTATTCTGTTGCCCACCAATAAGTAGCAAGTGCCATTTGAAATACCCAAGTATAGCTGAGATATCTATGACATAAGCATAAATTACCTGCTGATGAGGCACAAAAGACAGATGAGGGTCCTGACTGACTCAAGGAGTTGGTAGCCCAACAGGATAACTTAGGAAAACCCAAATGGCTTTAGATGCCAATGTTTAGGTAATTAAGTTTTAGACTCTCCTTTGTTATATTGAGGGTTTACACACCAAACTATGTGTATTATATAGCTCTGTACACCATGAATACATACCTTTAGATGTCTAAATATGTAGCCACTTAGGTGAGATTCATCTGAGGCAAAAGTCCTAAATCAGGCAATGAATCACATGTAAAATACCAAGCAAGAGATTATGCATCCTGCTAAATCAAGGCCCAACTAGATTTGGAAGTCAGTAAGAATTAGTGCTGTGTAACATGTCTAAATCAAACTACACAAGCTTGATTGAGTTTTTGGCTGAATTCACAAATTGGTTTTTGGGTTTTTTGTTGGGTTTTTTTGGTTGGTTTTTTTTTTGTATGTGTGTTTCTGAAAGAGCAGAAGACTTCCATATGCATTATCTTTTTCTTCCATGCTTTGATCTTTGCAAGCGTTTGCCAGAATTACATCTAGAATATTCACTGCAAAATGAGACCTAAAAGTTGCCAGTATTCTCAAATAGTTATTCTTGTTTATAGTATGAGTACCTTACACTACCTCAATACCACAGTTACTGCTGGGGTGTTAAGGCAGTAATTCATTCCTCAATCAGCCTTACACATATTTACAATAGCCTTTACAAGGATACTCTTTCCTGTACAGAGAAATATGGGAGGGTTAGTGCCAAATTCAGACATCATTGCACATTTTATGTATCAGCATGTGGGCTGTGTATGTAAATTCCTAACATAAACAACAGAGCTCTACGACTTGAGTAATCTGCTAAACCACATCTTGAACTATGTGAGATATCCAAAGGTATCCAAGAGATCCACAGAACTGGTGATTATGACACAGGATGTGCAGAATACCTGTATATGTGTATGAGACATCTATATGAGGCTGGTATGGAGATTCTTGAATTCCTGGAACATCAGCTGGAGGTCACGAGGAATAGCTAAGGGCCTTTCAAAGGGCAATAGGTATCTTTGCACTTAGATGACCAAATACATCTCTGGATTTTATTATGCCATTCTCACTCATGCACTTCAGTGAGTAGAAAACATCTGATTCATGAAGGCCAGGTTTGCACACAAAGATTTATAAATAATTATCAAACGAGACTGTATCTGAAAAAGATCAAAGTCCAAACAACAATCTATGCCATTGGTTTCAGTGACATTAACTTTGGATTCAAACATTGTTCAATGTAATTAGAAGTTTTGTGAAGATAAATTAAATGGACCACAATTTTGTTTATATAACATTACATGCAACACAGGTCCACCTACCTTGTTCTAAGATAGCGGTAATCATTTTATCTGTTTTAATATTTACTTTTGATGACTTGGGACTGGAGAAAAAACTGCAATAGATTATACTTTGATTAGCTTTGGCAACTGGGGACTTTATTTTGCAGAGCCAAATGTTAATCATGGATGGTACATGGCTGAATCCCACTGCAATGAAATCCATAGGATTAGTTGGTAGAATAAACAGTTCTGGTTTTGGCCACTTACTAATATGCCTAAATGTATTTACTGTGGGGAATGAGATTTTAAAGGAAGAAATAAATATGCATTGTAAAAGCTAGTGTTTAGTATTTCAGTAAATTACCTGAATCTCTTGAGAGATTGTTGGCAATTCACATGTATTCTCTTTTGGGTACCAGTGTGACAGGGATGTAATTGTTCCCCACATGGATTTACTGTAAGCCAGAGGCACACATTGCCTGTTAATAAAAGTGAGACTTATAGGAGTATCCATGACTAGGCAACTAGTAATTTTTCATCGTTATTCTAGCACTAAGCATCTTTATAATATTAGAAAAATCCATAGCACAGCTGTTGGAAACCCAGAGATGTTGATTTTGTTTTCTAATTAACTTTTGCAGTTCAGTTTTGTATCAAGTAGAAGTGGCTGCCTATTTCAATAAATAAAAAATTGCCATGATGTCACCTTATATTTCTTAAGCAAGATGAATTCATAGCATGTTCTAATATCTGAGGTTATATTATGCATGTGATGTGACCGAGCAGTCTCTAACCCACAGCAATGCGAAGCCTATAACAAAAACAGGACAAATGTCTTGTTTCCCTGCTGCTCCCCATCACCCCAGAAAGCAAAGATACAGATAATTATCTAAGAACAGTGGGTGGAGGTAGTTAATGGGCATCTTGCTCCTGGCATTTCTCAGTCAAAAATACTTTTAAGCAAAGCCTGACATGCAGAAATCATTATTTACTCAGATGTGATTGTATACAATTTGACAGATATCATTCAGTTTCTGATCTGTAATGCAAATAAGAAAAATCTATTGTCAAAGCAAGGTTAATTCTTGTTCTGTGATCATTACCAAATTACTGTCAATATAAAATGTGCAGCTGTAGTTATTTGAAAGGCATTCTTATCAGACTTTTGCACGGTGCTTTTGTGGTTTATTCCACGTGGTAGCGTGGTCTTTTATTTCCCCTGTTTGAAGAGGATCCTTAGGGAATGAGTTGAGCAGCTGGGCAATGAGAGTGACTTCCTGACTCATGTTTTGTGAAGGAGAAACATGCAAGGAAACAACTTTCTGGTTAGTTTTATGAGATCCTAATAAGTGTGAATAAACATAAATATTAATCTAATTGGCCACACTTTAAAGGCTATTTGTCCATGACAGGTGACATCTATGATGTTCATAAACAGCCCTAATTTCCAAGCAATTTTACATAGAAGTGAAAAGCAGTTCAAACTGAATATATAAACAACATACCAGCATAACTCTTCCAAGTGACATATTGATTAGAGCTTAAATGAATAGCTTGAATTAAATTTCGGTCATGTGGTGAGTGGCTTTTTAGACAAGGCTAGAAGCATGCAAACCCTCTGAATGAAATTTTAAAAATAAACAGCATTTGAATAAAATAAAATTCTAGTTCTTTCTCTCCTTTTCCTTCCCTGCCACCCTTCTGTACCAGTACATCTTGAAAGGCTTAAAGAAAAGACAGATGGTACCTTTCAAAATGTTATTGAGTAATTTTACATTAGCATGTACTGTAGTGTCATTATACTTGATATGGAGATGAAGAATACGTTAGCTTGAGGTTGTGCATCATTTTCTGTGATCTCAGCTGGAGGTAGGATTGTTCAGAACTGGCACAGCTTGAATATTGATACAAATACAATTATAACATCCAGCTAACAGAACTGAAAAATTAGCAATCAGTTTTATTAATAATTATGTGTGTAATTTTAAGAGTCCTGACCCCTACTGAGCCATTTAGGAAACTTTTCAAAACAAAATGTGTTCTAAGCATATTTCCACATGAACTGCTGAATGAAGAATGGATCCATCAAGTTGTGTCAAAGAGTGGATGGATTTTTAGAAGAATGTTGAAATAAAGTAAGGTATTATTTCCATTCATAACATAGACAGGATTCCAAGATGGAAACACCCACTGAATACTGCAATAATGGAATAGTGTTTGTCACCACCACTGCCAAGATAAAGGAAGGAGAGGGAGGAGGTGAGGAAACAGGGGAGGAGGGAGGGAGCTAAATGAAAATGTAAGCTCTTTAGAAGCCATGTACTGCATATGAGGTTGGTCCCAGTTTGAAGTGATTTTAAGGAGCCTTTTACCCAGAAAGATTCCGGTCAATCTCATGTGAAAATCACTACCTTTAAAAATGTTAACTTAGATACTCAAATGTTAAAACACTCAAAATTGCTAGCCCATTTTAAAAGCCTTTGTCATGACTGAAAGTCTTATAAATTACTAAAGCCCACAGCCCCCTAAAATTCAAACTGACATTTTATGTACAACAAATGTTATCTGGAGCCAATCATGGAGGAAAAAAAAAAAAGTTAAAGACTCCCACTGCTTTTTAAAGAGGTGGATCTGGTATTTTATGAAGAAAGAATTACCTCCCAGTTGAGTAACAAGATGTTTCTACATGTAGGCTCAGGTCAGCTCTTCTGCATAAAATTGAAGACATACTTAATAGGTGTCCTATCTTAGTGATACATACAACTCAAACACATATTGAGTGTGCATTGCAATATCTGTGAACGGATACAGCTATTCATTGTTGTTCCAATGTTTCTTTCAGTATTAAGTCGGTTACTGAGAATTTTCCTTTTCCTTTCCTATGTATTCTATACACATTTTAGATTAGTTTCTTTTTAGCCTGTTAAGCTATTTTGTGTCCAACAATAAACTTTGTCTCTTTCCTATCTGATCTCCATGAAGTTTATCACTGCTTCCCATTTTAGTATCATTTCTGTGTTTCATCATCTCATAACCCTCCTGTTTACTGCTTCTTCTAGACAATTAATAAATTTGGTGAAGAAAACAGGAGATAGAACTTACAGCACTATATATTATACCACTGAGGTTTGTCATTGCTGTGTTCTTATGAGTTTCTTGTACTCAGTTTTACACAAGTGCACTTATCTGAAGTAGGTTGATATACTTTCAGATAAGACTATGAAACTGATTGAGAAGAGACATATGTGTTAGATTTACTGAATTTTATTAATTCACATAATAATAAAAAATAATCTCTTATTCCTAATATAAAGCAATCGAGTTTATCTGGAATGATTTGAAATTTTAAAATAAATTGACATTTCTTCCTTCATGTGTTTGTTGTGGGTTTTTTTGTGTTTTGTTTAGTCTAGATCATAACTAATTTATTCTTTTTTAGCGTTCTCCAATTTGATTGTTTACTCAGCAATAACCTCCTCTTTTTCCTCTCCACAAAGTGAGAACTGGACTAATTTCAAGTTCTCAGTTAAACAATTCTCAGTTAAAACTGAGAAAAATGATCAAAGTTCTTCAAACTGCTACTTGGAGTCGTGTTCCAGGTAATACGACTGAATTCCACATGGCTTTCCAAGTAGCCATTTTATTTAGGAAAACATAAGACTGCTAGACTGTATTTACAGGCTTTCTTCAATCTTAGACAAGCTCTGCAAGTCCTTTTTCAAGTGAGAGACCATTAAATGAGAGCAAACACAACTTATCAGAAAGTTGAACTCAGGAAGTAAAAGGGAGCATGCCACAGCATTCACAAGGGCACTTATTTTATATTTGTGTTCAAGAAGATCATATACATTGCTTTGGGCTCCTAAAAACCACAGAATCTAGCCATATTGCTAGGTCTTTGGGTTTATATAAGCCCTAACTTGTAATGTTCTATTATCTATAAACTGATCGTAAACTGCCAGTATATGGAGCTATAATTTCTGCATAGCACAGGTTGGAATGAATTATGGAAAATCAGTAGTCCCAGTGTATTTATAGAGTCATGGTTTTACTATAACTTTTTTTCACTCCAAGTATAAATCCCAAAAGACTCAAGAACTTAGATATCCGGGAGATCTCTTTTTGTTATATATGAAAGCCATACCTTTTTTTTTGGAGGGGGGAAGGAGGAATTTAAATCATATATTTTATTAATTTTATTTTTTTATTTCCTCTCAGGTACGTTTATGCATCCTGTCCCTAAGACAGACTTAAAAATTCAAATAAATTATATATAGATATTCACGCTTACAATTTTTAACACACTGTCCAGCAGAGCTAGGAAAATATTTTTTTAGCTTGATGGGCCAAAAAAAAAAAAAGCAGGAAAGATTTAATTTAGGTTGAAGCAATATAAACTACTTATATAAATTTTTACAATTAATGAATACAAAAATGAAGCTTGAAACTGTCATTATCAGTTTGGTCTATTTTAAATTAAATGCTTTTGGTTTGGTTTGGTTTTAAATTTCAGGCTATTTCTATATTATTTTTCTTTTTCTAATTATAAGCCAATTTAGAAACAAGTAAAAAACCCTCATGCTTATATTCAGCAAGCAGAAATGTTTTATCTGAAAAGATAGAAATAGAAGCCTAAATATCAAAATGAAGTCTGATATTTGACTTTTTTTTTAATGAGGCCTATACAACCCCTTGTAGACAAAGGCAAGCAGATGAATTTAGTCTCATTTTGTGAACAGTACTGGTCCCTCTCACTCTATATATTTTGATTAATTAACTACTCAGCAACAGAATATGTAAACTTATTTTCTATATCGGTTTTCTGCTAAAATTGTATGGTCAAACTATAAATAATTTTGAAGTTGCATATTCCTGTGTCAATCATTACCAAAATATAAAATTTCAAAAACTTGTTACCCAAAGAAATAAGACATAAATGAAACACAGTATAACTAGAATTCCTGTTCATTATAATAGATTTACTATTCAGAGAGATTTTAATTATAGAAAGAGAAGTTATCTCTGAAGAACCTTTTAATTTTAAGGAACCACATTTTGAACAACAGAGTCAAATATTTCATGCTTGCCAAATACACACCAGTTTTCAATCTCAGCACTTGTCTCTTTTGTCTCTTGATAAATTATAAGCAATATCTTATTTACATAAAATTGTGTGAAAATAAGCTTACAGGGCAGCCTGTTGCATTTTGCATGATTCAGCTTTGATTCCATGGGCGTCTCTCTTCCTCCCAGCATTATTTATGCAGTCTGTTAGTTTGCTTTACAGGCATGGCAGCATTCATAGGGTAGACCTATTGAACCAAACCGTAATAGATGTAATACATCAATACATTTGAGCTGAACAGCTTTAATTAGGCCTTCCCGGTCATTTCATCAATTCAGTGGAGTACCATTGGGATTTGGATAACACCATGCCTTCTGCAGTGCATGAGAATTACAGCACTTCTGCCCCGCTCTGCCAGTCACATCACAAGGTTAGACAATCAACGTTAATTCATACAGCAAAGTATATGCATTCGAGACCATAAATTCCCCCCTAAAGTAATATCTTTGAGACCCTCAAGTCTTTCCAACCTTAATATCAATTTGCAATTCAAGCTATCATGAAGTTTCCTGCCTCAACGTTCTGTTGTTGTTCAGCAGCAAATTAAAGGTGTGCTTTTACTTAAGGATTTATGTTTGTCAGATATAACAAATGCATTTGTTGCATTTGTCTGGCAGATAAAATCTGTTAGAACTTGCAGACACTACAAACTCCAAAGAATCCTGTTCTGATACTCCAGTAGCGCTCTTTGTTTATACTTCGTTTGAGATCTATTTGTCAAACACATTGTATAGGACTTAAACAAACCTAAAGTAGATCATCTATTCATATGCATTAACTTCTATCAGGATCAAATTATTCACGTTTAAAAACTATTTGACTATCTGCAATAGGCGTTGTTTCTTAGGTTCTTTGTTAATGTATTCATTGGTTTACTAAATGACAAAGAAAAAATATCAAAACCCTTCATTGGAATAAAATTATTTTCACTATAATAACAGACAATTATACAAAATGTGCAGCTGACCACGGTATGGCAATTTGTATACTTTTGACTTTTTCTTTTTACTGGACAGCATGATAGCCAGGTTGGTTTTTTTACATTTATTACCATAGAACTTAACTGTCAAATTCTGAGATGGATTTCCAGCACATTAAGGGACAGAGATACAAAGACAACAAGCAGAAAAGAATAAGTGTTTCTAAGTACAGAAAGTAATTTGCTTAGTTGAATTTTGAAATGATTGGAGATGGTAAGTATGATACAGACAAGGTCTGTAATTCTCTATGGACATACATGTCTTTACTTAGCAGTCAGAGACATGAATATGAAAAAGGATCAAACATGCTTCAGTTACCTTTCTTTTAACTAGTTCAGAGACCCTCAGTGATGAAACTGTCTTGCCACTAGCTTAAACCCAGGCTTCAAAATACACTGTGTGTTGAAGTCTATGCTGCAATGTCCACAAGTTACCTGTCCTAAAGGCAAAGATAACTCCATTATCCCCTACAGAGTCTCGAGTTTCTCCTCCAATTGCAATAGAAGAATATATCATAGTTAATTTATTCTACTTAGACTTGTTTGTTTAGGCACAAAGAATAAATCACAGAATCAAAGAATGAAAAAGTAGTTGAGGTTGGAAGGGACCTCTGGAGGAATGTTTTTTGATGCTCACAGGGAACTTTGTTTCAGTTTGCATCCATTGCCTCTGGTCCTGTCGCTGGGCATTACTGAAAAGAGCCTGGCTCAATATTCTTTCAACCCTCTCTTTAGGTATTTATATACACTGACAAAATTCCCCTGAGCCTTCTCTGCTCCAGGGTGAACTGTCTTTCAGCTTTTCTGTATGGAAGAGATACTCTAATCCTGACATAATTTTCATGGCCTTTTGCTGGACTATCTCCAGTATGTCCGTGTCTCTGTTGTACCAGGAAGCCCAGAGCTGGACACAGCACTCCAGATGTGGCCTCACAAGTGCTGAGTAGAGGGGAAGGCTCAACTCCCTCGGACTGCTGGCAGCACTCCTCCTAATGCAACCCAGGACACCATTGGCCTTCTTTTTGTCAAGGGCACATTGCTGGCTCATGTTTGCTTTGTCTACCAGCACTGCCAGGTACGTTTTTGCAGAGCTACTTTCCACCTGGGTAGCCCACAGCATATATTCATGCATTGGGGTTGTTCCTCCCAGGTGCAGGACTTTGCACTTCCCCGTGCTGAACTTCATGAGGTTCCTGTCAGCCAATGTCTCCAGCCTGCCCAGGTCCCTCTGGATGGCAGCACAAATCTCTGGTGTATCAGGCACTTCTCCCAGCTCTGTGTGCTACAGCAGAGTTAGGGAAATCATGAACTAAGTACTGAGGGTACACTCCATCATTCAGCTCATTAATGAAGGTGTCAAGCGGGACTGGAAGTGGTAATGGCTCCTGGTGTACACCACTAGTAGCTTGCCTCCAACTAGACTTTTTTCCCCTTATCACCATCTCTGGGCCCAGCCATTCTGCTGGTTTTCAGTCTACCTCACTGTCTGCGCATCCAGACCATACTTTCTTGGCTTCTCTGTGAGGATCTTACAGGCGGCAGTGTTGAAAGTCTTACCAAAACCTATGTCGTCATTGGCCACTGCTCTCCCTTCAGCTACCAAACCTGTTATTTCCTCATAGGAGGCTGTCAAGTTGATCAAACATGACTTCCCCTTTGCGAAGTCAATGCTGTCTACAACTGATTCTTTTTTTGTCCTTAATGTGCTTGGAAGTGGTTTCCAGGGTTAGCTGCTCCATCACTTTCCCAAGGATTGTTGAGAATTGGTGTATCCCATCAGGGCCCATGGAATTATGTACATCCAGATTCCTTAGGTATTCTCTAACTTGAACATCTTCTACCAAGGTTAAATCTTCCTTGTTCCAGCCTTTCCCCCTTGTCTCTGGGACCTTGGATTCCTGAAGGCTAGTCTTGCTATAAAAGACCGAGGCAAAGAAGGCATTCAGTACCTCAATCTTTTCCATGTCCTGTGTAATCAGGTCCCCCATCTCATTGACCAATGGGCCCATGTTTTCCCTAATCTTCTTTTTGTCTTCTATTTGCTTATAAAAGCTTTTCATTGTTATCTTTGACATCTCTATCCAGATTGAACTCCAGTTGAGCTCTGTCTTTCCTAACTGCATTTCTTCATGGACAGATAGTATCTCTGTATTCCTCCCAGGTTACCCATCCCTGCTTCTACCTTATTTTTACTTCTTTTTTGTGTTTGAGTGTGGTAAAGAGTTCCTTGTTCATCCATCTAAGCGTCCTGGCATTTTTACCTGACTTCCTGCTCCTTGAGGTAGACTGCTGTTGAGCTTAGAACAGAATATTAACCAGCTTTCCTGGACCTCTCTTCTTTCCAAGGTATTAATGACCATAGTGTCTTATGTTGGAACATACAGAAGAGTGCCCTATTTCATGTGCAGCTATCAACAGCACTAATCACTCTTGAAGGTTGTGTTATGTTTATGTGGCAAGGTTTTGGTAGTGGGGGGGATCTTCAGGGGTGGCTTCTGTGAGTAGCTGCTAGAAGCTTCCTCTATATCTGATAGACCCAGTGCCAGCCAGCTCCAAAATGGACCTGTTGCTGGCCAAGGCTGAGACAGCAGTGGTGGTGCCAAAGTGATAACATATTTAAGAAGGGAAAAAAGATGTTGCACAACAGCAGCTGGGAGGGAGAAATGAAAATCTGTGAGAGAAGAAACACAGCAGTCACCAAGGTCTGCAAAGAAGGAGGGGGAGGAGGTGCTCCAGGTGCTGGGGCAGAGATTCCCCTGCAGTCCATACTGACAGCCATGGTGAGGTAGGCTGTCTGCCTACAGCCCATGGAGGACCCCACACTGGAACAAGTGGACGCCTGAAGGAGCCTGTCACCCATGGAGATTGCTCACTGCTGCAGGCTCCTGGCAGGACCTGTGGCCCCATTGAGAGCTCCCAAGCTGGAGCAGGTTTTCTGGCAGGACCTGTGTCCCCATGGGGAACCCACATTGGAGCAGTCTGTTCCTGAAGGACTGCACCCTTTGGGAAGGATCGTAACCCTTGGAAGGAGTTACGTTGGAGAAATTCATGAAGGACTTTCTCCTGTGGGTGGGATGCCATGCTGGAGAAGTGGAAGACAGAAAAGAGGAAGGAGTGACAGTGAAAACATGTGATGAACTGTCCACGACCCCTATTCCCTGTCCTCCTCTGCCACTCAGGGGGAGGAAGTAGAGAAACCAAGGGTAAAGTTAAGCCCGGGAAGAAGGGAGGGGTGGGAGAAAGGAGTTTTAAGATTTGGTTTTATTTCTCATTACCCCACTCTGAATTGATTGGCAATAAATTAAATTCATTTTCCAAGTTGAGTCTGTTTTGTCTGTGATGGTAATAGCTGAGTGATCTCCCTGTATTTATCTCAACCCATGAGCATCTCATCATATTTTCTCTGCTCTGTCCAGTTGAATGAGGAGGAGTAAAAGAGCAGCTTGGTGGGAAGTTGGCAGTTAGCCAAGGTCAACCCACTGAAGAGGTAAAGATATAGATCCTTTGCAGTCTACCAGAATTGTCTCATATTCTACGGTATAGCTCTTAACATTAGCTCCATGCATGGTGATGCCTAATCTGCCATGTGGTTGTGAACTCAGTCTGGATCATTTAACAGGGCAATGCTGTCTTCAGCTCCATATAGATTATGGAGGAATCAGTTTCTTCAGCTTCTTGGGTTGTTGATAAAGGAAGTTGACCTGAAATTTCAGGCAGGCTATATTATTTAAAGAGCCAATACATTCTTTTGAACATAGCAGTTTGTCTAGATATAACCTATTTGAATGGTCTTAGAGATCATATTCTTGCTTAGCTTCTTTCCATATGAAATGTTCTAATCTGATATTTCTTTTTTCTACAGAATTAGAAAGGATTAATCTGTAATTGCCTTGATAGAAACACTCAAATTTTAATAACTACAACCTTAACAGGATTTAAATGATCCACTGTCTTTCAGCTATGATATTGACATTCATAGTCAAGTCCTCCTAGTTTTTGCGTGCCATTTTTTAGAATTTATAGATTAATTATTTTATTCTCAGCATAGGTCTTCTGCATTTTTCCAGTTAATGACACAGAGAGATACTACTATTTTGTTATTGAAGTTCTTGATAGTCAGAAATTTAATGTAAAGGTCAAAAATATAAAACTGCATATGTTATGGTAGTTCATGTCAGGGACACACACATTCAAGCTCTAATTAAAAACACAGCTAATTTATTACACTGTGTGTAATTTTTCTCTCAGTTAAAGCAAATTAGGAAGAAGGATTCAACAGAATTTGACAATATCTTTACCTTTCGCTAGGTGATATTTAAAGTTATTTTATTATGTCTTGAGACCACTAGTAAATTGCCTTAAAAAAACCAAACCAACAAACAAAAAAATCCAACCCAATACAGTATAACCCCAAAGCAATTGCTTCAAACATACAGGACTTTTTTTTTTCCTCTTTCTTTGTGTAATTCATTAGCATAAACTAATATAAAGTGTCCACAAAAATATACATACATGACTGACTTCACAATATCTGAGTTTTACTCAGATTTACTTCAGTCTTAGTAATCCACGTTTTTTATATTTTTCTTTTTCACAACAAATCTGTTTAGACTTTGAATACCTCAGAACTGTAATTCTCCATATCCTTAATACTATGAGCACATTTTCTTTGATGTTCAAAGTCCAAAATATATTTGTCTATGATTCCAGCAATTTAGCACTGCTGGAATAGTAATTTCAGGAACTTTTGTCCACTGTGTAGGTTGAATTGGAAAAGGCAGAAGAGCATTTTGTGGAGTGTGAAGTGAGGTTTTTCACCAGCTGACAAATCCCCTGACAAGAGATAGTCCCAGGCTCAGCATGATTGGCAGCTCCTGCAGCTTCTGGATCTGAACAGCTGCCCATTGCAGCTGAGTTGAAAAGGGTCCTCTAATTACTTCAACATTAACAATCAACTAGTTTTGGCCAGAAGGGACCACAATTGAGAAGTCCCATTTTAAGCTACTTAAAATTTTTCATAGACCACATGCAGTCAGCAGTCTGACCTCTGTAACATTAGACAGTCTAGTACCATCAAAAATAGTGGTATTACTGCTAAGTAATTAAATTATGCTAGAGAAATACAGTAAAAGTTTATTAAGGCTGTTCTTTATGAAGCAAAGGACACTTTTATATATAAAAATACTGAAATACCAGAGACAATTTAGCCTAATTCCTGAAGTTGAATGTTTGCTTAAGTGCTATTTTGGACCAGGATGGTAATGATTGCTTAGAGGTATTTAAAACATTGCAATCTTTGAAGAGAGAGGGGGAAAAGAAACAAAACCTTACACACACTCATACAATCTTGGAATAGCAGTAACCAAGCTCATAAATAGAAAGGCATGGTAAGGATGAAGAAGATAAGACAGAGATATGCAGATCTTTACAAGGTGACATGGAACACCTGTCTGACAGCTTGAATATTTGCCCTTCTGAACACTCCAAACTGAGATTTTTCCCTGAAAAAAATCCTCACATACAATATTTATGGTAAGGTAAATGTAGAGCTAGCATGTATCACAAAATCTTAAAGATAGTAATTAACAAGTACATAATAAAAATAATAAGAAACTATATTAATTTAAATATTAATGGTTATTTATATCCTTGATATATTGATAACAGTATTTAATTTTACAGTATTAAAAGTAATCAAGGTTAAAACATGTCCACTGAATTCATACAGTGTTCCATTGAAAAATAAATTAATGAAGTTAACAAATTCTGGTATATTTTTTTCTCTCTAATTACAGAACACCTTGCAATAGATCATTAAAATAGTGTGTTTTGAGAAGAATTTTTGTTGATGTGATCTATTGCCAGCAATATTCCCGCTTAAAGAGAGGTGGGATTGCATGACTTCAAGAGATTCCACATATACATTGTTAATAATTACTCAACAGAAGTAAAAAAAAAATGTTTGGTAAATGAGTTTAACATATAATAAGACACTAGTCACTGACATCCTTGCAAAATAGAAAACGAAACATGAACAATACTTAATTTACCGTAAGGAATAAGCCTTTTGTTTAGAAGTAGTTTTTTAGACATTCTATGTTTAGAAAACAGTAATACTTAAGGCTTGCCTCCATTTTTACAGAATTTATAAACAGACCAAAAGACAGTCTTATTCAATATAAAGAAACTTCACATAGAAAGGCTTTATTAAAGTTAATAGAAATATGTCCTGATTTACATCAACTTGAAAGATCAGGCTTGTAAAATACTCTTGTGGCTGGCATGTCACACTCAGGGTTAGGATCTTCTTCCATTTTGTTAGTCTCCATCTTGAATTTTTGTTTTCCAGATTGTCTTGACCATTTTAGGTACATATCAGTTTTCACATTTACAAAAGAAGTACAGTAATTTTCACTCAAGCTGTTGTCAGGATTTATTAGTGTAGCTACTGGGTTTAAAAAGACTTCGATATTTTAAGACAGCATTGAGTAAAATACCGTAACTGTCCCATTAACTTCGGTTGGATTTTTGCCTGAATACCTAATGCAATAATAGTTTATTATCATCAAACAAGATGTTCTGCTATATTTTGATTCTCCTATTAGTGGGAGGCAGGATTTTCTTTTTGGTTTGATTTGATGTTTTTGTATGGCTTTTTAAGAGCCAAAAAAACCTGTCAAAATCTCTTTACACAATATTAATGGCATCCAGAGTTGGTACTGTGAAATAATCAGAAGTATGGCAAATATAACATTCCCTATGCATATGCTGCAGAAAATACAATTTTTCAAGACCTTGTTCCAGTTTAAGTGGAATAGCATACATTTGGCTTGATATCAGCTAAACTTCAGGTTAATCACACTTTTAGCTATCATAGAATGATGGCATGCAGAAGCTGAAGTGAGACTTTGCATTTAATGGATGAAATTCTATTTGCTACAAACTGATAGCGGGTTTGGCAGCTGAATGATGTATTTCCGGAAATGGGAAGATGTCCTAGAAGTAACTCATGGCTGTTTCCAAAGATTTATTAAAACTAAGTTGACACTTGCATCACTGATAGAGGTAATTTCGGAGCTCTTGAAATTCTACTGACCCTAAGATAATGAAACTACCACCTTGTGCACATTTGTATTCTGTGGTGTGTAGTGTGGGCTCAAGGCTCAGAATGTTAAACGCTATCATTATGTGCTGAAGGAATTCACATTAGTAACAGGGCAAACGCATAGGCTGGAAGATATTTCAAGAAAAGGTAGATACCATACTCAGAACTAAATGAGGGCTCTGTGCATAAACAACGATAACAAGTTATTTGGACAGTTAATAAAACTTAGACTTCTGTAGGAGGAGTGCAGCCTTGCAACTAAGACAGGGGTTTTTTGAAAGGATGTTTTTTTTATCCTGATCACAGCAAGAATTTATATTATACCCTAAAACAAATCAAATCCAATGCATATGAAAAATACCATGAAATATGCTTAGAAAGTCTTGCTGAGGCAGAGATATGTGCATATTTATAACACAGACAGCCATGGGCTGTACAAATTAAAGCTTTGCCTATAATCCATATAACGTTTTTAACAGTATTTTCAGATAAGAAGGATGTATGTTAAACTCTGATCAAAAGTATCAAATCTTTAGCCTCGTTCAAAATGCGGATTGTCCATATGAAATGGGATGATTGCTTTATACTAAAATGCAGCAGAAATATTAATGAAAATCAAGTGGAATCACTGGAACATTCCTCTGCTTTCATCAACTGTTGATGAAAAAAACCCACCAAAAAAACCCTCCTACTTCCTCCCCATGATTTAATAATCACATGCACTTGTAAGGTGTTTGAATCTTCACAGAAATTAGCTAATCCAGTAAATGGTCTTGAGGAGACTGATCACTACTAGATACCCAGGAAACTGGCAAAAAACAAAACAAACAAACATATGTATAGTTGTCTTTCTTTAAATCACATCTTTAGCATAAGCTCTGCACAGACCTTCTCTATTAGAGGTAATCACTGGGAATTTTTTCATTCCCTTTCTACTCCTTTATGATCTATAAAGTGCACAACAATGTTTTTCCCACTTTTTAAAAATTTTATGAATAATAGGGAGGTGACCATTTTTCACTGAAATCAGATTCATTTCAGTGTAGCCAAAGCTGATTACATATCAGTTTAATATATTCTCAAAAATATCTGTGAGAATGTCTATAATGGGAGATACCTTAGTTTGATTTTAAAAATTCATGCCAGTTAAATCACACGGCTTGAAATGGTTTAGAAACAGATTCAGCTAAATGGATGTAACCCCATTTAGGGCACTTTTATGTCAGAGTCATCAGTTAATTCACTCCCGTTAAAAAATGTGCTAATCTTCTGAGTTTGCAAGAGATCTGCCTGCAAATACAAGGCTGGAACACGTATGACTTACCTCAGTAGAATAACCCCAGATGTTGAGTAAAAGCTAGAACAACAGCTGCATCTAACCTGCAAAACATGTTGTCTTTTTTCCTACAGGGTATGACACAGTGGTAACTACTCCTGCGTAAAAAACACACCTGTCTCTAGTGAAAAGAGAACCCAGTTTAAAGGAGACTTATCTTCTTTAATAGATATGGCATTGAAGAAATCTATTGTGCCACCTGATTCTACTGAAGCAGCAATTGTCTTTCCTCTTTCCAAGCCTCATTCAGGTACTGTAGCTAAATAAAAATTAGTAGCAGATTTAAAAAAAAAAATATCATCTTTTCAAGGTGCTGCAATTTAGGGTTGGGTTTTTTTCAGTAGAATAATTCAGGTCAGAAGGAAAATTGTCCAAATCTCAGCTCAAAACAGAGCCAATCTCCAATTTAGATCCAATTTAGATTAAGGTAATACATTATTATACTACTTGATGATTTGGAGCTGACTAACTTCATTTGACCACTTAATAAGCATGAATTTATGCTGGTTTTCACTGGTGCTTACTCTGAGAAAATTATAAATTTACAAATAACAAATTTTCAAGAGAAGAACTACTGAGATGCTTGGAAGTAATTCCCCAGTTTTCTTTTTTTTTTGTTGTCCTCCATATGAATGAACAAGTATAATCTGGCCTACTTACAACGTCCCCTGTCATTTTGTTTCAGACTACATTATTATTTTTTTTTACTATATATTGGACTCAAGAAAAACAAGGAGAAAAGTGCAAAATGGATTTCTCCTTCACTCTCCAACAAGTGATGCTCCTCGTCAGGAAGGCAGAATTATCCACTAAAAATGCATTAATTTTCACATAACCACAGTATGTTTACCAAAATTCATTTTAAATTCATATTAAAGCTATGAATGCTTTAAAATTGCTGCCTAACAAATTATCCATGGGCATATTCCAAATGGCTCAGTTCTGCATTCACTGTCAGGAAAGCTTAGCTAGAGCAAAATTCACAGCTTATGACAAATAGGTTTCACCTTACTCACAGCATCCTTTAGAAAGAATTCAGGTCATCAATGACAGGTGATTTGTGAGTGTGGATCTATAGTATTATGATAAACATCAACTGATAATGTCAGTCACACACTCTAAGAGTCAATGAAAACATTCATATAATTGAGTAAAAGTGTATGTTTAAATGTAGTTGCTATAATCAAAATATTAACCTCAGAGGAGATAATTTAGCTCTGAGCTTCCTGGAAAGCTGCAAGCTCTTCACGCTACAATGCCATACTTAAATTGAGTTTGTTTTATTGTTTTTGGTTTGTTTTGCTGGGTTTTTTTGTTTGCTTTTGTTTTTGTTTTCAAGATATAAGTTTTCTCCTCATGAAAGAACCTGGAAAACAGAAACTTTAATTATAGAATATACTAATATAACATATTTTATCAATGGATGAATGTTCAGCTTCTTCTTTACTGAGAAAATGTTTATTTCTTTTAATAGAGAACATGAGTTCATTTCTTGTAGCCAATGGGCAAAGCTCTACTGGAATGCAATTGAGGGAAATCCACCAATTTAATCAGTTAAACATCAGATCAGATCATCTCTATAAAAATACAAAGATACAAATCACAGATTAAAACATTTTTTAATAGGCTTGGGCCAGAATCTCTGATTCCTTAACATGTTTATGAAGGCAAATGAGAAAGGATTTTTGACACTCACTTTACACTTGTTTATCTGCTTACCAAAGGAGCAATACTCCTGTAAATTAATCATGAACTGTTATTCCCAAAACAAATGGTTTGAGACAGGCATAAACAAACGCACTTCTTTCTCAAAGTCCAAGTCCATATGGAAGGATTTGCTAAACCCATCTATATAAAATCCAGTGTTTTGTATATTACTATACATCCTGAAAAGTCTGAAATACACTGACAAAAGCCTAATTTTGTCATCTTTTGAATGTGCAGAAAACATTGCTGAGTGAACAAAAAAAAAGCAAAACTTATTTGTGAGGTATTAGAGGAAGAAAAAACATCGGTCATACACTTGTTAAAAAATTGGTCCTTTGTGTCTTAAAATAACTTTCCTCCTGCTAACATATTTCATTGTTACAAAGGTCATTGTTTGTTTGCATAAGAGGAAATAAGCTGTGAGAAGCAGGTTATATAATGCAAATGAGAGAAGAAGTTTGGCAGAGGCATGCACGTTAATAAGCAAAGTACAATTCTGACTACTTAGCTGCTTGTTGAAAAGTTTTCTGAATCCATGACCATCATGTGAATAAGGGTAGGGGACACTGGGTATGCTAGAAACACTCCAAAATGTATGTACTTGATAATGCCTAGTTTTTACAGATTATTCCTTTTTTTTTTTTTTCAATTCACTGGAAGGTGCTTTGCTCACCAACATAGGAGACATTTTCTTCGTTTTGCAGGGGGAAAAATTGCTCAAGAGCAGCCAACAGCCCCACCTGAGGCTGTCCCAGCAGAGGACAAAACCAAAGTTCAGGATGACCAGTATACTTCTCCACTGATTGTACATCAGTACAGTTTGCAAATCTAGTTATTATGGTTTCTTTTTTGAGTAGCCTTTCCCCCACCTTAGAGATACAAAAAAGGTAAACTACAGCATTTTAACCAATTAAATGCTTAGCTGCACACTAAAATTAAGCATATAGGTAAGATTTTCAAAGTTCAAGATCAAAGTTTTTGCCTTTGCCCAGCGATATCATCAAGAGATACTAGCAGAAAAGCAAAGGCATTCTGTGGTGAATCATCCTTTTAGGTTCCAAAGTAAACATTCAATGAGAAATAATGTTATTAAAAAACCAGAACAAACAACCCAACAATTTTTTCTTCAGATACTGAATGACATTTTCCTTTCATCTGCTATTCTGCCTGTGTAAATCCATGGAATAAAAGTGCTGTAACATCACGGCCTTATGGACCTCACAACTTGATTGCTTTGTATCTTCTGCAGTTTTGAACAGTCTAAACATAAACTGGAGGTTAAGACACTATCTTCTGACTTGATACAGTTGCAGTCACTTTACATTAATATTTAAGTTTACATTTATATTAGCAGTCAAATACCTATCTTTCTTAGACATTTATACCCCTTCAACTATCTAACATCTATGAATAACCATTTAAACATAGTTGTCCTCACAATTCTCCTTTAGAATTGGAAATTATTATCACTCACACTTTTTGAGTGGTCTCACAAAGTCTGTGTTATGAGACTTGGCTGCTTTTCTAAGTTCGTGATTCCTGGTGAATGCCTAGCCATAACCCAACTGCATTTCTAAGATCTAGATATTGGCACTATGAATCTGACTTTTCCCTGGGAGGTTTAAGAACAAATCCCAGTCTTTTCCATAATCTTTTAATGAAAGTGCTATCTTGACAGATGTAAAGTAGAAAAAAGGTCAAGCCAAAGAGACCCTGCAACTCAGATGCCCACTTACCACCACTATATTTTTGCACAAAAGATTAATGTGAGTTAAAAAAGATAAGAATGCTGCCACTTTGTTTTCAGCAGTAGTGGACCAATCTCTGTTTCTTAAACAGAAAAAGTGCTGTTAATTCTTTAAAATCTTCACATGTGCTTTACAAACATTTTTAGTTTATATTGTTTAAGGTCATATAAGCGTATGGCAACATGTATGACTAGGCTGTTGAATCAAGAGTCCTGATCATCAGGCATATCCTCTGCTATGCATTAGTTTTGGTAAAGTCAATACACTTAATGATATTCTATACTCTAAGTTTGAATAATTATTTTGCTGATCAGGAACTAAATGCCTGAAGACACAGTGTAAACTCTGTGCATTATATGAGCACTAACATATATTTGGCTTTTAATTGCTAATACACTTCTCAGCAAGGATACCAGCACACTATTTCTTCAAAAGCAGGAAACTTACATGAAAAAAAGCTACAATATGAAAACTCCTTTTGTTTTTCTCTAGTAGTGGGTTCCCACTGCTCAGTAAATCAAGATGCTGATAGGAATTAGCAAGCAACAGAAATTACCTCCAGCATAGACAATGTGTGCTTGATAAGTGAAGGAAAATTGCACTTCAGATTTTATAGTAATACAAGCAATTTTTCTTAAGAAAATTATAAACATGGGTCTTTGCTGAAGGTCTTCTTACACTGAAAATGATATATTTATTTTGTAATCTTTGTTGCTGCAGTAGAAATGCATGAGTTAGAGATGGCTGGAAGAATAACAAGAAGCAGTAGAAGCAAATATATAAAACTATGCATTATTGCTTGAATGTTTCCATCAACACCATGCAATGAACTAAGGAGTGGATAATTAAGTCATTGCAAATGACTGCAGAGGAAACAAAGGAGGGAAAGAAAACAAAGAGAGCTGAACGGCTAATGTCTGATCCTGTTTGTTAACTATTATCCAGATATGAATTGCATTCAGTGGAATTTTTCACAAAGTTGTATACAGAGATACTACCATAACTCATATGAATAACATATATAGATTCCAAAAGTAGTGTAAGCAATGAATACATCAGGGGCAGCCTAAACTCTCTACCTAAAAAGAGGCACCTAGTGACACTGTAGATCTCCTAGAGTAGCTCATATGACATCTAGGTGCATTTCCGGAAAAAAGGCAGATACCCTTGACTGCTTTGTCATGCCTGCCATGCCTGTGCCGATGTTTTAGACAGTTTTGTGGACCTCCTCTGGACCTGCTCTAACACAGAGTCCATCTCTTTCTTATGCTGGAAACTCAAAGGTGGACACAGTACTCTGGGTGGGGTCTCACCAGCGTGGAGCAGAGGGGCAGAATCAACTCCCTCTACCTGTTGGCTGTGCTTCTTCAGACACAGCCCAGGATACAGTCCCAACTTACAGGGGCTGTACAGTGAAACAGTGGGTGATGAGCACACATTTCAGAGTTTTATAATCTGGTATGGTGACAAAATTCACATTCCTGGCTACAAAGCAGTAAGTACACTTACTGAAGGCATATTCTGATTAAATTTAATCTGAAAGGAAACAGGTTCAAGTACTATAGGACAGCTTCATAGTACAAACCCAAACACAGCAGGTAGTCACAGCAAGGAGACACATTCTACAGGTGCAGTACAGATACAAGCTAAGATTTTAATGTAAGTTCACCCTAAAATGAAGAGAAAAGGAAAATAGGACCTATGAGGGATGCCCATAGGCCACTTTCTGAAACAGTAGCTGAAGCACAATGGGATAATCTGGAGTACCTCAGAGGGCATCAGATGCTGCGGTCAGACACTCTCCAGATTCATCTTCGGATTTAGGCACTTGTTATGGTTTGAGAAAACCCATAACAATTTATTGTCGTTTAGACAATTATTCT
>JAOXJM010000001.1:175805272-175819973 GCA_026413425.1 Tringa solitaria
GGTTTAGTCCTAATTGATTTTGAAAGAATTTACCAATCTCACCTTTAGCAACAAAGAGCAATGCTGTTGAAGTAGCACATTCTATGTACACACCTAACCGTAACAATAAGTGACTGCCTAATTTTAGGTGTAAAGTAAAATAGGTGTACTTAATCACATTGTGGGAGGGTTTTTCTCTTCAGTGATTACAAAGGAAGACGAGATCTTAGGTCTGACAAAGTCAGGTAAAAAGTCTCTCATCCGAAATAAGAAGAAGATGAAAATACATAGGGCTCTGTCTATAGTTCATCATGAAGCCATCATCTACCAGTAGCTATAGAGCACTAATGCAGTGGGATTTGAGCACCCTGGACTCAAAATCAGCACATTCATTTATTAAGGCAATTAACATTTTGAGATGAGGGTACATGCCAAACATTTCTGACTTGTGACAGATGGCATAACAAAGGGCAATGGCCACAAGCTGTGGCTTAGGAGGTTCAGATCAGGCACTAGGAAATAAAAATTCACTGGGAAAATAGCACAGCCCTGGACTGGGCTGTTCAGAGGGGTTGTGGAACCTACTGCCTCAGAAGGTTTCATAACTTGATTAGACAAAGCCATAGCTCACCTCATCTAGTCTTGCTTTGGGTGGTAGACTGGAAGAGATGACTGTAGAGGTCCCTTTCAACTAACATTTCTAGGGCTTTATGATCATTATTAATTTTTGCCTATGTATTGGGTCTGTCTGGAATGGATTCAGCTTCCTTTATAGCAACCCATAAAGTACTGTGCTTTGTATTTGTAGCTAGAAAGGTGTTGATACACGAATGTGCTGGCTATTGCTGAGAAGTGCCTGCACAGCATCAAGGCTCTCTCTCCAACCACCACATCAAAGGCAAGTAGGCTGAGGGTGGGCAAGGGTTTGGGAGGGGACATTGCTGGGACAGTTGACCCAGTCTGACCAAGAAGGTGCTCCATGCCATATGACATCATGGTCATCAATAAAATCTTAGGGAAAGGATGGGATAGGGCATTTGTTACTAACACATTTGTCTTCCAAAACAATCCTGAGGCTCTGCTTCCTTGGAAGGGGCTGGACATTGCCTGCTGATGGGATGCTGCTGATAGAATAAATTTTCTGGAGTTTTTTGCTTTGCTTCCACATGCAGTCTTTGCTTTATTTCATTGAACTGCCTTTATCTTGACCCACAAGACTTTCCATCTTATTTTCTCCACCTATCCTGCTGAGGAAGGGAGTGCGAGAGTGGCTGAGCCGGCACCTGACTGCCAGCCAAGGTCAATCCACCACAGACTAATTTTCTACAGATATGTCTTTAAAATGATACCATGTAAATACATATCTTTTCTGTTTCACAAGTGTTGCTTTTATATTTGCTGCAAATGACCAAACAGAAATCACAAGGTACAAGAAACAAAGAGATGCCTTGGCTGTGTTTTTAGGGTGGTTTTCTGGACTTTTTGCATAATAAGAAGTGGACAGTTCCATGAAAAGAATCAGAGGAGAGTTCAGTGGTTCAGCAATGTTTCTTAGTATTGCCAGCGGTACTGGAGGCATTTCCTTCCCCAGTGCGGGCCTTGTTGACTGGAGGAAAGCATAGGGGTAGCTCTCAGTCTCATCTACATTCTAACCCAATGTTGGGTTTCACTTTATTCCAGCACACAAGGCTACTGCTATTTCTATTTTTTTCCAAATCTTTAGAAAAATGTTATTTGATGACTTTACTCATCTTTTAAAGTTTTTTGCAATTGCTTAGGAGACCCAAAGCTATAAGGAAAAGTTTGACAGTTATATACATACTTTACAGAGGCAAAGAACAACTTCAAAAAAAAAAATTGGCTGGATGAAAAGGCAAAATACATTTCCTTGTGACCAATAATAAAGAAAGATCATTTTCAATACAGAATTAATTCCTACTGTCCATGTCTTCATTCCTCTCACAAGAGCTTTGTGACTTCCCATTAATAGCTCCAGCACTAGGACTCCAACCCACAGATGTCATACCCACTAGCACAATTAGGTGACATTACTGTACAGTTCTTCTTCTTGCCATAAGGTTCTGCATCACATCCATCTCCCATCACATGGTTCTTGTTTCTCCAAACATTCTTCATATTCTCTTTATTTACCCTATTTATTTCCTTAAAATATAGTTTCTTCTCTTTTTAGCACATTTCCTTTTAATACTGCTTTATATTTTCTTTTCTGTGTAGTTAGTAAAGTAGCGCCCTGCATTGTGCACGCACTGTGTATTGCTTCTTTGTTCTTCTGTTCTATTCCTCATCTACCTTCACTCCCCAGCAATGCTGGTAGGGGCATTTTCCTCTTCTAGCCTAGCCCAAGACTTGCTGCACCTCACATTTCTCCCTTCCCTCTGCTAATGACCAGGAAGTGAGACGAACAAGATTGACCGTCTCTGAAGCACGGAAAGTGCCATCTGTGCTTTGTAGATTGAAAATCTTATTAGTTTTGCTTCCAGCCAAGTTGTGCATATGGAGCAGAGCAACTGGGGTAAGGAAAAGTGCAGCTAGGGGGAGGACCAAGAGGGAACAAGGGCAACCACGAGGTTAAAATGCAAGTATAAAAGAAATACATAGACATAAAGGTAGAGGGTAGAGAGGGAGATTACACTATCCTATTTCATCCTTGCACCTTGCTGCCATTTTTCATAACCCATATCCTAAGGTAATGTCTAGTCTAGATATACAAAGAGAATTAGGCTTTGAAGTCTCACCACTGACTGACAGTACCTAGCTGACCAAGCTATCCACAAAACATACTGGTGAGTTTTTTGGGTGGTTTTGCTCTTCTGCTTTTCACCATTGAAGAGATGAGCATCTTGTTACCTGCCTGTTCCCCAGGGTTCTCAGCTGGCACTTCATTCTTCTTTTATACCTGTGGCCTCCACTGTTGAGGTATGCTTAAGATGACATCCAAGCAGGACAGGGCTCCTGCTGCAGATACATTTTGCATGGGAGCCTGGTACTTAACCATCTCAGGTAGGAAAGGAAAACACATTCTTCAGCCTCTTGAGGTTAAACCTAGGTGTCTCAGGACATTACAGTGAATACTAGCCCTTTTTTTCCCATGTCCCTGTCTTTCTTCTCCATCAATATGTTTTGGTTTTAATTTTCTCACTGTTCTCACAGAAGCACCTGCCTTTCTGTATGAAATGTATTCACATTTGCCTTCAGGTTTTGCAATGCCTTCAGCACAGCAGTTCTACTGCCTTTAACAGGTGTAAACAAGAATGTACAGATTCCTGCTTAGGTGATGTCCCTCTGCATGAAGCACAGTGGCAGCAGCACATCATATCCCTTTCCCAGCAACCCTTTTTCCTGCCTGCTTGCCTGCCTTGAAGGCATCTCAGAAGCACGTCAGAGACACGGCAGGAGTGGTCAGGACACAATGTGCCCTTGCTATGCTTACTCTAACAGATTCTTCAGCAGCTCATTGCCAGCTGGTGCAAGCTATATCAGCCCCACAGCCATCATAACTTTTTCAGAGGCTGGAGGCAGACTGAAAAGTCAGGAAAGCCATAATCCAAATGCACTAGCTAAAAAAATACTCAGTATTAGGGATGGAACCAGGCTGTTCTGTGCTAAAATTGAATTTTCCCCCAAAGTCCTATCTTTCTCTGTATATTTCTTATGGGCTCGTAACTGTCATCACAATTACGCTTCCACTGCTTTGCAATGCATATGCTAATACTTCCTTTGCAAGCATACCTGATAATTCTCTTAGAGCCTTGCGGCCTCAAAGCTGGCTTTATATATTCATTCTCATTTATATTTTTCCCTTAATCCTTAGATTTCTTTCTGTATTCTTCTTAGAAGTCAAACAAAACTCTGCAGAATTTTAAAGCTTACATCCTAATTTCTCCTTCCTTGTGTTTTGAATTGAATGGATGAAACAAATATTCTCAGAAACAGAGAAATCCATATCTCCTTTCTTGCAATCACCAAGTACAACCTCAGAGCTCTTTATCCAGAGCTTGTATATCTTCCCCTCCCCTCCCCCAACTTAACATGCAACTCACCACAGGTTAATAGTGAAAAGTGCTGAGGGTTGTTGAACATTACATGGATCAGCACAAAGTTTCTAACATCCAGTGCCTCAATAATTTTGTTAAATTCACAGGATGAATACAGCACCACTGACACAGGGTAGCCTATGGAGCATGAAAATATCATGCTCTGCTTCATTCCAGACTGAAGAGGCTTGTAAACCAAATATTGTAAGAGTTCTCAGTGTCATTAAGAAAGATAAAGAAGGCAGCAGTGGGGGTAGGGTAGTGCAAGCTTACTGCAAGGAAGGGCACCATGCTGCTCAAACACAATACTGGATGCAGTATCCATGACCATAGCTGGACACTTCCAACCAGTTCAGCGTGCTGGGCAAAATATGTGCATTTGACTGCACTTATCTATACAGACACACCTTTAAGTGCCTCGATCTGAACAAATTACAATTTAGAAATGATTTAAGAGAGCCTGAATCAAGCCTAGAGTAATAATCATCTCTGCTGTGATTAAGGAGAACCCAGTGTTTTAGAACCTGGCAGTATTCAATCACCAATCAAAACTGCGTCAGGCATTCATTCCTATGAATACAAATACATGGAGGCCTGGCTTCACAGCTGGTGTAAATTGGCTTAGCACCACTGACTTCATGTAAATGGGCTCTAACTAGGCCAGCTGAGGAACTGGCTCAGAAATCTTCAGCCCCCCCAGAACATAGGCCTTATTTCACCAGGAAAGGAAGCAAAAGACACTGAGGTTAAAAATAACTAAAAATTAAAATGTGGGTATACTCTCATTTTTTTAAACTACTTGGGCTGTGTTAACGAACAGTGGTCTATGAAGCTCACCCCAGGAATACATACATGCAAATACACAAGTCACCAAAGGGTATTCCTATTATTCTCTGTGTCTTTCTTTGTGTAAGCACCAGCTGCAAAAACATGAAATATAAAAAGATGCTTTTGAGCACATATTGTTCAAAGCTGCGTTCTTGTTTGATTGTGATTTTAGTGGTAAATCTCTGAAACAAAGTCTGCCTCACCACCAACTCAGCTCACTCACAGAGGGAAAATGTATGCCTAAGGCAAAGGCCGCAGCCAGATATAGACTAGAGCATCCTTCCTTTGAGGGAGCTCTGGGGGGTCTGTGCCTCTCCTCCCCATCAGGCAATGCTTCCTTTCACTTCCCCACCCATCAAGACAATAGAGTCATTACACCAAGATGCAGCAGGTGCTATACGGAAGGGAGGTAAATTGTGACTTTTTCTCTCGGGGATAAGAGAGGGTGCACTCTGGGACAGGATTCTTCCTTTGCGTAGAGCAGGGAGACTGCAGCTGTGCTGAAACGGGGGCTGCAAGTTGAGTAGGTGGTGGAAGACATTTTCTTTCTCTTGTGCCCTTATCACAAAGATACACAAACAGTTCAGAGCACATTGTCCTTATTAAGTAGTTATAATCAGTGATAAAAAAAAAAAAAACAAACCAAAAACAGCACCATCCATTTTTTTCTCTTTTTTTTTTTTTTTTTTTAATAGTAAATACTACTAGGTTTAACCATGAGGCAGATAAAGCCTCTAATTCCTTTTCCCACCTATCATCTGTCCTTCTTCCTGTCAATCCTCTCCCCTTCTCCTCACCCCACTGCTACAGGGAGTGTTGTTTTGCAGGTAGCTCAGAAGCTTTGAAGTTTTCCCTCAGAAAGCTGATTATACAAATGTTAATATATCTTCAGCTTTAAAGCAGGTGGATCATCTAAGAGCATTTTACTAATTTTTCAGAAGGCTTTATACTGTTCTTTTTCCAGTGGGGATTTTTCAAGATTATAAAGAAAAAAGATGAACTGAGAAAGCAAGAAACTGTCAATAAAGGTATTTTTGATGCAAGTGGTATACTGTGACAAGGTGTCATATTCAGATCCAGATTGCGCCCATGCATTTGCTATAAATATCAATTTTGCTAATGTTGTGAATAGTAAGTAATTGAAGGGTTTTTTTCCCATATTGTCCTTGGAAGAATGGCAATGTGAATAACATTTCTGAAAAGATTTTATCCATATTTCTAGAAGGAAATTATAACAACCATGTGAATACCTCTCCTTGATAAAGGTTTGGGAAGCAGAAGAGCGTTTTTTATCGGTGTGTTGGGGGGGATTATTTGCTTGTTTTGATTTTTATAGAAATATCTTTTTTGTTGTATTCTCCTGTGTCATGATGATGCCTTTTTTTTGAAGTGGGGAGTGTGGTTCTGAATGTAAAATTCTCCACAAACTATACAGAGGATTTAATGAAAAAATGTTTTGAAAGAACTGTCATTACTTGGGTCTTTTTATAGTAAGTTTGAAAGCTTCTGCTGGCGCTCGTGCTTGCTATCTCTTTGAAGGATTATAATGTATTGGGAAGATACCATCTATCCGGAGATATATTTTAAATACTTTCATAAAAAACATTCTGGGTTATTAAAATAATGTTTACAGATTAAATGATATCATGGAATAACTGGCAACATCATCTAAATAGACACACCAAAATATCCACAACAATATGGAAAACTAAAGCTGTGATTGTTCTACCAGTTCATTACTTCCTAAAACCTAATGGCATGTGGGATCACATGTACTAAATAAGAAAGTAGTCCCCTAGAATGCCAAAGCCAGATGCTCAAAGGTATTCTGGTACCTGTATCCCACTGATGCCAAGAGGAGCCAGGTGTTTAGTTTCCACTTGAATCTGTGGGTCTGTCAAATTCAAGCCTTAGATCTGTATTACCTTTTACATTAACTACCAGTTAACTTTTGTAGCTAATGAAAAGTGCATCTCAAGACGTAGTAAGCTTTGTGTGCTATTCACAGCACCAAACAGTGAGTCCTAGTACAGAGAAAAAGAGAGTAGTTTCTAGGTGGCTTTCAGATAGAAAGGCTGTAAAATCCATCAGTATAGCTGCCATGTAACAATAACAAACCAACTAACAAAATCTGGAGCCTCCAGTTTTGTTCCAAGATCGTAATAAACTCAGGTTGTTTTTGTTTTTTAAAAAAATTATTTGATTACTTATGTTTTATTTTCTTTCAGATAAGTAAAAATCACTGTAGTGACTATCATCAGTCTTTCATATGCTGCAGTAATGATACCTTTCTACATTTGTTGAATGGTCTAGTGATGACATCAAACAATGTACTGTAGGTGATTATAAAGTCGGGTTTTTTTTCTGTTCAGTGGGAAGATAAAAATAATGTAGATAAAAGGAACATATCTTTTATAAGACAGAACTCAAGTAATTTGAGGTGGAAATCCATAAAAACATTGCAAGTGTTGTTGAAATGATGAGTCACTTCAGCAGCATAAAAATAATCTATTTATCTACATTTTTACCAAAGGCTTTGAAGTTCTCTGTCTTGGAAAATAATATATATTAAAGTGCTTTGAAAAAACTTCATTTTTACTTGGAGGCATGAGCTCTCTCTTGTACTTGTTTTCCCTCCTTCCCGACACTTCTATTTTATGTTATATCTCATTGTTAATTTTTGCTACCTCCTAGCATATACATATTTCTAAATATATATGCATTTCTATGTTAAAAAATACTATAATTAGCAGTTTAGGTCAGGCATCTGTCAATTAACAATATTTAAAAGCAATGTTCTTATCTTGAAGATGCCAAATCAGAAAGCATGGTGACTAACCAGAATTAAACCCAAATATAGTAGTGATTTTTACTGGTAATGTAGTTACAAAGATTTTTTTATTCTTTCTCATTTCTAGTACTTTCCGTCACTCAAATTGCATATTACTTTAACTAGCTTTTCAGTCATGTATCTTCATGAGAACCATTATCCTCATTTTTAGGAATGGGGACGTTGAGGCACTTGAAAATAATTGGCAGCTCACCAGGTTACTTACTGGGAAAGCCATTAACAGGATGCAAGTCAACTTTATCTACATCGGTACTTTCAGTCATTGGCAGCAAATACTCACATACAGTGCTAAAATTTATTTAGATAGGATGTCAACCTTAGATCCCAAGTCAGCTTTATAGTCAACTAGAAAATAACTTCAAACCCATTAAAAACCAGGATTTAGAAAATTTTAGTATATGTGTGCACACTTCCTTGATTTCTTCACTATACAATGCTATTTTAAATCTGTTAATTTTGAAAGCAGATAAAGAAGAGGAAATGCTTTTGCAATACTTGGCCTGTATCATGCATTCATAGCACTATCACTGTACCTTGATTACCGGATAAATGCTGGCTGCTGTCTCCTCTGAGCTCTTTTCACTTTCAGCAGTATAATTTTATGTTAAGGTTTAGTGACACCACAATTGAATTGCATAAATCTGTTCATTATGCCATTTAAACTTTGAATTTCTGTTGTAGGCTGTAGGAGAAAGAACCTTACAATCCACACACCAAAAAAAACCCTGAAAAACAGACCCACACACACCCACACACCCCCAACAACCAAATGTTTTCATTAAGCTTTGGATGTGTAAACATACACATTCATCATTTCTTTTTTTTTCTTCACATATATTTTGCCCTGCGTTTTTTTTTATTTAATTAGATATGGATTTTCTTCTCTATTAGGTCTTTCTTTAGATAGGTGTACTAACTAGAATCATAATCTTTTAATTCTCTCGTTCCATTTCCTCCTTAAGAAGAAGATACCTCATTCTGAAGCCTAATTTAGACAATGCACAAATTTTATTCTCTTTCTGCACACACAAAGAGGGATTGAGAGGTGCTGAGGTACACTATTCTGCTAAATATTTGAGATTTGTAAGAAAATAGAAATATTAGACAGTAAGCTGCCTGAAACAAATTACAATGGAAAGATGAAATTATACCCATGAATTGGGAAAAGAAGAGGATTTATGTAAGAATGATCCTTACTAAGGTGGAACAGACATTGTTCAACCTACTAAAGAAGCATTTGAGTCCACATATGAGGCTAAAGGATAAAATCTGGCTCGGAGCCAGAGCTCTGCCCCCCAAATTTCAAGCGATTTTATCATAGCAAAACCGGGACGTTAATGTCACACTTTCCTATCAGCTTGTCTATGCTATGTATGTGCATCAGTTCTTAGCTCATTTGCATGCTTCTGCTATCCACCCTGGAATTTATTGTGGTAGGACTGCATCGCAGACTTGGCTAGCAGCCAGAGCCTACTTCTTCATTCCCTCTTTATAGCTAATACAATATGAAAGTCACTAACAAAAAGACTTTCATGTCAAATTACAGGAAAAAAATCTCAATTGCCTAATAGGATTTTAAATTCTTATCATACTAGTGACTTTCTGTAAGTAGTAACATTTGAAAAGAAAGACTTAGCTGATGTTTTCTTCAAATGCTCTCTGCACATTTTAAGTTTTTTTACAAGCTGTGATACGCTGCTATTCTGTCACTACAGAAGCGATACAGGGCAATGGATCATAGCTGCATAGCCCTTCTCTTCTGTTTCCATCCCGTTGGACCTAACATCTTATCAAAAGTACCAGCTAAGGTTCTGCATATTGAGAAATACTCCTGTTTGATGTAGATGTCAGGCCTACTTTCTGCACTTCAAGGAATATGTTTATATATGTGTGTATATATACGATGAGTATATCTACATGTATTCAAGTATAACCACAAAGATGTATATATATATGTATCAATATGTATATAAACACTTTTAGCTTTGGCAATATTACACTTCTAACTGTGTTCAGGGCTTAATAATGCTAAGGTTATTAAGCTTGCTATTATGTCAATAACATGGAACTGCATTTCTGCCTAGACAACATTTGTGTCCAGCTCTAGTAGCTCCATTACACTTCTATGATGACTTTTTCGTCCCCACTACCTCCATACCTCTCCTTCATATTCCCGAGACATGTCTAGGCAGATATTTGGGTAAGGAGAGGTTGAAGTCAGGTTTTGATGCCTCTCCCTGTCCCCACACATTCACACTTGCTCCACCAAAGGTCCTGTTATCTGCAGGTTCTCACAGGGAGCAGGGCTGCGGGAAGAGGCACTGTTACAATGGTGATCCAAACTCCCAAATGCTGACTCATTCCTGCTTATCATCCCAACAAATTATCAAAGTTAAATCATGTACATCAATAATTTATGATAGCATGGTTCTTTCCCTGGTAACAACAATAAAGATAGACTTTAGATAACATTGGCTATCACTACACGTGATATATGTCAGTAGAAATAAATGGAAACCAAATAACCCCTCAGTTCTATCATTCTCTTTTAATTCAGACCCTTAACACAACTTTGTATCCCCTGCTTCTGTGTTGGACATAATAGAATATTTATGAGAATAATGCATCATTAAGAACCTTTCGGTTGAAATTTTTGGTTAAAAGTACCAGACACTAACAAAAGCAATAGAAGTTCTGCATATTTTTTTACATAACTCAAAATGTTGTTATAAAATCTCATTTTGTACAAGTACTGGTGTATCCATATAGTGCCTTGGAGAACCCAGATGTTCTAGCCAGTGAAGTTACCCATTGAAAGAGCTTTCTTCAAGTACTGGAGAAAAGCCAAAGTTCTTGGGTTTCAGCCTAATGATTAGTAAAGAAATGTCTTTTCAGATTAGCCCTTTGCTTCTGGAATAGCAAGGCCAATTGACATGCACATTGTGACAGAAATTTTGTAGAAGATAGAAATTTACCAAAAGAAAATATTCAAAATCAGATCTTACCTAATTTTATCTATGCATATCTCAGCATCCTTTAGAATGCAAAAAGTGATTCTACTGTTCTTTCATGATAAATTTTATTAACGAAACACTAGGAGATTAAAACAACTCTTCTCAGATGGCTCAGCTCCTGGACAAACTCAAACACAAAAGGGAAACCTACAGATGGAAGCAAGGACAGGTAGCCTGGAAGGAATACAAAGAAATTGTCTGAGCAGCCAGGGATCAGGTTAGGAAAGCTAAAGCCCAGACAAAATTAAATCTGGACACGGATGTCAAGGGCAATAACAAAAGTTTTTATAGATATGTCAGTGACACAAGGAAGACTAGGGAAAACGTGGGCCCCCTCTGGAAGGAAACAGGAGAACTGGTCACCCTGGATTTGGAGAAGACTGAAATACTCAACGACATTTTCTGCCTCAGTCTTCACCAGCAAGGATTCTAGCCACACCATCAAAGTTGCAGAAGGCAAAGGTAGGGTCTGGGACAAAAACTGCCCACTGTAGATCAAGTTCAAGACATTCTGAGAAACTTGAATGTGCACAAAACCATGCAACCTGATGAGGTGTATCCCTGGGTCCTGAGGGAACTGGCAAATTAAGTTGCTAAGCCACTATCATCATATTTAAAGAATCATGGTAGTCCCACTGACTGGAAGAGGAGAAACATAACCCTCATTTTTGAAAAGGGAAAAAAGGAAGACCCAGGGAACTACAGGCTGGTCAGTCTCACATCTGTGACCAGCAAGATCATAGAGCAGATCCTCCTGGAAACTCTGCAGAGGAACATGGAAAATAAGGCAGTGATTGGTGACAGTCAACATGGCTTCACTAAGGTCAAATTATGTCCGAAAAATTTGGTGACCTTCTATGACAGGGTTACAGCATCAGTGGATAAGGGAAGAGCAACTGACATCATCTAACTGGATTTGCAAAGCATTTGACACTGTTCCGGACAACATCCTCGTCTCTAAATTGGAGAGACAGGGATTTGACAGATGGATCATTTGATGGGTAAGGAATTAGCTGGATAGATGCACTCAAGGAGTTCTGGTCAACACCTCAATGTCCAAGTGGAGACCAGTGTTCAGTGGAGTCCTTTAGGGGTTGGTATTGGGACCGGTACTGTTTAACATCATTCTTGGTGACATGGAAAGTGCAGTGGGATCAAGCCAACTGTATCCTGGGCTGCATCAAAAGAAGTGCGGTCAGCAGGTCAAGGGAGATGATTCTGCCCCTCTATTCTGCTCTCATGAGATCCCACCTGGAGTACAGTGTCCGCCTCTAGGACATAGCATAAGAAGGACATGGACCTGTTTGAGTGAGGCCAGAGGAGGGCCTCAAAGATGATCAGACTCCTATGAAGATAGGCTGAGACTGTTGGGAGTTCTTCAGTGTGGAGAAGAGAAGGCTCTGGGAAGACCTCCTAGGAGCCTTCCGGTACCTAAGGGGGGGCCCACAGAAAAGATGGGGAGGGACTTTTTACACAGGCATGTAGTTATAGTACAAGAGGAAATGGCTTTAAACTGAAAGATTAAATTAAATATATAATTTAGTTTAGATATAAGAAAGAAATTCTTTATTGTGAGGATGGTGAGACACTGGAACAGATTTACCAGGGAAGTTGTGGATTCCCCGTCCCTGGAAGTGCTCAAGGCCAGGTTGGACAGGGCTTTGAGCAACCTGGTCTAGAGGAAGGTGTCCTTGCTTATGGCAGGGGAGTTGGAACTAGATGATCTTTAAGGTCTCTTCCAACCCAAGCCATTCTATGATTTTATAATTCCATGAATCTATAAAATCATGTCCTCTGAGACCTGGAGAAATACACGGACTTCTCTCTTGTAAAGTCCTTGCTTTTTGAGAAATGTGAAAGGGGTGTATATTTGTGTACCTCTGGAGGAAGAGTTATAACTGCAGTTCTGAGAGCATACTTTTGAGTACCTCAGTCTGCCAACCTTGGATTGTAGCCAACCTTATATATGTATTGATATATCTTTTTTATCTTTTTCTTTTTTTGGTGTGGTTTTGGTTTTTTGGTTTGTTTTTTTTTTAGGGCAGATATCTGGACTATAAATTATTTTAAATCCCTAAGGAGACAGGTGTCTAGTTGCTAGTTGGATCTATATTCAGAGTGGTGGATTAATTCCTTGATGAACAAGAGTTTCTGTTTTATGTAAATAATTTCTGGCATTTCAAAGAATTTTTTTCTGCAAAATAAACAGAAGTCAAGGAAATAGGATATCTTTGACTCCATAAAGGCATCCTTTTACTCCCAGGAACATGATAAACAAGTTAAGGAGCATTATTCCTTCCGTGTAATCTGGACCTAATTTCTAGTACTGCATACAAAAGTTTTAGTAATGACGAAATATATATAGGTAGTAAATGTCTCCACAACTCACAAAAGCTCAGTGAAATTGTTTTTCTTCCCTAGCATCCCACCAATATACTGACATTTGCAAATCATTGATCTAAACAACAATTAATTTCAATGAAATTAAAAACTACAGAAAAACAGGCAAGCAAAATAAATACCACAGTATAGGAAAGGCTGAATGCATTTAAAAGCCCTGGAGATCCTCAAACTAAAATGACAGACACACAAAGTAAATTCCAGCTGCTACTGTGAACTAGTAATGAAAATCAAGTCTAAAGATAAAAGCCCTGAAACAGAAGCCACAGTAGATATAATTGAGTACTATACTTCCCACTCATTTTTCCCCTTTAAATTTAACGTGTTTTGCTAGGAAACTGTTACAGCCCCATGATGGGCTCAAAATGAAAGCACTATGTTATAGTGATATGTACCTATAATAATATCCAATATAAAATGTTGAAGTTATATTGCAGCATGATTAGCTTGGGTAACAGTGAGCGTTCTCCTACTGGCAATAAAAGATAAGGCTGTCATGAACAGTTCTGCTTATTTGCCTTCTAATTTTACCATAGAATAATGGAAGCCAATGATAGAAAAGCCCTGTTGGGCCACCTAGTTCATGTCGCTGCCAATGAAGAATTGATCATTACAGTCTACTTTTTATCATTGACAGTTCTTTTACAGCTTCCCTTTGGAGTATATTCTATATTATCAGGCATATCAACGTGAAGAAGATTTTGATGCTTTTCAGTCTACATTTGTCTGTTCTTAATTCTATCCCATTAAACATAGTCACAATACTTTGCACTTCTGTGAATATTTCCTCTTTTCTTGAAGTGAACATCCAGGGACAGGTACAATACTTTCTTTGTGGTCTGTAATGTCAAACCTTATCCAGTGTCACCATCTCTTTTTGCAGAATTTAAACTTCTAATAAAATAATTTTAAAAATTTAAGAGTTTCCTAGTTATGAACAGACACAGGCTTTTGGCTAAGAAGCTGGGAACTGTTCCATCTACTCTGGTGCAGTATGAGACTCCTCCCTGTGTGTTGGGGATGCCTTTTTAGGTTCCAGCATCACAACCCATCTTGGTGTGTTTCCTTGCTGGCTTAGCTATCTTTAGCTACCTTAACGGTTCAACAGACCTCTGAAAGTTATGCCTCCTGTTTTTAGGAACCTCTAGGAGTAGAAGTCAAAATACAAAGTAGCTTGTCAGTTGAGTTTGGCTGCTGGACCAGAACATAATGAAGAGAAGAGTCCTAACCATACCTGCCCAAATGTTTGTAATTTCCAACACCCAGAATAACTGTACACAGAGCTGTTTAAATATTTTCTAATAATGTGTGTGTATTTAAAATATTTTCTTTATTTAACAAAAAAAAAGATTGTATGTAATAGTTATGAAAAAGATGATACTCTTGGCAAAATTTGCAGAGAAAGAAAGAGTCAGTCATTCCCAATTATTTAATAACATCAAGGGCCCAAACTATGTCTGAACCAGTTGGGTGGCCTTAAAACATACACTGCCACAACATATTGCTTTCTGTCACAAGTGCTCCGTTATAGTATCCTGTGTTCTCACTGTTTTATTTTTATTTCCATGGGTGTT
>JAOXJM010000001.1:175832041-175846558 GCA_026413425.1 Tringa solitaria
TGCGAGCGGCTGCCACGTGGTGCTGTGCTGCCGTCTGAGGCCAAACCACGACAACTTTGTGTCTTAATGCTGTGTTACCGTAACAGTTGTAAGAGAGTGTACATAGTCTCTGTTGAATCAGAAGGAAAATGAAAACATTTTGCATTCTGAGATGATGAATGACATTATAAGCAGCAAAAATAAGGCCGGATTATACAGTGTTCTTTTTAATTCTGCTTGCATTTAGAACTGTCACATACAGATGCACTCTTGCCTCTCTAGTTCCTGATACATGGATCTCTACATCGTTTCAGTTCAACCTTTCCCCAGTTTCTGGCATGTAGACCTTGCAGCGTTTACACAGAAGGGATAGGGAGTGAATTACACAGAAAAAGTGGCTGGTAAAAAGATTTAATAAGAAGATAGGCAGCTGGTCTCTTTATCCTCTTCCTCTCCATCTTCTCATGCTTGTTTCTTCCCAATCTACCCTGAGCCTTCCCTTTCCCCATTGTTGGCCTTTCATCTGAACACCCTATAAAAAGTTTTACAAAATACCACAAACCCACTTTAATATTTGATAATACTGATGTTAGTCTTGTTTATCCCTTCTAATCAATTACAAGTTCAGGCTAACCCTCGTCAAGGCTGTGTCTGAGTGGTGCCTTTAATGAACCAGAGGTCAAAGCATTCTGATCTTTGTTATTGTCTTCATTGCCGCTTTCTTATATGTAAGTTATTTCTCTTACATTGAAGAATCCTTAAATAAGTAATTCAATGAATGAGACACTCTTTCACTCCACATACTTTTACAGCTTTATTTACCTCTATGCTTTAGGGGAATCCTTGGCCATCCAGGATTGCCTAGACAATGGCAGTGATTTGAGGAAAAGCCCGCACAGACTTTTCCCCTTAATGTGGATGAGCTGTAAGCTTTGGATGCTTATGGAGTTTGGCTGTGCACAGCAGGGGTCAGACTGGCAGCTTTCTATCTTCTCCACGAGGGCTGTGACAGCTGCAGCACCAGAGCATGGCCCCTCTGCGTATGGGGTTGGTCTCCCCCTGCCACCCCACCGCCCACAGAGCAGCTGCAGGCAGAGAAACTGTCTTTGTGGTCTCATTGCTCCCTCTTTTGGAGTTTGGCAAGAAAGAAATATTGTGGCAGTGGAGAAGAAATCAGGTGGAGACAGAGGAAGGGGAGAAGGTGTGAGGAGTACAGGAAGAGGTGGTCAGAGCAACATCTGGGAACAGAGGCACAGGATCCAGGAACAGAGCACACTGAAAGAGAGTGGGACATGGAGACAAAACAAACTAGGGCGAGAGAGAAAAAAAGAGAAAGAGAATGGGTCAGTGTGTGGAGGGGGAGGCTGTTGCAGAAATAAGGGACAAGGGCAAGAGTAAGGGCTGAAGATGGATTAAAAACTGGGGATGAAAGCTTTCATTTTACAGCAGTGCAAATTAGGAATTTGATCAGAGAGGGATTAGAAAGGAGACTAAGGGAATAAGTTCTAGAGAGTCTGAAATCACTAGGATGAATTCCCTATTTCAGTCTGGAATTATATACTTTATTTCTTGGTCTCAACAGTACTATCTGGAAAACAGCTGTATAATTCAATTCTTTGGTAAAATCCATATCTTATTCTGTTCTCGTGGTTGATCCACATGCAATGTAACAACATCACTCCGTTACTGTTCACCACTAGTCATATGCAAAACTTGCTTAATAATCTTTCAGTTTAGAAAAAAGAAATACACTGAGTCCCACAGCCCATGTTAGTAATGTGTGCAGTATGTGTTGCAGCTCCAGTGTTAACCAGCCATGAATTTTTCTCTCTTTTCCCTTGCTAGAAATATTTCTCTTGGACATATTTTCTTTTTACTTGTTTTTAAGTAAATGTCTGACAGTTCTGGGCTCACTTGCAATAGTTATTTTTTGTTTGTTTGTTTTGTTTTTCTCTCTTACAAATGCTTCCCCTGATGCCTTGCTGACCTTTTGAATTCTCTCCCTCTCAGCAGCTTAATTTTAAGAAGAGAATCCTCCCAGACACCCCCCAATCCCCCTTTCTCCTTCTAACCAAGTAGTGGGTAAATACACCCATATTATGAACAGCAATGCACTGCAATTCAGTCACTTTTACCACAAGCTACCTATTAAGTATAATTTTTCCTCAAGACTTTCCAAGGTGCCACAAGTAAATACTTGAAGTAAATGTCAAGCTGCCTTCCAACTTTCAAGAAAGAACCAGGGAAGATTTCAAGGACATTACAAGGACTATTACCTCATTATATTTCATATGCCATACTAAATAATGGCTGAGTTTTGCAAGTGTATTGGTATTTATCAAGAAGGAGGATGAATTCAGGTATAACTATTCCTATATATTTTCTTCTCACATTTTTTTTTTCTTCCTGTTAGCTGAAGTCTGGTCTACATAAGAATTAGTTTACAGTACAACTGTATTTGTAAGTGGTATGATTATTGTTATTTATAAACAACATAATCAATGCAGAGAGAAAAGCCCTTAAGAGCCAATATAACTGTAACAGAATGTGCATGCATCTATGTAACATAATCCTCTACCTTTCTGTGGTTTTAGCTATATGTTTAGCTATATGTTACTGATTTAGGGCTATGGAAAGGAATATATTATTGTTTCATAATAGGTGAGATGGTAACATCTTTACAGATAAATATGGCTTTTCTGATATCTCAGTGAAAGGTACAGTGCTGACTACACAACTTGAAGTTTCAATTCATTAAAAAAGGGTGGGGAAAAGACAGAATCTGTTAAAAGAAAAATCTATTCTTTTCACATTGCTAAGTGTATAAAATTCATAGACTTTACTAGAAATTAATTTTCAAACTTTGACTTTTCCTGTGTTACTCAGCATGGGTTCTTATTTTGGAAAGTGAGAATGGCTCATTCTAATTCTTAAGATATACACTCCCTTTGCATAAGCTAAGATTTAGTCCACTTTACCATCTCAAATAGAGTATAGAGATTCTCTTACTAGTCAATTGAGAGAGATAAGCAACTCTAATAAATTTAGATTAATTCTACTTATTTTTGGAAGGAGTACAGCTGTCTCTCTCTTTCCATGAATGACAGAGACACCTAAATAATTCACTCCAATTAGACACCTGACTTCTAGATGGCTAAAGTTAGATGAGATGAATCCTAACTTTAAACCTCCTGTGTCTGTTGTTTCAACTTAATCTCTTGCCAAGTTGCAAGCTAAAGAACAAACTGGATTAGAATACTCTTTAAAAAGAAAAAACTACCATTACATCACATTGTACGAGTTGACTTTTCAGCCACGTCCTCACACAGGAAAACTCTCATTTTCCATTGAATTCTGTTCTGTCATTATGTTCTTTGTGTAATGAGGAGAAGGATACAGAGAGAATCTGACCTGAAACTCTCCTGCAATTCCCTTTCTGTGTCATTCACCTTAAGACCATTACAAAACCCAAACCAGAATTGTCTTTTCTAGACTTTTACAAAGCATCATACAGATTTATTTTTACTAGCTTTTGTAGCAGACAATATTGTTTATTTTTACTAGAAGATTGCAATGTGTTAATAAAACCCCATTCTATCATTTCATTTCAACCTAATGTCTCAAATACACATACAATATGGCAAATAGTATAAAACATTTTAAATCAGAATTGGAATACTCTTAATAAAGAAAAAAGTCACTACTCAGGAAATCTACTGGTTTCACAGACAAAAGTCAGAGATAGAAAATCAGTGTACTAGAAATAGAAACAGGAAGGGGCAATCAAGAAGGAATATAGACACACTGTCAGAGACTGCAGGAATGTGACTAGGAAAACCAAAGCCATCCTAGTGCTGAACCTGATGTGTGCTTTGAATGCAATGAGAAAGTCTTCTACAGGTACATTGGCAGCACAAGATAGACTGGGAGATATGTGGGCCTGCTGCTGAAGTGGACAGAGGAACTGGTGACAAACAATGTGGACAACTCAATGCCTTCTTCACCCTGGTCTTCATTAGTAAAATTTGGCCTCAGTCATTCCAGGTCTCTCTGACCAGTGGAAAAGTCTGGAGCAAGGAAGATTTCCCTTGGCTGGAAGAGGATTCTATTAAAGAATAATTAAGCAAACTAGACATACGCAATTCATTAGGACCCGATGGGATGTACCAACAAGTGCTGAGGGAGATGGCTGCTATCAATGCCAGACCATTCTCAATAATCTTTGGAAGGTCATGGTGATTGAGGAAGGTTCATTGAGGGCTAGAGGAAAAAAGAATGTTGCTCTAATCTTCAAGAAGGACAAGAAGGAAGACCTGGGAAACCACCAGCTGGTCAGCCTCACCTTAACGTCTCAGAACGTGATGAAGAAAATCCTTCTGGAAGCTATTTCAAAACCATGTTTTTGGACAAGAAGGTACTTGGGTGTAATCAAGGTGGATTTATGAAGGGAAAATCATGCCTGGTCAACTTGACAGCCTTCTACAAAAAAATCACTAGCTCAATGGATAATGTGAGAACAGCTGATACTGTTTGTCTTGACTCTAGTAAAGCTTTTGACAGTGTCTTCCATATAATTCTTACAGTCAAACTGATGAATGGACTAAGTAACTGGATAATGAGGTGGACTGAAAACAGACCAAACTTCAAGGTTTGATTAGCAGGACAAAATCCAATTCAGTCAATAGTGTTATAATCCAGGGGTCAATGCTGTTTTAGAAGAGGTGGACACATCTTCATTAATGAAATGGATGGTGGGACAAAGTGCGCCCCCAGCAAATTTGCAGAAGATGCAAAACTGGGAGGATTGCTTAATACATGATGTAGCTGTGACAGCATTCAGAGGATCCCTGAGAAGCTGGAGAAATGGGCAGAAAGGAATCTCATGAAGTTTAACATTGTGCATTGCTGGCAGGTCAAGGGAGGTGCGCCCTTCCCTCAGCCCCCATAAGACACATCTGGAGTGATGGATTAAATTCTGGACTCCCCAGTAAAAGAGAGACATGGATGTATTGGAACAAGGGTGGCAAACAGCAGCAGAGAGATTTAAAGGACTAGAGCATCAGGCGTATGAAAAGGGTCTGAGACAGTTTGAATTGTTCATCCTGGGAAAAAGAAGTCTCAGGTAGGATCTTATCTATGTGCATAAATAGCTGATTAGTGGGAGTAAAGAAGCTATAGCCAGACTCTTCTCAGTGGTGCTCACTGACAGGACAAGAAGGAACATACTAAAGTGTGCAATAGTCAACTTAGATTTGAGGAAACACTTCTTCATTGTGAGGGTGGTTAAGCACTAGAACAGTTTGCTGAAAGAGTCTTTGGAGTCTCCGTTCTCAAAGATATTCAAAAGCTGACTGGACTTGGTCCTGTTGCTCTAACTCACCCTGCCAACTTCAACCATCCTATGATTCAGCAACTGTGAATAAATTCACATTTCAAATGTACAGTATAAATTGGGTGGGTTATGTTACATTTCACCTCGCACTATGCACTGTTCTACTTCCTCTGCACTAAAACATTCTGTATCTTTTCACAGACATGCCAGGTTTTTGTTTATTAATATTATTTTTGCATTATTTAGGTAACTGCTTTTTAGAGGAGATCTTACATGCCAATTTATTCTATTACTTTGTTTCTAGTCCTGGAACTTTTCTATGCTTTGACTTCCTAATTGCTTGACGAAATTAGGAGACCATGGCAAATCAATTGCAAAATTACAGCACAGTCCTTTTCTTAGCAATGTAATTTTTTCTTGTTTCACAATTTTTTATTTTAATTTGATCTCTTGTCCTCCCTTTCCTGTCAAAGATTTGTTACATTGCCTGTGAAGGGGTGCAATTATCAACGCAAGTGGAGTTAAGTTAATGTAAAAGACAAAAATGCTGAACTAGGGACATTAAACTAAAGAAAATGCAGGACAAATACTAGAGAAAGGTTCTCAAATGTTTGATTTTTTAGATTATGCTGCCCCCAAAAATTAAGTGGAAGCTCATTCACTTGGATGGTTTCAGACTATGCTGGGTATTATACCATATCAAAAAATAAGGTTTTGGGAGGTGTCTAGGCTAGGTCAGGTGAATTTTATCAGTCTATAAAATGGCCACTAGTAGAGTTTTTTGTCATCACTGAAAAACTGTGCTTATAATGTCACTGTACAAAAATATACTCAAGATTGTCACACCTTGTTTATCAAAATGTGGAGCCAGTACTAGGAAATAATTTCCATTTCAACTCTTTATAACTTCTGCAGTCTGCAGAAATATAAATAACTGCTTCACACAACACTTCTGTTGTTTCAGAGGGCATTATGTTATGTCAGGATCAAAAGCATCTGGAACTTTAAAGGGTTTTACTTAATCTGTGAGTTATTGCTTTCCTTCCTATGTATTAGAATGAGATATTTGTCTGTAGTCAACAAGAGAGCTATAAATATTGGTTCAGTTGTTAAGTAGTTGCAAAGATTTATAGATCCTGGTAGGATAAATAACATCTGATGGTTTCCTTCTAAATAGTACTACAGGTTAATGGTAGTGATAGTGCAGAGATTATAGAACATTTTAAAAGTATTTTATATCAGTGCTGTCTTACGAAAGAAAAACAAAAACTACCATAACTTTTTGAATACTTTGGTGGTTCCAGAAAATATATACTCTGAATTTAAATATTCAGAGGAAAATGAGTTCTTAAATTCATGCTGTTTGCATATCCTGCAGATTCAGCTGTCTACACTAAAATAGCTCTGTGAGTCTCCATGCACAGGCATCTTCTAGATGTGATTATTTGGTTCAGATGTTAGCTGCATTGTAATGTTTCATTTGACTTGGCAGAACCTTGACACACAACTGGGGAACAGTATTGTTTGCAGATGTTGTTCAAAGGGTATGATGTTATTTTCTGAGTGGTCTCATCTTTCCTTTTATGAGTAGTCATCCTGTACCTAAAGATCTGTAATTAAAATCTGAAGCATGCTTTTGGACAATATGGCCCTATTGGTCTTCTTCTTTGTTTAGAATTATAAATGGCTGCAAAAACACTGTTATTTTTACCTCCTCTAGCTTTTACAAGACTTTTTCCGTAGTGGAGGAGAAAAAACAAAACAAAACAAAACAATTACTTTATACTAGCTTCTCATTTAACAGGACAAGCTGACTGCTAGTCTTCATAATGTAACAGAAGATTAGTCCTAAACCATAGCACACCGACCCCTTATAAACGATTTTATAACAGCATCAAGGGAACATCCTCAATGTTCATCCAAGCCTTTTGGTGATTTCTTTGGGTCTAGAAAAACTCAAAACAGTATTGAAGCAGTGAGTAGCAGGGAGTACATCAGGATGAAAGCTTCTCTAACAAGAAAAGGAACGTCACAGCATACAGCTCACATCACAGGATATTTTGGCAATATGTTCCTACACCTACTTGTCTCACCTAAGAGCATTGCTACATGATAACATAATTCCTGTGTTTTGTTTCCATATGGCACAGCTACTGACTGTGCTTTATTAAAGGAAGTCCCACCATAGTGTTGTTATTTTAGGGTCTTTTTTCAGCTTTAACAGAGCATTGTTGATCTCAATCAGGTCAGTCACCCTGGCAGAGCCCAATCTTGACATATGAATGACAACACATATCAGAACAGTCAAAAGTTTACAACATGTCATAAAAACTGAAGTAGTGCATGCTATCCTCTTGTGGCCTGAGTGGGATTGTAGGCAACCAGTGATTTGTAGGCTCCATTACTTCCCAAACGTTCAGTGTATCTAGCCCTTGGCAGGGTGTCAAGTACAAAGAATAATCAGTCTTCAGATATCACTTTTGAAATGCTATGCTCTACGCTTCCTTCAGGTGACTCATTCTTTCCATGTTGTCAAGATCCATTGATGAAAGCTGACTACTTTCAAAGGCCTCTGACAAGTGAAGCATCCTCAATACATAGAGAAAATGATACTGTGCAATCAGTACTCACAGAACATACCATGAGTGATGGATGAGTTACTGCTTGGCAACATCATGGTGAACTTCTCTTCCAGACTCAAGACAGAGCCATAGAACAGTTAAAGAGATCTTGGACCCAGGAGGAAAATGATCACACTGGGAAGAGACTTGAGGAGTTTTTAAATTTATTTCAGAGTTCCCATAAATCTAGCTGCTGTCTTCTGGATGGCGACAATATCCTACCCTTACAGCAAATCTGTGCATTTAAAATAGGATAGACATACTGCAGGAGCATGAAAATGATGTGAAAATCGATTGTACTAATGCAGGGCAGCGCTCACAAAGTAATAGCTATTAAGAAGGCATTTCTGTTTTAATACATTTTTTAATCCTTTATATAAATAATATATGCAGTGTAATAAAACATCACTAACAAATAGGGATTTAAGATGTTTCTCTTTTTTCATTTTCTTTTTTTTTTTAACAGCAATGGCTACCTTAGACTTTGCAGACAATTTGAGTAAAAAAATTAATGATATTGCTAATATTATATAAACTTCAATACAAATTCAGAGGGAGCTAAACCTTCTCAAGTGAGAAGGTTTAAATTTCATAGTTTATGTTCTGTTTGTTTTCATATTGTGTATTTGTTCTCGAACATTTCTAAGCTGAGAATGGCCTTCTGGTGTTTTATAGAGAATATGTTTTTTCTGTTCGGTGTGACACATTTTCCAATTTCTTTTTTTTCCCCCAGCTACTAAAAAAAGAAATCTAGCTAGTGAGTGAGTCTCTTTCCTGATAATTCTATGTTATGCTTTAGTTGAGAACTAAAACATAAACGCAGATAAGTATGATCAGCTATGAACAAGGATATAGGTGAATAAGGTTGGCTTTAGGAATCCTAAACCTCTGCACTTAAGCCCTCTATGAACAGCTCAATTTTCAAATGAATATTCATTAGAAGCTTAAGAATACTCTTTAACATGTCCAGTAGCACTTTGGTTTTGAATGTGTTTAAGAGTGTGATGCCTAACTGTGAGCAATCATACAGGTGTCCTTAAGGCTTTGTCTAAACGCATATCAGTACCACTGAAATTATTCAAAACCATGTACAGAGAAAAGAATACTGCTGCTTATGTTAGCTTAGTGGTAAAAGAATTCATCCAAGAAATGTGGGGTTTAAAATATCCTTACCCTCAAAGGGTTTGAACCACACCGTACATCATCAAGATCACTGAGCTGCAAGCCTTTCCTTTTGAAAATAGCGTGCTATTTGACAGGAATGCACATCATGAGGCCAGAGGAAAACTATGCAAGGGGTAGCACTGCTCTGCTGCCTAAAGGTGAAAGCATTCACCTGGAACAGGGTAGAAAACAACTGTTTGTTCTTTCCTGTTCTTTTTAATATGCTCATTCTAAAGTGAATATAAAACCTGTTTTGGATCTATAAACAGTGTGGGACTTTCAGGCCAGAACATGTAAGGAGCAATGAAGACTCACACACAGCACTTGCTAATCCAACTGGACAGAGAACCTCAGGTCAAATCTCATCTGCAGACATACCCTCCTACATCTCAGATTGCACTGCTGGCAATCCAGTGGCTGTTCTTAGGCATCACTATGCCAAGGTGCCTGCCAAAACATATAGTTCTAGATATTGCTTTATATATTTCTGAAGAACTGTGTGATTCTTTGCTCCCCATCTGCAAAATATAACTCTTCTCTCAACCCCCGCTATGCTTACGCAGTCTATTTAGATTAAAACTCAACGACGTACTTCATATACTCCTCCCAGCATGCAGTGCACGGTTACCTGGGGAGGGAATGGGGTTTGATACTTCTATCATGCAAATAAGGGAAGATTTCCCTCCCTTCCCCCTTTCTCTACATGCATATATTTTATATATAAGATCTCCTCCTTTCTAAAACTCACAGTTTTTTCCATGTGCTGTGGGAAGCCCTGGAGAAAGCAAAGGTATCCATGTATACATCTCAGCATCCTTGAAACTAGGTGACATAACATCTGAGAAACAAACTGTTTTCTCCCAAGCACCTGATAAATAAGCACCTGTAAATAAACATAGGTGAGTTGTTGTTGTTGTTATAATGTGGTTGTGCAGTATATGTTTGCAAATGCAGGACTAAACCATATGTCAACATTTGCCTTAATGTACTCCTGGAGGCTACCTACGCAGGAATCAGTCAAATAACTTCAAAACAGCTATAAATATATGCACCTCCCATTACATTTCACACAGTTATATGCACAGTGGTTGCCTGGTGTGTTGGGCTTAATTTACATATCTTGCCTTTTGCAAGCTGAACATAATTTGGTACACTGTTTAAAGTTTATTATTCCAGTATCGTTTGATGTTCTAATTTACTTTGTGTGCCAGCATTTAATTTCCTACTAATCTTTTAAAGAGTTGAGTAAGGATCATGGTAGCCTCGTTTCTTAAAGACTTCTGTAACGAGCTTGGGTGCCAGCTTAGTCTAACAGGAAGTTAGAGCTGCAGTTCATTACAGAACAGGGAGCTCCAGCTATATTGAATTACTGCCAGGAAATATTTACAGGCTACAGTCATAGACTTTACCCTTCAATCAATGATGGTCTAAGGGAACACTTCCTGAAGTTTGTTAATGCATTCTGCTAGCCTGACAAGTGGGTGTAAGCTAATTCTGCCAACTACAGTACCTTTCTGAGTGCTGCTTTGAGGCCAAAAAAACACCCAAATATTTTTAGTGAATAAACAACTCATCAAAACATATGAGAACAGAAGGTTTCAAACATAGCAAAGCAATTGGGATAGTCATTTTAGAGTTAATTAGGAGCACAATGGTGCTTTATTCAAGCCTCCTAGACCAAGAGCCATCTGCATAACAATATAATATCCCTTATAGCCTCCTTGTAACTCTATAGAGATATGAATTAATAACTCTCTCTTTACTGTGTCTGTGAAACAAAAGGGGAACATTTCAATAAATATGAATAACATGCAGGAAAATTTTGCGGTCAATAGACTATGCTTTTAAATTCTGTTCTATATATTTGTTGCTGTCCTCCACTTTTTTGTTCCATCCTCCTTTTATCATTTTGGATGTGTTTGTATGGTTCTGTTGAAGAATTATACTTAAAAATAAGAGACAAGAGCTCCAATGGAGTAGCACTGTTGTATTCAAGAACACAAGTGAATAATTTTATGTTTCTTACTCTGTTATGTGTCATGACTTTTTTTAGGCATAAAGTGCCTTGGGCTTCAGGGAGTAAGTGTATCCTATACTTTTCACTGTATTTTGCAAGTAAATAAGAAAAAAAATATTGTATGCCTGTTTATTGTTTCACTGGTTCTGGCTAGTGGGTGGAGCTCCATCTCTCTGAGTGGCAGGGGAGGAGGTGTAAGTGGTGGAAAGATGCTGCTTATGTCTGCCAGCAGTAAATTACCATCCCCTTACTCCCCAGTCACTACAGCAATGAGGCAGAAGGAAAATAATGATCCACAGTTCTTTCCTTTAGCTGCCCGTGGAGTTGTACAACAGTGGTGTAACTTCATTATGGGTTGTCTGTATGAAACAAACTTCAGCTCACATTGCCAGGGGAAGTTTTAGACAGAGGAAGGCCATGTTGAAGGTGCAACAGGCACCATAACAGAGATTCCAGTTGTTAAAGACATTTGGGAGTAAGATGGCTGGGAAAGATGGGTGAGGTTTAGTATAAATTTCATAGCGGTACTCACTCAAAGCCATCCAGTAGATTGAATATGTCATTATTTGTACCGCTATTGCAGCAAACAATTTCTGAAGGTGGGAAATGTAGCAATTTAGACTTGAGAAGTTTCTGGATTAAGGCACCCTGACATTGTAAGGTGAGTCCTTGGATTACTTGCCCCAATTTCGTTTTATTTAGTTCTAAAACCAGTTACTGATATAATTTCAAAAGACCAATAATCAAGTAATAAATCATGTAAAAGAATTTTGGCTTTTAAAGAGAGCACATTAAATCCTGCTAGATAACCAAAATAAGCACCACAGATTTGTAAGTATAGAAAAAATAATGGACATATTTTGGCTAGTGTTTATTTAACTATAGCAATTTACATCGAAAAAAAAAAACCCAAAGATATAAAGCTCTAACAACAGACATCTAAGACATTAGAAAAAATCATTATTGTTTACACAGAGAAAAAAGAAATCACAGATTGCTTTCCACTTTCATATCCACAATTCACTTATAAAAATTAAGCAATTTTTCTCTTAATCAAATATATTAAAAAACTTTTCTTTAGTGTAACAAACAAAATGCAAATTGTCTCCGTATACATGGCGTAACGGCTCTAGTACTGTTAAGTATTGAATGAGATGAGCAACAGGAATGCTTACAGTACTCATGGCACCACAGATCTATGTATTGTCCCAAGCCAATACCCTGGGATCTGAGCTGACCTGTACCTCGTGCTCTGATACTTGTGCCATCATCTCTGTTGATATTTAGGCAAGTGAAGCCACAATTTTTGTGTACAGTCTGTGGTGAGCTGTAGGTGCTCTTACGGGCCTGAAGAGGGGAAATTCTGCTTACATTGTCTGTTTACGTCTCCACTGAAAGCACAGGGAACTGGTAGAATGTAAGTAGTAGTAGTCCATGTAGAACTTGCCCCATCTAGTGATTTGCATTCAGGATTATAGTTCAATAACAGTGGAAAATCTGGAGACTTAACTGGTTCAAATCCCTCTTTCTAGGTAACATTTTACATTTTCTCTAAAATAAAATTGTGTGGGCACAGTGCTGTACAATAACCATCACACCATTAGGCAAGAAATGCACACTACCTGTAATGCAGCTGAAAGGATTTGGAGTCCTAATCAGATATAAATTTTCGAGATTCTGTGGTGGACTTCAGGAAAGCGTAGGTGATTCTCCATCTGAATCTGCTTGTCAAAGGACTCTAGATTGGAGATAGATAGGTGATTCTCAACTTGTATTGACAGTTAAGCACAAAAGGAGAGACCAGCTCTGTAGAGAGTTGTATCATTACAGAAACCTACAGAGATGTGCATGGCTACAAGGAAGCAGATGTGATCATTTTCTGAATTACCTATAAGGTTGTCTAAACCAAATTTTTTTTTTATATTCCCCACCGCAAGGGCACGTGCACATGTATCAAATAAGCTGATTCACACCTTACATTCTTAAATTTATAAATTTTTTTCAGATATGGCTGAAAATTTTGTAAGTCATATTTACTGAAACAAAATCTAAGGAAATAGTAGAGAACTGGAAATCAGACCTGAAGCAAAGTCTCAGCTAGGCTAAGCAGCAAACTGCAGAGCTAACAAAAAGCTACTTAATTTCCAACAACAGAGCTATTAAAACTCCAAAGTTAAATAAATGTAGGTTTAACAAAAGTTTCCATACATTATGATTTAAACCAACTTGTGCTTTATTTTGATAAATGCTAATGTTTAAGTTTTCAAGCTATTATTCAGCACTAAAAAAAACCCAAAAAACCCCTTGATCTTATCATCATGTCATTGACTTTTTGTTCTATACCCCCTGTACATTGTTCCAAACTTATAATTTTATTTGAAACAGAGTTTAATTTAAACTCGAATGTGTCAAATCTACCTTGAGGAGTTTAATTTAGACTCAAATGTGTCAAATCCACCTTGTGGAGTTTTGCTGAGGAAAAAAATCATCTCCCCTGAGACACTGGAAAGAGAAGATGTTAAAGAACTGTAGCTGGAGTTCATTACTGAGTTAGAGGCAGGTTTGTGCAGTTGTCACTTATCCATGTGATAGTTTCTTTTTGTGAGTATTTCTATTGATAATTCCTAGGAGTATGTCCTGCTTATCGGAAATACTGCATAGTTTTGCTATTAGTAGCAGAAAAGAGGACAAGTTTAGCATCCATGCCATAAGAGTTGCCCCATTATGTCCTGCAGATTGCTTGCTGAATAATCTGTAACCCAATGTAAACAAGGTCCTGTGAAGGTGCATTTATCCCATTTATCAAATCTAAATTCAGGTCAATTAGATCAGATCAGGTTTGGATGCTGTCCAGTCTTACTGTCTATCTGCACTAGGTACAGGCCAACTCAGGGTGAAGTTCAGATTTAAGGAAAGTTTTCAGGCTTTCACATGTGGATAGAGGGTACCTGAGGTGACACAGCTCACTACACTACTTGTTCAAAGGTTTGGACTGATTAGAAGTAGTCCCGCTGGCACATTCCATCCTACCCACCTTGGAAGTTTTGTCACACATCCGTGGTGTCCTTCTTGGAAAGACATCAATGCTACCAGAGAACATGGTATTTATAGACTTTTATAGTATTCTGAGAGTGGCAGATGCAGACATGATGGTCCACAGCTGACAGCATGGATACCAAAGTAGCTGCACTGAAGTCATACAAACCCAAAGATAGAGATAGATTGTAATGACTCCATGGTAAACTTAAGTTTACTTACAGGAAATATTTTAAAGTGAACATGAAATGTTTGCATATTTATTACAATTTTCTTTCTGAGGGATGGATTGATTGTTGAGAGATTAATAAAACTAGTAACCATATATTTGCAACAAAAATTTTGAATTTGCTAAAATACATTTTGGG
>JAOXJM010000001.1:175879041-175890102 GCA_026413425.1 Tringa solitaria
ATAAAGAGATTTACGAGTTTAGAAGGAACTAAACTACTTTAATGAAATATTAATATTAAAATTAAAAATTAAATAATGAAAGAGACGATATATGCAAAACCATGTCAAGCTCTCAGGATGATGTCACCAGCAGGCACTGAGGAAGTCCCTGACTGGACTCAGTGATGGATGGGTCCTGGATTCCAGCTCTGGATTCAGGAACACACAGATCGGCATCAAAGGCAGATGAACAGAGAGGGTCCTCTTTGGACATCAGCCATCGAAGAAAGCAAGCTGACCCTTTGATCCCTCAGATTTTATACTGAGCATGGGGCAGATGGGATGGAATACCCCGGTTGGTCAGGTTTGGGCCACCTGTCCTGTCTGTTCCTCCCCACAGATGGAACCCCTCTACACTTTTCTGTTTCCGACCCTCCAACAGGGCCCATAATAAAGTTACCTGACGTTGGTTGTTATAGCAATAAGTATAAGCAAGAGCCTCTCTGTATACCGTTCCTTGCCATGAAGTACAGACATTGGTCTTATCACTCTGAGAACAAACAGTTTTTTCCACAATACGCTATTAATTTCAGAGAGTTAGAAGAGGACTAGCTAAAATGTGAAATTATTGGATAGAAAGTTGGTCTTGTTTTACCTCAAACCAGGACAAACTGAAAGAGGGCAGATCTAGATTAGATATTAGGAAGAAATTCTTTACTGTGAAGGTGGTGAGACACTGGAACAGGTTTCGCAGAGCAGCTGTGGATGCCCCCCTCCTAGAAGTGTTCAAGGCCAGGCAGGATGGGGCTTTGAGCAACCTGGCCTAGTGGGAGGTGTCCCTGCCCATGAAATGGGGGTTGGAAGTAGCAGATCTTTAAGGTCCTTTCCAACTGTAACCATTCTATGATTCTGTCATTTCCTATGATGAGGCCCCAAAAGCCTCTCACCTGTGTATCTTCCCAAGAACCTCTCCTCTATGTATCTTTCCAAGACCCTGTCCCCTTAAGACTCCTCTAAGAGCTTCTCTCCATGTCTCTCTGAGCACCTTTACCCACATGTCTCCCCTAAGACCGTCTCACCCATGTCTCTTTCCCCTATCAGCTGCTGCTTTTGTGTGAACTGGAGCTACATGGGCTCCTCTGCCTGGCTGTAGAACTAGCCTTCTGCACACACACCATCCCCACTTCTCAACCCTCAATTCCCAGTACCAACCTAAGTGATAAAGCCACAGAAACACCACACAGAAGTGGAGACTGCTAGCATGAAAGACGAAAATGGTCAGCATGGCTGACCGTAACCTTGAGCTATGACGCAGCACCAGCAAGGGAAGCAAGGCAGTGCGACTCAGCAAGTGACCTTAGCACCCAGAGCTAAATGAAGCTGTACGGATCTCGCAAAGGGTATCAGGAGTATCTGTATTGTGCAGGGGGCGTACTGTTGTTGTATGACATGCAACATATTCTATTACTCTGCATTAATTTATGTATCTTTTAGAAGCACAAAATCCTTATACCTCCACTCTGCCAGCTGGCTCTTCATGTACACCAAAACTGGTCTGGACTGCATTCATTGCGCAGTGAACATCAGTTCTGTGTATTACTAACACAGTGTCTATTTTGAAATAAATCTGTGAAATCAATTTAGCCTGTTTTCTGCATGTAATATCTGTAAGCAGACCGGCAATATTTAAATTGATTTCTGTTGTTATGATTATTATTTTTAGATAGATTCTTTTACTGCATGGATCAGTATTCATGTTTAAAATTCATTCCCTAGCATAGGTCAGATAAAATTGCACATCATTGTTCGTGTTTGAATGCACATGGAAGCAATCCTGTAAGAAATCCCTCTGTGTGCCAATCAGTTTGTGAAAATTGTGACTTTGAAATTTGCTTGTGTGTGAGATCCTGCCTGCTAGATTTGATTGCCTGAAGATATTCAAGTTAGTTAAGAGATGCAAACATGGGTAAAGCAAAATCATCTACAGACGTGAATATTCATGTAATCTGAGTATTCTCCCCTTGTAATTGCAATTTCCCAAAAAATGTTTATTGCATTCCAAGATATTTTTATTTTTTATTTGTTTATTTTTTAGAGTGAAAGGGAGAGAAAGCTGGGTAGGCTTTTTTTTTATATATGTCTATTCATTAATCAGATCTGCTGTTTTGTTGTTTTTTTTTTCTCTGAATACAAGTCTGACTTCAGTAGGACATGTCGGTTTCTCAGAAACTTTTGCTAATCAATTTACTTAATTAAATTTCTAAATATAAGCTATTTGGGTGGAATTCAATCTGAGATTAAGACATTTATATTTAGAGGCCTGATTCTATTGCCTAAACACAGATGTCTATGCCATTTCAAACACCAGTCATATCCTGTCTAGCCTCTAATGGGTACTTCAGAAGGGCATGAATCTCCCATAGGTCCTGTGTCATATCTGTCAGCCATGTGCAGATGTTTGGATACTCTAGGGTTTCTGAAATTGCAGTAGAAACCTATGTTTAGGCCACTGAAATGAGTCTTATGACAGAACACTAGGCTTTGAATATTTTTAGTAGCTCCCCAAATGAGCTTCAGTTACCTAAACAAAGGCATCCAGTGCCATATGAAATGTCTTAGGATATTGAAGACATCTGCACAGAGCTGGCAGATATGATACAGGACCTACAGAAGCTCTCCCTATTTAAGAGTGATGCCTAGAGACTAACTAGGACACATGGTAATGCCACTGAATCGTGTTCCACTGGCTTTAACAAAATTTTAGAAACCTATCTCCCATTTAGAGACCTATGCAGAGGCAACAAAATTTGGTAAATCCAAGTTAGAACCCCCGCCCTGGGTTTTTCTCTAGAGTACTTGTATTAAATAGCTCAAACTTTTAGTTCTTCATTCTATTTTAATTCTAGCCTGACCTTTAGAAATGTTTACACCATCTCACATTCATAGAAAAGAAAAAAAGAAAAAAATGCTCTAAACCAATGCATATGTTCCTGCTGAATCTAATCTTTCTTTGCATATGGAGTTCATGCTGTTGTATGGCACACTAAGATGTTAGTATTTACCTGTGTTCATATTCAGCTATTCTATCAGTAATATTCCACAGTTTTTAGAGCCTATATATTTCGACCTCCTTTGGCAGCACTCTGAAGTTTCTTCCTTCTGGCCAGTCTATGGTCAATTCCAGGATTCCTGGGCAGTCAGGGCTGCCCATTTGATTCCATTGTGTGATCAGTGTGACTGTGTGTAGCCTGGTAAAGGGGCACTGCATGTCTGTAAACACATCTGTAAACTTTCAGTACTCTGAAGGTATCATGTGTGTTGAGAAGGGGCCAAAGCCATCCCGTAGTCACTGCCAGTAGGAGTTCTCTCATCTGTGCTAGGAACAATGGCCTTTATGTTACACTTCTCAAAGAAAGGGGGACAAAATGCCTGCCTTTATCGTCTTATCAGCACTTTCTGACTCTGCCATTGTAGGTGCCCATTTAATTTTAGCTCATCGATTTCTTGGATGAGCTCCAACTCCTGGGCCACCAGGAGCATAACATAGCCCCAGCATTGAGACAAGGCAAAGAGAGACACTTGAGGCAAGGCAAAGAGAGGAACCTGTGCCCTGCTGCCTTGGCCAGTAGATATCTTGCACACCACACTAAGAGCACTAAGGGACAACATGGCGCAACATTCCACTGGCTGCAGGACAGAGTGCTCCCCCAGCTGCCACTGTTGCTGCCACTTTGGCGAGACCTTGCACCACCCTCAGACACATATTACCAAAGTAGTAATCCTCAGGGTGAAGCACTGTTCCCATCTGCAGGGTTGAATGTAACGAGAAATAAAAAAAAAAAAAAAAAAAGAGCTTTCAATTGTAATATGTCAGATAAACTCCTACTAGTCTAGGTGATGCTCATTGATTTAGGTCTGCCAGAAGGGAGGCAGCCCTCCAGAGAGTGGTGAAACAAAATCCTGTTGTGTGTCAAAGACATTAGATGGACTGCTCAAGGGCTGAGTTGTGGTATAGGCTTATTAGACAGACTGCCCCAGTGGAGCACAACTGCTAACACCCCAAGTAGTACATTCTGATGAAGCCTCATATTTGGTGACAAAGAGTATGAAACTTCTTATGAAGTAAAGCATCCTCCAAAAGTGCTTTATCTCAGATTGACTAGAAGAAAGAGCTGCAGTTGATATGCTCAAATGGAGATGTCTACACTGAAGAAGTTTAAGTCAGGAGAGATGAATCCTACATAATATTGCTCTTTGTATGTATGCAGGTTCTGAAAAATTATACTGTGTTCAGATCTACTCAGTCTCACAAAATTTTTTTCTTTCTTTGTGAAAGTTTTACGCCTCTGTAAATGTTCCATATAAATTCTTTGAAATATTTGGATTTTGCTTTCATGCCATGAATATTTTGTATAAACAAATATATTTAGAATGATGTGATATTCTATCTTACTGCTTTTTGTTATGCTATGATGAATATCCTCAAGAGGATACAAACATTCTTCTATGCATTTGTAGTACCTGTTTCCAGGCTATAGCTGCACCTAGCAATATGCAAGAACAGCTGTATATAAAGCCAGCTGGATGGCCTTCACTTCTGCAAACTGACTCAATTCGTCTTTTCCTTGAACGGTTTCTTGAATTTGTCCTGTAAGAATCCACACAGTAGCTTTCCATCTCTAGTGTCTGTCTCTTCCCACATAACAACAGGACCCATCTGTAAACAGGGCATAGTTTCTCATTTTCTGGTAGTTTATTATACAGTGGTGCCTCTTCAGCACAAATCACCTCCGTCAAAACACGTAGGCTCCAAAACACATAGGCTCCAAGGTCAACCACCTTGACTTTAGCAGATGTTATCCATCAGATTGCAAAGACCTGTTTGGTTTTGTACCTTTGCTTCCATGAGTTCTATTCAAGGTTCTGCAACCCTAGTCCTGGGGGTGCAAAAGGGCACTGGGAAACAGCTAATGCTCGGCTATTATTACTTAGCTGGAGGGAAAACTCAAGTTTTCTTCCAGAGGGATGCTGTGGTTTGGTTTTTTTTAATATTTAATTTTTTTAAATACATCATCTCTGCATTTTTATGAGAACAATTTGCAGAGGGAAAAGGAGCTTAATTAATTGCCACACAACACAGGCAGAGATGGACAATGTTATTCTCAAATTAGATTTGAGCTTGGGCTTGCCATTAACCCAAACTGCTTGAGCATGCATGCTACATGTATTGGCTTACACTCAAGTTTCAGTCTAGAATAAACCAATTTAGTTTACAAGAAGACAAAACCTAAGCACAGGGTTGGCATTTGCTCACAGTTGCCCCCTCCAAGAAGTTAAACTTGCTTGGCTTTACTAGTTCCATCCTGAATCTGAGCACAGGCACAGCAGAAGACAGCATACTATAAAATTAAGAATGACAATAGCAATTCCAGAAACTGCAGTCAGGAAGAGGTTAAATAAGTGCTTTCTATGTTTTCAAATAGGAAGCCAGTAGTCTTTTTCATGAGCAACAGTATGCCTTTTCTTTCACAGTTCTGTTACATTAGTTGAATGCATTGCATTTTTATTAAAATTACAATGTTGGACAAATCACTACAGACTTTCTGTCTCAACGGTTGCAGTAGTCAGAAAATTTCCTTCCATATGTCTGCTGTGGCAGGTAGTCTAATATGGACACAGAAAAGGACGGAGGGATCAGATTGCAGACCAATATATCTTTGTCTAAAAATACCTTGCTTTTGATCAAAATCTCTAGTGTAGGATTTTATTTTTTCGATTCTTTTTTTTTTTTTTTTTTTTTTTTTTGTGCAGGAGGATCATAAGATGCTCAAATGTGATTTCTGGGCAAGGCACACTTCCAGAATCCATTGATAGCTTTGCAGCCCACTCCATTCCTTGTTAGGCTGTTCAGTGAGTAGGCAATGAAAAATCTCCTCTGCAGAGATAGATGGATTCCACCAGTAGCCTGGAAAATGTGTTCTCTTCCCTCTGGGACTCGCAGAAGATTAATGCCCTCACAGGCTTGCCTAGTCTTAAATAACATTAAAAAAAATAAGAATAGCAGGTTCCCCAGTCTGATTTGCCCTAACCCACAAAATTAAAACCCCTCAAAATATAACTGTCTAAACAAATTAAATTTGAAGTAGTAATATAATTGTCCTTGCTTATATATCCAGGGGAGAGGGAAGAAGGCTTAATTTTCTTTTTGTCCTCCTATGGATAAAATACAGATCTATCTTGAAAATGTGAGGAATTTTCTACTGGATCAGATTAATAGTATATCTAGTCTCAGACAATGGCAATGAGAAAGGCTTTTTAAATAAAGAGTATCTAAGTCTGCTCATTTTCTATAGCCCATCCCTTTTGTACTTCTTCTATATCCACAAATATTGTATTAGGGATTCTACAGGGAAAATCTCTCCCTAGCCCTTTTAGCATCCCTTTATGGATCTGCTATTCAGGAATTTGTTAGTCCCTTCTTGAACTTGCTGATCTTGCTGGCCACCAAAATATTCTTTAGGAGAAAGTTCCAGGAATTCACTTCCCTTCATGCAAAAATGTCTTTTATTTATGTTTTAACTGATCTCCTATGACTTCCACTAAGCATCCTAGTTCTAGGACTGTGGGACTTGGAGGGTAACAGTTCTGTATTCACCTGACCATTTTCTTCCTTCCATCTTCTCCTCCTCTAACTGGACAGAAGAAAATAATGTTTTCTGTCATGTACCTCTGTCAGCTTCAATCTTCTGTATCTCTAAGCTAAATAACCTGAAATATCACAATCCTTCACACAGGACCTGATTTTTGGAATATACATGTTGAAAGAGTCCAGGGAAAACAAGTCATTTTTTGAAAAGCAGACCCCAAAACTGGATACACTACTCCAGCAGAAACTTTCCCAAGTAAGGCTGAAGGATTACTTTCATGCATCTTGCAGGCTACACTTTTATTCACAGTACAATACATGCTGTTTTTTACAACATCATTATGCAAATGAGAGCCCCCCTCAGTCCTTCTATTTTGATGATAAAACACTAATAACTTTGCTCAAGGTTCGATTTTTAGAACTACCTTCACTGTTCTATTGCTCTAGGTTTTTTTTTAATAATGACATGTCTCTCTCAATTGTTTTTGGAGAAAGTCCTTTGCATCAAAAGCTTTGAGATATTTATCCCTGAGATACTTCCCAAGGACATGCTCCAGCACTTTCAGAAGTGCATGCAGATCCAATGATTACTCTTACACCTTCCTATACTGGCAAGGCCAGCTTCCTTAGCTAACCAGACTGCCTTGCCCTCTGGTGAAAATCCATGACAGGAGTCCAAATTGAGTGTGTGGGCTGGTTGTGAAGGCCTGTTCTTTGTCCAAGAGCTGTAAGATTTAAGACATTTCCTCCTTTGACTTCTGTCAAGAATAAATTGTGTACCTTGCCTCTTGATTCATTGTCCAAAAGAAAGGGCTTCACTCGCATTTTTCTTCCTCTCCTGATAGATAAACAAAGAATCTATAACCCAAGATTTAAGAGCAGATGCTGTAACTGAAAAGAACGTAAGTTTCCTCCAAGTCCAACCAGAAGGGTAGGCTACACATTGACAACTGTCTCCCACAGTGGGTGAGCACACGCTTCACACCAAGCAGTATGAATCCACAGAGTAAAGAAGATTTCTCACCCCTTGTCCTCCCATGCCTGAAGAGAACACAGAATTGCATTCTTTCCTCTCTCCCACTCTGCAAAGCAAAGATACACAAGCACAAGGTGTACCTTATTTCCATTACTTGGCTGGCACCCAGCCACAGTGATGAGACAATTTCTTGGTTGCTTGAATCAGGTTAAAAACATCAACCTGTCTTGCATCTACTCAGTGCATTCTAGCTCTGACGAGCACAGATGCTTTTTTTTTTTCCCTCCCCTTAACGAGAATGTATCGCCAGTACAGACAACGTTTGCGCAGCTGGCATGCATATTTCTATTACTGATGCCAACTTACCCCAATTAGCAGAACAAGCGCATTGTCATCCTGAGTAAAGCAAAGTCAGCCTGAATAAAAACAGTTTAGAACAGTTGAACGTTTTAAAAACACGCAATCAAGAAAGACCAATCGGCTCTCTGGTGTTACTGGGGCCCTTTTAGTTGTATGCTGAGACACCCTTGCATTCTGAAGGCAGAAGCACATGCTAAGGTGCTTTTCTGAATATCAAAGCACACAACAGAGGTGGACAGAATGAGCCAATAGACAGATCAGGATATTGAGTAAAAGGCAATACAGAGAGTTGAGAAATGCAAAAAACAATCATGAAATAAGGGCATGGAGGCGGGGGGGAAGTAGTTTAACTGAGCATATCGGGTAGGCACCAGCAAAGGTGTGTAAGGGCCATGGCGTGATCAAGTGACAAGCTAGGAAAACAATCATTATTTGCATTTGTCAAGGCTAGGGAAAATAATGTTATTCATACTGGAACAAGAAACAGCCTAATGAGTTCTAGATTTATTAAAGAAATGGGAAAGCCTGGCAAGTTTTGAACCTAGTCAGGATGTCAGCATACTTACTAAGACTTTTTGCTGTGGCTGTGGCTACACAGAGCTGAATATCCAGACTGCTGGCAGTGAGAAGAGCATGAGAGAGTGGTGGAGGAGCAGAAGGAGGTATCAGGGAAAGCTGCAGGGGGAATTCTTGAAGTGTGCACCAGAGAAGGAAACATCTATCCTTGAGTCTTCAGTTGCTGCCCTGATTATTTCTCTTGCTTCATCTGAAATAAAGCTGATGGCATGGACTAATACACTGCATAGGCTGTGTCCAATCTCTAGCTTCTTAAGAGATCAATATATTTTTATGAATAGTATCCCATCAAGTTTCCAGATGGTCACACCATTTATCTTTTTAATTATAACCTGAAAAGCTAAACCTCAGAGTTTAGATAACAGTTCAGACCCTGTGTTCACAAGAGGAACAAATCTGCATGGTAAATATATTTGTATTTTCCACATAGCTTTTCTTCTGAAAGCATTGATTTAGGAACTTACCATCTCAAAGGTGTTTAGGATGTATTACTTTATTATGTTACTTATATTACTTTTTGTCATCTTGATCTTAGCTGTAGATCATTAATGATTAAAAAATTCTCATCACCAACTGATAGAACAGATTTTATTTTTAGCTTTAAACACTACATAAAGCGTCTTTTGTATTCCAGTTTCTCATCTTAAGGGAATAAAAAATTCTCTTAAAACCCATTTTAGATATGCCGTTTAATATTTACTAGTGACTTTCAGTGACTTAGTTGGTTTCTAATAAACACCTGGTCTATATTTTCAGGTGGTCAGTAAAGCAGAAGTTTTATTTTCTCAGATTATTTTCTGATTAGTGCTCACCAGTCATAAAGCAAGTTTAAACTTAGAAAAACATGACAATAAGACTGAATGCTAGTATGAGATAAATGTCTCAAACTGTTTGGTGTTCATTCTACATTGTGATATACAGCACTGTAAATTCTACTTGTGTTTGTCTTTTTTTTGGCTGACTTTTAATCTCATAGGCTTTTTTTTAATGCTGCCATGAACATTTTACGAGCCTCTCCTGTACATTTTTGTAATTGTATAGAAAATGTGTATCTGAAATATCTGTCAAGTGACTGGCATAAGCTTCTGCTTACAGTTATCGAAGGTTACATTTTGTTCTTAAGATTTTGTGTATTAACTCTATTTATACATCAGCATCCCAATTATTGTTATTATTATTATTTTGTCTGGGAAACAAAGAAGGGTATATCTGGAGGCTGAAATCAAACCTCTTGCTGATTCTCTGAAATGAAATTTGTTGACTACATTCCTTCAGAAATGTGTACTGTCATATGCAATATTCATAATATGGATAGATACTTCATATGAGAATAATTTAATTGTCTGTTCTGCTCAACCATTGTTTAATGAATTCCTAACAATCTGAGAGCAAGCTGTCGGAGGACCATTATTAAATTTCATATATGCTTTGCAGTTTTCTTCACCACTGCTTCATCTATTTAGGATTATGATGACATTAACTTTTGTTTTCCTTCACAAATAAAAGCTTTGAATATTTGTTATTTGCAAAATGCAAAGTTTAAACATTCATTGCTGAAGCCTACTGGTCGTAAAAAAGTTAATTTACATTAAGATAGATTTTCACTTAAATCAAAAAGATTCTGTCAGGAAAAATATCAAAAGCTGCAGGAAAAGCACGTGAAATGAATAGTCTAGCACACACTAAGAATATTTAAAAACCTGCAGCAAAATAATTCTAGTGGTTTTAATTTTATTAGCTATTTCCTTGTTCTAAGTTATGTGAAAGGGTGACATGCATATGACCAAATGAGATGCCATTCACTATACTATCATTACTATATATAACTCTAGCCTGCCACCTTTTATTCATGTCTTCTATAAACTAAATTGACTTAATCGTTTTGATCTCTCTTCTAATAGAAGTTTTCTAAACCTATAAGAATTCTCATTTCCCTTCTTTGGATTGTTTATATTCTGCTGTATCTTTTCATATCAAAATGAACACTGCAGCAACGAATGCTGAATTTTTGAAATATGTGTCATCAGTATTGTTCTGTTCTATATCTTACTCTTCAAACAATCGTTATATCTTTCAGGTATCTCTTGTGGTTATAAAGCACTGAGTGGAGGTTTTCATTTAAATTCTCCAGTGACACCAAGGTCTGTTCCCTAAGTGGCTGCAACTAATTACAAATACATCAATGTGTAGATGTAGCTTGCACTATTCATTCTAATACACCATACCTTCCACTTACCTACAATAATCTTCTTCAGCCATTGGGTTGTCTAGTTGTCTAATTTTCTTAAGCACTCTTAGAATTTCTTTATCTATATATACAGTGTTTTTAATAAAGTTCATTGTTAAAATAACCAAGCACCTCCTAGACATTAAAGAATTTTCAAGGAAATTATTAATTCCCATTTCAATTTAAATGTCCTGTTTGCTCAACAGCTCCTCTTTTAATGCCTAATTTTTTGAAAACACTGCTTGAAACTTCTGTGAGCATTTACTAAAGACCTGATATTTCTGTGTTTGCTTTAGA
>JAOXJM010000001.1:175917374-175927697 GCA_026413425.1 Tringa solitaria
ACTAAAATATTTAAATCCATTAATGTTTCATTATAAATCAGTTCCTGTGACCTTGTTCTAATTGTTGTTGTCTCTCTTTGAATGTCCTTCAACTTGTGAATATGTTTGTTAATGCAATGCCCAGACCTCTAGGCAATGTTCTACATGAATAGCATTAGACTATCTATACACAGACTCTTCTTACCTTCTTGAGCTGGAAAATGAACATGCATCTTGAAATAAATTTAGCCTGATTTATTTATTTGCTGCTCAAATGTGTTATCAACTTATATTTTTCTGTCCTCAGACTGCCAAATCAACATAACCTTTTACCTTTCACAGCCTGTCTTGGTTAAATCTGGGCATTGCACTCTCTGCAGCTGATTTCCACCTCTGAACTACTGAAGATATGCAGACCCAGGAGCTCTTCTGGGTAGCCCCTCAGAATCCACCTTGGTGTCCTATTATTTGCTGCTTATCAAAAATCTCCACTTAACATTCTTCAGCCCCTTTTCAATCCATGTATCAGTATTATACCCAAGCCTCTACGAATTAATCTGAGGGTGAGATTTTGCAAGAGATTTGAAAGCTTTACTAAAATCAAACTACAGCACGTCTGCCATTTCCCTTCACTCACAAAGTTAAAAACTCTGTGCAACACAAAGCAAATAAAGTGAGCCTGGTAAGATCTATTCTTTACAAATCAAGCTGCATATTGCTCATGGTTATCTTTTAGAAAAATTAATTAGACTAACAGGGCAGCTATTGCCAAGAGTCAAAATGGTATAAGTCTCCTGAGCACAGCTGTTCCTGTGAATTGCATCCTAAATTAAGTAAGTGCTCTTGGATTTAAAGAACTGGGGGGATATACCAGAAAAAAGTTTTTAAGCAGGTTCAAATAATAGCATCACTATGGAAGTAGAGGTGTGCGATCTTAAAGTTTCTCAACGTAAAAAACCCAAATTCCTGACCTTGAAATATGTAAAAGGTAAAATTCACTGCAACTCAGTTCACAGGAATAAAGAAGTGATGATTTATCCTAGCTGAAAGTTGTCTTGTATACTTCTAATTATAAAGAAATCTTTGGAGCTATCATTTTAGGCACAGGTGTCACTATGTATGCCTAAAGGTTGCTAATGAACCCTATGGGATAGACAACTGGAAAAAAGAAAAAAAAAAGAAAGAGAAAAAAATTCACATTTATAGTTCTTTAAAAAATTTAAAGTTTTAGAAATGAAAGAGGTCAAGCTCTTACACAGCTCTAAGTTTGTCCTTATAAATGTCTGAGACAGGTGGGATTTTTACACATATCCATTGAATTTCCAATGATATGAAATGGAGAAATGCATCTCAGACTGGAATTAGGCCATAAATAGTCATATATCAAGTAATAATTAATATATGTCTTTCCTGACTTTCATGAGGCTTCTGTCAGCCCATTCCTCCAGCTTCTCAGAGTCCCTCAGAGATACAGCCCTGCCTTGCCGTGTACTGACTACTCACGCTAATTTCGCATCACGTGTGAACTCAACAGTGGTGCACTCCATGCCATCAACCATCTAACCCATGAAGATGTTAAACAGCGTTAGCCCTTGAATTGCCCTGTAAGGAATGGTACTCATAGAGCCACTCATCTGTTCAACATAAAGAATTTAAAGCTACTATTAGAAATCTTACTTTTGCAGTCCAATTCCTGAGGGCTAAGTTTAGTTTCCTTAATGCTGCAGAAAGGAACAGAAAGAGTGAACAGAAATCAAGATCAAAACATTACTGTCTTTATCAGTGTCATGCTGAAATCTACAGTGTAATTGTCAAACATATAACATAAATGCCAAGTCAGGAGAGAATCAAAGGTTGAAAGCCACACCAAAATAACTATCAATATGTCTAGTTTCAAAGCTGGAGTGGTTTACACATGCACAATTAACATTGTTTATAGGAATACTTTCCTGATTTTAAGAAATTAATCAAATTTATAAAAAAGTGGAAACATGAATCTTTGTAGAATTCAGAGCTCTGTTATATATCAATTATTTCATACCTTAATGAATGATTTGACACCTCTGACAGAAATATTAAAGCGATTTAGTAGAAGTGTCTTTTGTCCTCTTTTAAAGTTTTATCCAAGCAGTAGCCTTTGGCTAATAAAAATGCTCATAGGTCCATGGTTATAGTAGCTTTTACAATTTACATTAGAAGCCTCACAAAGAAAAGTTTTAGATAGCTGTGGAAATTTTAAGCTTATAATAGGCATCTGTTCTTATACTGACTGTGTGTGCAAAAAAAATGCTAATCATACCTAAAATACCACCACAGTATGAAAATGTTATTGTGGAATCAATGCAGTGGTTAAAATGAAGTTAATATGTTTTGCTTCAGCTCCGGGAAAGAACTAAATTTCCAGGCATTTCAAAATCTGTGCTTCTCTGTAGCTGAATTGTAGGTAAAGTAATGCTTTGTCGTCTTCTCCCTAACCTCTTTAAAATAGCCCTGGGGGAAGCAACTCCATTTGCCCTTCTTACTTTCCAGCTCAAATAGATTTCCTCTTGGCTCCTCTTTTGGTCTAGATGAACTAACCACTTTTTTTTTTTTTTTTTTTTTAAGTTACAAGGATGCAAAACCAGAAGATAGTGGCTGAAGACTTATTATCACTTTAGCTGTTGAATTTTCCTTGGCAGAATGCTGTAAAATCGTGACATAAAATATTAGCTGTATCACAGCAATCTGCTTTGGAAAATAAGTTTTCAAACCTCAGATTGTGTAAAGGGTGGTAATATATAATCTAGCCTGTTTAACAGGTCAAATGAGCTCAGGATGAGAGTCTTCACCAAGAGGTGGCTCATCACATTTCCAATTGTAATCTACCTCATAGAATCATCAAATCATTTAGGTTGGAAAAGACCTTTAAAATTATCAAGTCCAACCATAAACCTAACACTCCCAAGTCCACCACTAAACCATGTCCCTAAGTTCCACGTCTACACGTCTTTTAAATGCCTCCAGGGATAGTTACTCAATGTATATATTCTTGCACAGATATAAAAAAATATTTCCTCACACTAAGCATATTCCCATTAATGACAGCTTCCATTTTCCTCCTTAAATTAAAATGTGAAAAGATTTAAAAGCTAGGTCGAGAGTGTCTGAACACCTACAACACTCCGGGGCTAACTTTTTGGGGCTTTTCAGTTTTAATAATGCTTTGCTGAACGGTTAACTTATGTGAAAATATGAAAATATCTGTAAGCCTCGGGAAAATCTGTATGGATGATAATCACATTTTTAGGCTCTGGCATATTGGCAGAATGTCTCACTTGTCAAACGCCTAACTATGGTAGGCTCTTATATCTCAACTTTGAACTCTGTGATTTTGCATTAAAAGAGCAAGAGCATTTCATTCCCACAAAGATTGTAGTTATTTTCAAATATGTCCATGTGATGTCTAATGCTTCTTCTCTACTTCATCTTTTGAACATTGACAGATTGCCAAGAATCATAACAGATGTTGCATATTGATGCCATATAGCCTTGTGATTCTGTTTGATAATTTCATATGCTATAGTGAAAATAAAATTTACAGCTTTTCTCTTCTTTGAAAGACAGAAAGAATCACCTATCCTGGTTCCCTGAGAACGGGTTGGAGATCAGCAATGTCCATAACCTGCTAAACTGAACCACGAAGAGCCACAATTGAATTTTAAACCTTTTTAAAATATTTTAAGAGCAATATTCTGCCCACCTGAATGGAAGTCTCTCTTTAGTATTCACCTGTTGAGTCAAAATGTCAAGTAAGAAGATCAGCAAGTTAAGCATCAAAATGTTTGGCTACAAATGAAAGCTGACATCTCAGATGACAGACTGTCTCTGATTCCCAGCAGTAATTGCATTTGAACCACAGAATTGTCAACAGCCTACCCATTGGGCTTTCCCGGGTTATCACGTGGAAGATTGTGCTGAAGTTATAAGTGGCTTTTAGGGACTGTCCCTTTTAGGAAAAAGGATAAGGAGGGCATATTTTTATCAGAAATGTTGGCTTCAGGATGGTTAGGTTTTTGAAGTCTCTGGAAAGCAGGATTTACCTATCCAGTACTTCTCTGCTGTTTTCCTTTCAGCATGTAGGATAGATTTCTTACAGAAATGGAGGCAGTAAAACTTCTAACCCAGACACAGAAGTGTTACCTATAGCTCTGTGCAGGCATGTGTCTCCCTCCATCAATCACCATTTCTCTGGTTCCCTTGGTAGTCTTTCATTCTCTAAGCAGATCATGACAGGAGTAATGGTAGATATAGGAAAGCTTTGGAAGTGTTCCATCTGAGGACAGGAAGAGAAAAAAATCCTTTAGCTAAAGACTAGTTAGCCGATTGAAAGATCGCTACAAGACCAGCAGCTGATTGCATGAATTTACTGGTGAAGTTTGCCTGAGATACAAGTTTCTCTTCTACCCTGTTTTTTCTTATTTTTACCGCACTTAGTTATAAGCTTCAGCTCACAATTCCCTTTTGACACCATTCCTAGGGAACTCACCAGTTGATTTCCTCTGAAGCTAAAGCTACATTGCTGCACAAGGCATTCATTGCAAGTAGGCTTTATTTTGGTTTTAATTGCCTCCTTCTTCAGGAGAAGCCTGCTCTAAGATCCAGCAAGAACTAGACTATGACATTGAGATTAATGCATGAAAAAAAATGTGTTTAATTCTACCGTTGCTGTGCAGCAGGTTTGCTCACGCAGCTTTGGTCTGGGCTGGATGGCACTCTCCCAGACAGCACCAACACATGCTTTGATGGCAGCAGAAACAAGGGGGAAACAGGCAGTCCGGGTACAGCTACCACATTTTGGGATGTGAGGCACCAGAATCGTACAGAAAGCAGTGGCTCAGAAGCAGCAAACAGTCCCCAGAGTGCTTTATTTGTTAGAATAATATATCCTGTAAGCTTATCTTTTAGGAGTGGGTGGGTGGGTGTGATGATGGAAACATTCAACTGTCAATATGCAGCATGCGTCAGGGTGTCCCTGGGGCACAGTGCTATGAAGGTTCCCCATGGGGGCTATCCATCAAGGCAAGACCCGGTATCCACGGCCCGTCCCACTACCCCAGCCAGAAGCAAGGCAGCCAGGGATCACCAGGGCAGCCCCAGCCCCAGGTATCGGGCACCTCCATGGCAACAGGGACAGAATGAGTTTGGCCAGGATGTGAGCCCGTGGGTGGGCCTGGCTCAGTGGTACCCATGGCCATTCAGGGCAGGGCTGTGGGGAGCTGGAGACCAGCCAAGCTGTGGTATTGCTGGGGCAGGGACTGACAGCCCTGAGGGGCTGACATGAGATCTTGGGCTGTGACAGGGTCAGGGGAGCTCCTGGGGGGTGGGCAGGGACAGTCAGACCCATTAGACCCCCCGTTGCCCTGGCATCAGCAACAGGATAGCACCATTAGGGCTTTATTTCTGCAAATATTTATTTTCAGAAGCAATTCAACAGGTTTTCTTCCTCATAATGCATGGTACCGAAATGGATAGGAAAAGCCACAGCAAAACTGCTGACATTTCTGCATGGCTGTGCAGCCTTCTCTAAAAAAAAAAAAAAAGCTATTTATTTTGAACGTGAAAATCTATGAGTTCGAGTAAAGATCACCATAAAGGAGGTGACCCACAAGATACTAAAATTGCCTCTTTTCTCTTCTATTAGCACCTGAAGGCCTCCACCCTAAATGGTTTCCAGAACGACAGTGAGCGATTGTAAAATTAGTGTAAAACTGACCTTTCTTTATGCACATGCCATAACTTTAGATTGTCTTACTGAATCAATAGTGCTTCCAAAGACAGCATTGAAAGCTATTAATCATGGGCTAGCATGAGTCTTGCAAGTATTGGGGGCTTTATGAAGTACCCCCATCCAAAACTGAGGAGGAGACAATTCAGCAGGCAATATTTGTGAACTCTTGTTTTTTACTGTGTTTTTTTGATGGACTGTTTCTGAAGTGACTGTATCTTGTTTGACTGTGTTTCTTGGTTAGACTGTATAAACTTTTAACATGTCACATTTGAAATATAAGCTAATTTAATCAAAAAAAGGTGGGCTTCTCATTACAGTTTCTCCCCTCTATTTAAATAAATGTCACTTTTACAATCAGAAAGATGGTGGCTTGCATAATCAGTGGCACTTCTCATAAACACAAGGGGAGGGAAGAGGCAGTTTAGGTAGATGTATTAGAGAAGGAGGATTAGGGAACCTTAGAAAGCTGTAGCTTGTCCTCTCCTGGGTCAATAATACTATTTCTGAAGTATGGATCCTACTAAATTTCCTACAGCTAAGATTTTGATGCAACGAGCTGATTTGATACTTAATTTTCTGACATTGCATTCAAACTACATACATGGTTATGAATAAATCTTCCATGTTACAAAAAAGTGGATAAAATACTCATAAGTACTCCCAGGCACACCAACTTAAAATATTTTTTCTGTGAGTATCCATGGCTGTGAACATGGATTATTCAGATGATTTTAAGTAGAGTCAATGTTAAAGGAACATAATCCTGCAAAGTATTCTCGGAGTTTTTATACTGTATCCACTTGCATATCAGAGTGAAAAGTCACATGAAAATTATACTGTGTCTTGACTGTAACTCAAATAAGGTGTCAGACATTATCATTACAGCTGAATCACATCAAGGGAAATAATTTCTAAGGGCAAAGGTAGTTCATAATAACCTGTTACACCCGGCATTGAAATAGGGTAAGGGTACTCAGAGCTCTCTGCTCAGGGTGGTAACTTTTGGGTGGGGATAATAATTTGTTAAGGCACCTCAATTACATCACACTTGCTCATCTGAGCAAGCTCAGCATGGGTCACAGACAGTAGCACAGTGGGACTGATTGCCTACCTATAGCAATACATTTGCAGAATAAAGGTTTCATATTTCCACTGACCAGAATTTTAATGCTCACATTACAGCTTCATGAAGCTTCATCAGCTAGCACTGTATAAATCCTCCAAGGATTTTTTCTGCCATTCCCAAGGAAGTAGTGAGAAGAAATTCTGTTACCTGAGAGAGGAGAAAATGGAGGCATGATGAAAGTCTGAGGGTTTGTTGAGGTTTTTTAGCATAAAAAATAAGCAGTACAGAACACCACTTTTTTATTATGGGGTGGGGTTTTTTCCCCTCATAATTCACCTTTAAGCTCAATTACCAGTTTAACCAACCTGCCAAATTTCACTTCTGAAACTCTTCTAATTCCATTTTGCCTTAGCTTAATACTAATTGAAGTTGCCACACTTACTTTGGTTGAGGTGAACTGCTCTACTGAGTTTCCTGCAAGGAATTTGTTGAACCATTTCCAAAGGAGACCCGAATCATGCAGAATTGTCTGAAGAACAAAAATTCATAAGCACTGTACAATTTTTTTTTTTGATACAAAGTTATGAAATTATGAATGTCATTACAGAAAAAGATAGAGGAATCCAGTCATATATCCTAATTCAGAAAAGACTCCTGTGAAACAGAAGGAACATAACAAGGACAGTGCAAAAAGTGGAGTTAAAAATGCCAACTGAACGTAAATTGTCCTGCACTGAAATACAAATCTGAGAAAACTCCAGATAACACAAAACAGTGGCAGGCATCCAGCAGAATGATCTCATATAAAGAAGTAAAGATGAACTATTTTTTCAAAAAGAGCTAAGAATTCTTGCTTTAACTCAGATTTCAAATTTAAGAGAAAACTTTAATTTCCTTCCTTTTCCTCCTCTGTTCTGGAAATATCTACATACATATCTGTACATGTGGGAAAAGGTATGTGTAAGTAAATGTAAGTGGATTTTGTTGGCTATACGAAAGCATTTCAAATGGAATGAAGTATTTATACCCACAGAGGTCAACAATAATATATTCACTTCGCAGCACAAAAGCTAAAGATGTTAAGAGGTTCTGAAGTATCTCCTATTTAAAAATACAAAAAATATTGACAGTGTTTCCTATTGATTGCAATTTGGAAAGAACTGATTTCTCCACTGCTACTTTTATGCCTGTACATGAAATTTACATATGCATATAGACATTTAAGTAAACTATTAATCATATATGGGTTTGGGGTAGCGAGATCTCTTACATAATGACAGCCTCCCAAAATAAAGCTGCAATGTTATTTCTGTGAAAAGTTCAAGATCTGCACAAGTCAAACACCAGAAAACATAGCATCGAGTATACTCTGGAGGACAGTCCTGCATTGGCAGGAAGATGGACTCCTTGTTTTAATGAGCCTTTCAGTTCCGTAACAACTGCACTTCTAAGAAAACCGATTAGAAGCTAATGTTCAATGCTGGAAGTGTGATATCGATAGTGACTCAGTTTGGGGTCTTCATTGGATACCTCTGGGTTCACAGTGGACTACAGGAACATGCATATATGCATCTAAGTATTTATCAGCTGCTAATCTTAATTGCTCAGTGTCTCTACTTGCTTGTGCTTGTATGGAAAGTTGCTGCTGCAAATGACATCACAATTGCTGTAAAATTGAAGTGATTCCTGGAAAACACCTCCAAGTATCTGTGATACTTCAGTTGCTTTATAACACGTTAAATTATTTTTGGTTGATAGCATTGCAGGGGGAAAATACTATTTCCATTGCATTGCAGTGATTGCTGATCATCAGGGCAATGCATAGAATAAAAGTTCACTTCTGTGATAGAGATACATTTTCAAATATTCATAACTCTGTGGAAGAAGTATTTTTAGCTATGAAATTCTACACAAGCATTCAGTCTGTGAGTGAGTTCTTGTGTATATATATGAACAAAACCACCCGTTAAAGATATGTGCAAAAAAAAAAAAAAAAGAAAAAGGGATTTTTAATGGGGAAATCTGTTTATTCCTGACTCCACTAGCTCCCAGGGATTTGTACAGATGAGTCAGTTTCATTTCTGAATATGCCAAGTGTAGCTAGTATTTCAGGTCTAACATTTTGCAAAAGATCATGCTTCTAAAACTGGAGATTTCAGTGTCTGAAGTTAGGATTTAGATAGCCTAATTTTAGGCACTGAAATTGGAAGTTTGGGTTTCTCAGTCGAAGCAGAAGAAATTAAATCTCTAGGGTGCACTTCAGAGAATCTAATTTAGAGTCCTATTTTGATTTTGTTTCCCTGCAGTGACTACACTTGGAAAAGGCATATATTTACTGAGGGGCTTCAAAAGAGTCCCTTGTCCATTCAAGTCCTTCACCCTCCTGCCATGCAAACGTGAAGTTGCGCACATGCACATATTCATCAGAACCACCTCTTGAAATGAGCCTGACTGTTGTTTGTGAGATAGTTGGGATGTACATTCCTCAGTCTTTCTCAATCCTTTCTTCAGTCTCTTTCCCTATCCCAGATTCATAGGAAGAGACAAACAACTTAAGTCGGTGACTCTAAATGAGGTGGCCAAATAGGTACTTTCATTATGAGTGGTTTAATAAAAAGCAACCAAACAATGCAATCCATTTTTGCTGGGGAAATTCCCACTCAGTTTCAGCTGCAGCACTGTTGATAGTAGAATGATAGATGGGCTGTACACATCCAAGAATGAGCTCTTTCCTCACCTCTCTGCTTTGAGCCTCAACATCCACCTTTCTAAGAGATCCAAGATGATCTTACACATCTCTTTAATCTCTTTAATAGGGCAGAGGGACATAACAAAAGTATGATAGAGCTAGCTCTAGGCTGTCTTCTCTAGCCAAAGCAATGCCCAGGAGAGTGACAAGTATGAAGGGACCCTGCAGTGGCAACCATGAATAAGGAAATTGATAGGAAGAGGCAACAGGTCAACTCATGGCTCTGGGACTGGTATTATTGGCAGGGCTTTGGGTTTTTTGAGCATAGGCGGCTATATGAGACACCTGGCCTGCCATTGGTAGGTGGGATACACCTGTCCCAGAGGGTAAAAGAATTTTGGGGGAGGATTTAGCAGGACTCATTGACACATCTTTAAACTAGATATGAGGGGGGAAGGGGAGATAATTGGTCCAGTCAGGATTAAACCTAAGGGAAGCATGCCAGGGCTTGAAGGAGGCTGTCTTAGTGAGGACTCTCACTCTGTCATTTCATTTGAGAAAAGGGATACACGTTTAGAAATTTCTGCTTGTAAACAACGGGAAAACCCTGTCCCAGAAGGGGAAAAGGTTACTAGGACCTGGGAGTGTTGGTGGACAGCCAGCTTAACATGAACCAGCAGTGTGCCCAGGTGGCCAAGAAGCCAACAGCATCCTGCCCTGTATCAGGAATAGCATGGCCAGCAGGAGTAGGGGAAGTGATGGTGCCTCTGTACTCAGCACTGGTGAGGCCTCACCTTGAGTACTGTGTCCAGTTTTGGGCCC
>JAOXJM010000001.1:175934595-175951483 GCA_026413425.1 Tringa solitaria
AAGATGATCTTGAAGGTCCCTTCCAACCTAGAAGATTCTGTGATTCTGTGATAATAAGCATAATTGAATTTATCAATACTAGACAAGAAAAAAAACAAACAAGATTTCAGGTTAAAAAGTCAACAAGTCCTCCTGATTCCTTTTCACTGGCCTCTGCTGAAATTGAATCTCCAGAATCCCAAACTGAGTAAAGCTGCTGTTCACAAATGCTTCAGTTGGAAATGTGGAAAAAGTGTAAACTATCTTTTAATTTTCCAAGAAACATAACAGTCCATTATTGGATATTGAGATGAATTTTGGCAAAACAATGCAGTTCTCTCTTTCATCACTACTACACTGCCATTTTTGTTGCACTTTGTTAGAAGTAAATATACCTTGTCAGATCCAACAGCAAGAGAGGAGAGTCTGCTGCAGCTCCATACCCCCAGGGCCAACCAGTGGTGAGACTGGTTATTTACTTCCAGCAACAACTACACACAGAGAATACCCATTTGTGCTCCCCCACCTGCGATTGTCTCTCTGTGTTACTTTGTGGTTATGCAGCTGAACTTATATCACAAAACAGATCTGTTTTATCCCTGAATTATATTTAGGGAAGTTAAAACCTGGATCCATCCAATACAAGGCAATTGGCATGTGACCTGGATGCTAAGTATTATTGAATATAACATATTTTGTGCAATTCTAGGTGACTCGGCGACTTAATTCAAAGTTCAATGAAATGTGTAAGAAAGTCTTCATTATTTTCTCATCTCCATTTGCATGTATAGGATGCATAAGTGTATCCTTCAACGTGTGAATCTGATCCATGAAGCAGAAGGGTTCAGTGCTTTATCAATAGCTTGCTTGATTTTCACAAAAACTTGCAGAAAAATGGTGTTTCCCTTTCTTATTTATTCTAATACAGAATTATCATGTATTGTGGGTAATCAATTTAACCACTGTATATTTAAACACATGTATAAATATGAAAGAAGAAAAGTTCTTGGACATCCAATCTGTACTTAAACAGCTGGTATCTTCAAAATAAACCTTTTAGAGCAAGAGTTCTTGACATTTTGCCTGTCATTTATAACAAAAGTGCTTGGTAATTAACTCAGAGGAAGACAATTTCATGTGCTGATTCAGGTAAAAGAACTGGTAAATGCCAAATCCACCCTTTTTGATAATGGAAAGCGAACATTCAATTAGGGTTAGCTGGTTACTCTTCTGCAGTTTCAGCTCACATTGCAATTATTGTTGTTTCATTCTGTTTCAAGTGAAAGAACATGGTGTCTAGTTGTATTTTAAAATGAATCCTTTCTGTCAATTTTGCTTGTCCTGCTTCATAGCTTCCTAATGATGGGTTGTACTGAAGTGTAGAGAAAGGTATATACTGTGTTTGGGAAGCAATGCTTTCTCGTACGGTAAGATTCAATATGAGGTGTATGTAACGATCCAGACTCTACAAAGTTTGTGTAACTGCAATTGCTTCATGCAACAAAAAGAGACCCAAACCATTGTTTCAAGGAAGTGTCCATTGATGGCTCCATTTTACCCTCATTAAAATGAAACATAAAGCCTGTAGAATATGTGTCTAAGCTTGGGATATACAGAAAAGTGATCTCTTCCTCATCGTTTACTTAGCACAGTCAGGTCACCTTTATCCAACATCTGAGTTGGGGGAAAATCAGATTTTACTTTTTTGAAAAGCTCCTAAATGTACAGAAAAATAAATTTTTAGGGGCTGCAAAGAAACTGAGTATTTGCCAATTAATAGAATGTGCCTCAAGCGAGAAGTACACCACTGTACATATCAATGGCTCTCTAAGCTGGCCTCTTTGTTTTGCATATAGTTCTGTCCATGCAGCACTGTTTTTCTTTTTTTTTATATTTTTTTCCTCTTCTCATACATGAGCCAGAACTGTGCCCCTACCCTCATCCAGTTGTGTGGCAGTACTTTGTGGAGAAGCCATGTCACTAACTGGCTGCAAATCTGATTAAGTGCGGACAGATCCTTAGGCTAGGAAGAACGAAGTGTATTTTATGACTATCAGATTACATTTTATTTGGTTCTGCTGCTTTTTACATATTACATGCCCTATTGACCAGCAGTTCTTTAGCTACCTACATAAGGTTGACTCAGCTTTTTTTTTTTTTAAATGCATGCACCAATATAACCTTTTCTATAGGGTTTTTTTTTTTGGATGATGACTGAACTTTCTATCTCTATTTACAAAATGATGGGTCTTATTCTTTTAACATGGTTTTGATACTTTAAAGTAGGATGTTACTTCTCATCTCTTACCCCTTTATTTCACTGCTGGTAACATAACAAAATCAAACTTTAATTGTAAGTACTTACCTTGCACAAAACAGATCAATCTACTACACTAAATGTGTCACAGGAGAAAAGCGGTGAAGTCTAATTGATTTCAAAGTTATGTGGCACAACTACCATTATAGCATTTTCCTTAAGATGGGTTCAGTCAATATGTTTACTATTTTTCTTTAAAAAGTATTCACTGGGCTGATTACATTTATTTTTTTTTCACCATTTGACTCATGCATATTAGAAATAACCTGGAAATAGGTAGCTTGGATCCCTTAAAAAGTGTAAAAATCTAAGTGCATATTCTTCCTAGATTTAATACTTCTGCTTATGCCTTGAATCTTCCTAGCCTGTGCTCACACTCAGCTCATTAGTCTTACTCCCAGCCCTAACATTTCCTGAAGTGTGATGCAGACTTGCATGAGCAGGTGATTATATAAAAGTTAAAATTAGATGGGCTTAGAAGGATTAAGTGATTCCGTATGTTATCTCAAAGACCGGTAGTTCAAGACAGAACAGTTCAAATAATTCGTTGCTTTCTTCTTTGATAGAAATGTAGGGTTTAACCTTTTGGGAAGTCTTTTTCTACAGTGTCAGCAGCAACTCCAACCTGTCAGTTCAGCAGTACTTTACAACTACTGCAGTTCACTTTGTGTGTGATAGGGAAGAGAGCAGCAAGAATGATACCCAGGCTCTTCCAGGGCTGTGAAAAATGTGAGATATGAGTGACCAGTTATAAGGATAGTTTCAAAATACAGTTGAATGAGAACAGCTTCAAGGCAGAGTACGTAATAAATAGAAAAATGATTACAAAATGAAAAAGTTCCCCTGTAATGTGAGAACTGGTTCAGGGGACATGGGCTTAATGACTTCCTCTGTCATAGACTGCCTCAGAGACTTTAGGAAAATCACTTAATCTCTTCTGAGCCATGATATAGAGATAGTAAATTCCTTTTCTTTTGATTTTTTTGGCCTCTGTTTTCAATTTAGATTTGAAAAGAAGGTTGTTTTTTTTTTTTCCAAAGATACACCTGCATAAGTCTTTTGACATTGTCTCCCATAACTTCCTTATTGACAAAATGAAGTACAGACTAGATAAATGGACAGCAGGGTGGACTAGCTGAACTGCCAGGATCAAAAACTTGAGATCAGTGGCACAAAGTCCAACTGATGGCCAATCACCAGTAGTGTCCTCAGTTGGAAGGGAGGCAACATTGGGGGCCAGAGTGTATAACATCTTCATTAATGACCTGGGTGATAGGACAGGGCACACCCTCAGCAAGTTTGGAGATGATACAAAACTGGGAGGAACAGTGGCTGGTGATGTTAAGTGTCAGTTGCAAGGGTTTGGTAGTGGGAGGTCTACAGAAGTGTTCTCTATGGCAATAGGCCAGGGGCTGCCCTGTGCTGGACACAGTCAGTTCCAGTCATTTTCAGCCAGCTCCACAGCTCCATTACTGGACACAGCTCAGGCCATCAGCAAGCTGGTGGTGCTTTTGTGGAAACATGGAGAGAAAGAGATAGAGGAGGGAATCAGAAGGAAACAACAGAGGAACACCAAGGACAGAGAAGCAGGAGGTGCTCCATGGCAGAGCAGGCACACCCCAGCAGAGACTGCAGTTTGCAGAGGACTCATGCAGAAGGAAATTTTCCCTAGAGGGGAAATGGCACATGGATGATGCCATGCCAGAACAGTTGTTATACCTTCAAAGGCACTGCAGCCTGTAAAGGATGCACATCAGAGCACAGGAAAAGAGTGAGAGGGAAGGAGGAGTAGAGAGAAACCACTACCACTCCTTACAATGCCAACTGTCTCACTGAAAGAACTAAGTATTAACTGCAACGATAACAAGATGGGAGGAGAAGAGTCTGGAGTAAAATTGAGCCTGGGAAAGGTGGAAGGTAGGTGTTTTCACAAAGTGTGCACCTGTTTCTTTTTTTTTCGTTTTTGTTTCCCAGTAACTCAATCAGTACGCAAATATCTATATTAAATGGAAATAAACTAAATTCCCAAAAGTCAAGTATCTATGTCCCACATTAGTAATGAGCAAGTGATCGCCCTGTCCCATGAGCTTTCACACTCTCATTCTACCTGTTTGCCTATCAGTGTTCAAGGAGCATCTGGACAATGCTCTCAGTCTTATGGTTTAGTTTTAGGGAGTCCTGTGAGAAGCAGGGAGTTGGACTCGATGACCCTTATAGGTTTCTTCCAACCCAAGATAATATATGATTCTATTTTCTCCCCCATCCGTCTGGCAGGTAACGAGGGGACAGTGAGGGAGTGGATGCGTAGGTGCTTGGATGTGAGCCGAGCCAGTCCACCATGTTGATGCACCATGTGGTTATGCTTAATCCAGAGGGACCTTGACAGGCCAAAGAAGTGGGCAGAGAAGAACCTCTTGGAGTAAAACAATGGGAAACACTAAGTCCTGCACTTGGTGACAACTAAACACACACACCAGCCCAGGCTGGGGGCTGACTGGCTGGAAAGCAGCTTTGCAGAAAAGGCCCCAGGAGTCCTGGTGGACAGCAAGTTGAACATTTCCTATTATCTGTTATTTCTTTATCATCAAAAAGAATTACAAACTTTTATCCATCAAACCAAAGGCATCGCAATGAGCATATGAGTCAAGAACATGGATTACACTTTGGGTAAAAGGAATATTTGTTCTCCTACTGAAGACAAAGGTACAAACCTTGCTTGTGCAGTTACTTCTTTCAGGTGTGCAGATGTCAAAATTAAGGTATACTGGCCAGATATCTCCTAGAATATTCACCATACAGACAAGGTAGAAGTTAGGCTTCCAAAGGGTGAAATACTATATTCTACTGACTTATTTTATTCCCTTGTTGAATACCATCACAGACACTTTCTATAGCCATTCTTCTCAATGGATCAAACCAGCCCCTTAGCCCTGATTCATTTTTCCCTATCCTCTTTAAGGATGTTTGGTGTAACAATAGAAGTATGGTCCGATTAATGCTGTAGACTCCACTCAAATGTTAGAACTCATACCACAGGTATGAGTATAGGTATACTGGCATACTGCAAGGATTTATAACAATAGCAATGTCATTTGGAACCTTTATTTATCCACAGCCTCCTGTATTCTTAGCAAACACCTAAAATTTAGCTTCCTTGTCAGTTACCGAAACTCAGTAATCTTGTCTCTATTGAAGTAGAAGATGATGCATTTCTCTTGATTAAATAATGCTGAAAAAAACCTATCATAAACATGAAAAGCATTAGAATTAAATACACCGTTAGCCTACAGTAATAAAGAATCTATCTTGCCTTTTTTTCCCTAAAGCTTAAACAGAAGTTGAACTGTTCCCGAGCTACATAAGAAAATCACTGGGAATTATTTTAGGTCTGTTTCTCTAAAGCACTTTCTGGTCTTGTACTTTAATTTAAGCAAGTTTCTGTCTTAAAAAAAAAAAGTTTTATACATAATTCTCCTCTCTTTTTTTGTCTGTCTCAACTAGAAGTAATCAATCAAAAGCAGTAGTTATTCCTCTTGCTATTTATATCTGAATAAATCCAAATTAATTGCCTACAGCTTTGAATAGGAATAACTTGCAAAACATTGGCACAAGTGACAACAGAATTTATCCAGCTGTATTTTATAGGGTAACTGTTATGGCTGGGATGGAGTTAACTTTCTTCGTAGTAGCCCACATTGTACTGTATTTTGGATACGTGACTAAAATAGAGATGACAATGCATCAATGTTTTGGCTATTGCTGAACAGTGCAGCATCAAGGCTTCCCCTGTTTGTCATGCTGCCCACCCAGCAAGTAGGTTGGGAGTCGGCAAGAGGCTGGGAGGAAACACAGCAGCACAGCTGACCCAAATTAACCAAAAATGACCATATCTTATGACACCATGCTCAGCAACAAAAGCTAAAGGACAGGAGGAGGAAGGGAAGGATGTTTGGAATGATAGCATTTGTCTTTTCAAGTTGCTGTTATGTATGTTGTGGCCCTGCTTTCCAGGAAGTGCCAAAATATCTGCCTGCTGATGGAAAGCACTGAATTAACTCCTTATTTTGCTTTCCTTGTACAGTTTTGCTTCACTTATTAAACTGTCTTTGTCTCAACCCATGAGTTTTCAGCCTTTGTTCTTCTGATTGTCTCCCCCATGTCACTGTAGTGTGGAGGGAGTGACTGATTGGGTGGGTGCTTAGCTGCTGGTCAGGGTCAACCCACCACAAGAACCCACATCCTCAGAGACACTATTCTTTGGGAAAAAGAAAATACGTATTCCCTAGAATGTTCCAGTGGAAAGCAGAGCTTTTCCAATACATCATCCTAAAGTTGATGTCAAGACGTCACGTTACCACCACAAACAGATGTCAGGTATTCAGTGACAGTTAAGAATATAAGAGTTTTTTTCTGAGAGGAAAGAACTAAATGAGAGATATTCTGGGGGCAAGTTCACTGAAAATACCTTACTAGAAACTGGATTGCTGTTGGACAGACTACAGGCTGAAATACAACAAAAATTCAGAATTAGTACAGCATATACATCAGTAAAGCAACCCCTTCCAGCTGTCCCCAGGCTGGCAAGGAGTGGCTGATAAACTTGGGATGTACTCTCATGGCGAAAAATTCTTCGTATGGTTCTTGATTTACCTGTTACTCATGGCTCTAATATGGATAATTTCATACTAGAAACTCAAGTGAGAAAAAATGCATTTCATACAAAGTATTATGTTTTTTTCTACAATTTAGTCTTCCATTATCTACTTCCAATCCCATAGCTAATTTCCTTTTTATAGTTCTCATACTTCCCAGCTCTATCAGAAATACCAGGAGAGGAGGGGAAAAAAAAAAAAAAGAGAAAATAAAAAGACCCTTCCTTGGTGCATTGTTACCACTTCCAACCCTAATCAAAAACTTACAAAGCATCCTTCTCCTGAAAACATAAAAAATACAACCTACTCTCAAATGTATGGCATAAATTGGGCTGAAGATTTTATTTGGTTTCTATTTTGTCCTATTTTGATCACATCATTGCTGCACCTTGCTAATAAGAATGAAATATGCGGCCTCTATATTTTCCCTCTTCATTAATTATTTTCTAATTTCTTGACTGCTCTGTATATTTTCATCCTCTTATTCCTTCTTATGTCTCAGCAGCAGCTTTTATTTCACCCTCTCTATTCCAGTTTCATCTCAGTATATCTTCTCCACCCCATTTGATCCTCTGTATTTTTAAAGAACTTGCTGATATATGTCTGTATATTTATTTCCCTTTCTCTCCTTCTCATTTCAGTATTTTCCATCAGTCAGTCATCCTTCAAAGTATTCCTGTGTTTGCTTAAACTCAAGGGCCAATATTATTCCAGTAAATATAAAACTCTGCCTGCCTTCTTCAGCTACAAAGCTGCATTTGACTTTTGTAACTGCTTTATGTTTTGCATTTAGTTGAGATTTAGGATCTGTGAATATTTCAAAATATTTAAGGTCATTTTGAATTTAGGAAAGAGTAAACATAAAACATGGATTCTGGATCTGGATTCTGAGCTATGCCAAGAAAGTTTAAGAAACATAGTCTCTGAAGTCTTACATTTCCAGAGAACTACGTGTGATTTTAGGTATGCAGCTCCCACTTTCTACTATTTTGTTCTGTGGCAAAATGCCTGTGTTGTGAAGTACAGCTCCGATTAAACCAAATGAAAAAAATAGCAGGGCATTTGAGATGTGATGCCTATGTCACCTTGAGGACATTGTGTCTGCCAGCTGTTGACTAACCAACTGGATTTAGCTGTGTATCCAAGACCAGATCCTGAATGGTTATGAATCACTAGGGCTCAGCTGAAGACAAAAGAGCTATCATAATCTACACCAGCTGAGTAGCTCTTCTCCAGACAGTTTTCTTTCTCCACAGGTAACCAATATATTCTAACAGCTACTCCAGGTGGGCCAAAACCTGCCCTTTTGTGTCCAGTCTAAATAAGAACTGGTTTAACTCTTATCTAGGTGTATATATATATATGTACAGTACATATATATAAACCCATTATATAACATATGAAGAAGACACTTTGAAATTTTTGTATTTTCATAACAGATCGCAGTATTCATAATTTTTATTTAACATGTAGATTTCAGCCATACATTGGAGTTAACTTTGGCACCTTTTCTTCTTGTATCCGTGACTTCAGAATTTGGAGACACACAAATAAGAATAAGATAATGTATTTCTTCAAGGCTTAAATTGGGAGATGTGATAATCATACTCAGGTTTTTCATTGTGATGCTATATGTTGAAATATAATAACTGGTATTTTAGGTACAAAACCCAAAATATTCAGTCTTATTTGCATACCTATATTTTTCTTACTGGCTTCACCGCTTATACCGCTGACCTTAGACATTAAGGTTGAGAGTCAACTTCAGATTGTATACGCCCTGGACAGCATTCAACTACTGATGGCTGACATCTAAATATGGGTTTTTAAGTGTGAGCTACAGATTCCAAGTACCCACTTGAAAATGAACATTTAGTCTACAGAGGTGAGTACTGCAGAGAGCTCTGACCAAACATGGGTGGGTATTGACAGGAAAGTTTAACTGTTGGGTAAATTCCAGCAAGTGTATTGAGTAAAGGCAAGTTTCAAGAAGTGAGTTAGAGCGTTCATATCAGGTGGAATTTGGAGCAAGATGGTGGATAGAGATGTCCATTAGGCTTGCACTGGAGGAATAATATCTTTGACATGAGAGACTGTGGAGACTTTGGTAAAATTTACACATTTTTATTAGAGAGTTATTGGCTAAAAACTAAATGCAGCACTGGGATGGAATGTGAACCTCTGCAGGGAAATGAAACAAGTTAAAATAAATTATATATGTGTATTGGCATTGTCTGCATTCAGTGATTATTGACAGAAAAAAAGGAGAAATGCGGAAGACAAGAAGAGCATGCAGAGTTTGTAGCATGAACTACTGAAGCAAAAGCAATTGCAGCTTTCAAAACCTAAGCTTCATTCTCTCCAGCCTCCACCTTTTTTTTCCTACAAGCCCACTTTATCGGTTGTCAACAGGTGCGACTTTCACTGCGTGCTGCACGTCCTTCCATCCAGGTGATGCTTTTTTTGTTCACTCTTTTTGCACCACTGAAAGCTCACAAATCTAACGTGAAAGCTAAAGCTATCTCAGAAACATTTAATTATATCTGATAGTCAGTCTTTTTAAAACACCATACATTTATACAAAATGACTTAAAAGTAACCCTCAACAATAAAAGAAATAAAACCAAAGGTCTTGCAGCAAGAAAACTATTTTTTGAGGAAGTGCAAATTATTAAAATCCAGTATTCTTCTGTTTGAACAGTAGGGCAAATGGGCAAATTCAGTTTTAATCTTTGAGTAGAGATAACCTTCATTTAACTACTCTTCTTTCAATTACTTTGGGTCCAAATCTCTGCTCATACACAAGGTTCTGTAAGAATTAGAGTGTCTCACCCGGGCTCCAATTGCTCCTCTAAAAGGACATAGGTCTGAGACAGATCCGGTCCCCTAAGGTCCATGTTGGCTTCTGTGTAGGCAATGGAATCAATCCCTCTTACTTGGGTTTTGTTCCTTTCTTCTCCATTTTGTTCCTGAAAACATCCAGGTAAAGATTTCTTTTAAAAGTTCTATGCACAGCACGTGGCAAGCCATTTGATCATATCAATTCTGTGTAAAGCAGAAATTTAAGCCCTCCATAGGGAGTGAAAACATTTATTTGAATGCTGATAGATATATTGTATTCTTGAGGCAGGGGTTAAAAACATTAGGGTTTTCTGTTTTGCTTTGTTTTGTTTCTTTCCCCAAATCTATTCTTAAACAAATCAGGCAAACAACTCACCTTACCAAGCACCATGGGGAAATGAATATAGGGATTCATAAGTACTCTCCTAGTTTGTATGCATGAGTCACCGTCTGGTGGCAAAAATCAATTTGCCTCTTTAAAAAGGGCCCCTTGGGGATAGAGGAATGCAGAGCTGTAATGGTTTACTGTCTTGAGTGTCTTTGTCTGATGACAAACAGAACTGGAATTGACAACAGAGAGTTATACTCATGAGCTGAAATGATTCATGTGTTGTGACTTTTTCCCTCACCTGGCTTTGCAAAACTGCACCTGCAAAACAGTGCATCTATCTCATTCATGTAGTCGCCTCGATTGCACGCTTCCCTGCTATTTACAGGCCCTGACAGTGCCTTGTGTATCGCTTGCTATTTATGCGCTCTGATATCCCGTTGCAAATCAAGCGCTCTGCTGTCTGTACCAATGTACAGGCGCTCCTAAATATTAGACCATGCACAACTGAAAACCCCACTGAGAATGTTTCAGCCTTCATGTCACACAGTGAAGTATTTGAAAGGAAAGATGGGGGTGCAAGTCTACGCACATTTCATTATCTACAGGCAGCATCAGAGCGTGGAGACAGCATTAGGCAGAAACTCAGGAAATACAGGTTTTATTCACAGTTCAGGCCTTGATATTCTGGGTGACTTTACACACGTACTTTCACCTGTCTGTGACGCCTCCCTTTCTACTTGGTCTTGCTTTCTTTAATTAAGAGGTAAAAATTCACAGTGCCATCCATTTGTACTATAGCTAGTGCAGAAAGACTTCTGTCTCTTACAGTTACCAGCTATTTTTGATTTTTGTATTACAATTAAGAACATCCAGTAATACCGTCCCCTGTTTAATCTGTATCTTCCAGATGTCAATAGAGCATTTCTATCTGATATCACATGAAGGTCTGGCCCAGTACGTTTGGATTTTTTTAAGCACCTAGCTTATATACAAGTAACATTAACTACTTGTTAAACTGAAATAGCTAAGGTTTTGATATGATAAACAGGACATAGGAGATCATGGTCTCTGGCAGCAAAATGCTGGACTAGTCAGGAAAGCTTTTTAATTCATATGTATTCTGATTGTAAATAAAAAAGCAAAAATATAAATAAACATTTTGGAAAAGGAAAGGAGAAAAGGAAGAAAGAGGAATGATTAAGAAATCCTTCTTTTCCTCCTGATTGTGAATTTGGTTTTGCAGTCAAACCAGAAGCATATCAATTTAATAAAAATGGAAACTGATTTTTTAATCATTTCAGTTGAAAAACAGAGAAAGACGGTTAAAAACAAGTGAGAAGGCATCTGTCCTCTGTGAAGATATTCAAGGAGACAAATATATGTCCCAAGTTCACATTAGAGGCAGTGACAGGCTGCCAGTGTACAGATGATAAGTTCTGCTGGCATTGGATACAGAAAAATAATTCAATCCAGAGCAAGTTAGTATTATGCATAAGGATATTCTGGATTGATTGTGCAAGCAGATGTTATATGAATTCAATCAAGAAATGTTTTTTGTCACCTCTGTTCAAACAGGCAAGCCAGCTTCATTCCCAGCTGAGATGCGAACAGGAATCCATTGCTTACTCTATTAACAATAGACAATTTTTCTAATAACGAATAGATTATTTCCAGTCCTCTGATGAGATTGTTGAGTGCCAGATGTATTGGTGAGAATTTTGTTGTTTTTTTTTTTTTTCTCTAGAGAGGGAGAAACAGTTTAATTTTGGTCTGAAGAGCTTATTTTAAATGCATCTGAAACAGAAGTAAACTGCTAAGTAGCATCTGCCAGTAAATAACGTTATGTACCCCTCTAAGAGCTCAATACATATATCCTGGATATAGGCTAGGAAAGGAGATGGGTTATAAGAGAAAAAAAAAATCAATGTCATACAAGCACAAACTTATTCAGTGAAGAGTTACTTGGGTCCAGGTCAGCTAGAAGATATCACTGGTGAGGTACAGTGATAGCAAAATGTTCGTATAGTAACGTGTTTTCTCTGTGTGTATACAAAAAAATGTGCACTGAAAGAAAATTTTTTAAAAAGTAATATTAGGTTTATAGACCCAGACATACCTTTCCTAAATTGTATAATATTATTTTCTCAAAACTTAAGCTTCTATTTATGACCTCAGAGCGTTCTCTTCTCTAAAGAAGAAACCACTTTCTCTCTCCTTTTTTCTTTCTTTATAAACAATGTGAGTAAATCAGAAGCATTTTACCATTACATACAACCAGAAGAAAAAAGTGATGGTGTCAGGTTTTCCCAGCTCCCTGCTCCTAAACCTGTAGCTTTGCCTTTGCATATAACTGCAATGAACTGGCATTGCATTACTTACATGCATTTGCTTCAAAGAGATTTCCACGTACGTTAAAGTAGCAAGGTCAGTCAATAAACTTCTTATGACAGAGTTGGAGAACTGAGGTTTTATTGCACAACCTACCATCACCTCCAAAACCAGTTACGCTTTTTAAAAAAAAAAAAACCAAAACAACAAGAAACCAAAAAGCCTTTCTGAGCATAACCTATTGGCATCTTGCTTAACAGGTGCATCCCGTGGCCTGCTGGGCCAGCATAACTTAGTAGGAAAGGGAGCTGCTGCTGGGAAAATGCACACAAGAGAGATGAGTTGTAAAAGTGTCATTGGCAGACACACAGAGCAAAATATCCCAGAAAACTCAGAAGACTTCTTAGTTTTGAAAACATTTACAACCAAGCACAGTGATTTATACCCCAATTCCAGTGGAATTACTCATGAGAGCAAGTAATATGCTCAGTAGTAATTAAGAAGCCCGAATTTTCTCTGTTATTTTCACTGACTCTCACGCCTCTTCACACTGTCAAAGAGGTGTGAAAGAAGAAGGCCTGAGAACAGGTTCTTATTTCCCTTTTTTTCCTCAAAGACATTTTTGTGCTATCAATCCAGCTTTGGAGAACGAATGTCGCCAACCGAGTAGAATCAACAAATGTGTAAACCCACGTGTCCCTGTCTCATTCATCTCATCATGTGTGCTCTGACAGTTCCCCAAAACAGCATTCATCTAAATAAGTTGTGAACTTCAAAGTCCTATCAGAAAAATTAACATGCTAAAGTGGGCAATTTATTTGTCTATTTAGTCCTTTCAGTTTTCTTTTGCTTTGTATTTTTCCTCCAAAACACATGTTTACAAACTGACAAACATGAGGCTGTCCACAGTTTGCTGCATGAACTGAGGTATCCAGATGTGGATATTTTTATCGATATTGTTAACTGTTAAACACAGGCTCTAGAAAATGATAGATATCCCACTTCTTCTAGATTTTAAACCAATAATTTAAGATTCCCTATTCAACGTAGCACTCAAATTCTTGTTGAGCATTCAAGCTTGTGCTGAAGTTTCAGTAAAGTCAATGGGACAAACATGCGCTTAAGCAATGTCTTATTTGATTTCTTAAAACCAAGCTCTGTTTTAGCTACTTAAATGTGAATTTAGGCCTAAAGCTGCCACATAAAATGAAATATGATAAAATTAATTTTCACCCTGTAATCCAAAGGGAGTGCACATGGCAGAACACATTTAATATTGCACTGTGTTTCCATTACTAGGTAAAATTCAGACAATATTTTATGTGCATTTGTAACCCTAGTTGTCAGGAAAGTTTTCTCCTCTGTAGATGTTTGAGTTTGAACAATATCACTTCAAAAAAATTCTTTGTCTACATACTTAGTCCCTTTTTAAAAAATTTATTTTATTCCAAGTCTTTTCTCAGAACTTTAACCTACTTTTAAAGCATCTTTTTGAAGTTTTTTTTTGGTTAAATTTATTTTGGTTTGAGTTATAAAGCTTTTTACCTTGATCACATACACTGTTGTGTATGACAGATGGCCATGATTAATGCTGAGGTGTACAGTATCTATTCCAAGAGGAATCTATGCAGTATCATTTTTGTCTTCAAGATACTTTGGGATTTACAAGATATTAATTAGGCTCAAGTAACCCTCTGTTCTTCCTAAGCTAAGTTAGTAATAGATTTCTCTTGTATTTGTCACAGATATTAAATACTGATAAACACCTTTCCTTCAAAATTTTTACCACTTAATTTTCTCCAGTAGAAAGAGTTTCATTAAATCTTCAATTTCATACATTTCAATATTCAAAATCAGTACTGGAGGTGGAGCAAAATTAATGAAAGCTAAGTGTTTTTCAGTAACCAGGAGTAAAATACTGATTATCATTCAGGTCCATGGCACAACAACATCTGATTTCACTGCAGCCAGGATCCAAACCCATTTGTGGTATTTTTAATATTCCAGCCAAGATCTCACGACATCCTTTAATAAATAATGAATCTTGGATATTTTCCTGAGAAGAAATCTGACATGGCAGGTTGGTTGGTTTTGGCTGATACCTTCTTCCTCCTCACAATAGATGACCCTGAAGAGACTGGCTGAAGCAGAGGTCTCATTAGACCACCTGGACATATCAGGACAGTTCTGAGAGAGAAGAAAATTTAGGATATTAGCTTCCAATAATTTCTGAAGTTATAATTTTCCTCTTGTTCCTCCTACTGCTCCCCTCAATATTGCTTCCCAGCCACACTTGGCCTCCCAGACCCATCACAGCACTATTGCAACTCAGAGGCAGAAGGGGATAAGCTGGAGCACTCAGACAGAGGTTCAAGGAGGCAATGGGGCAAGGTAGAGCCTTGTGCAACGCTGCTGAGGGGAATCCCTGGCCCTCAGCTCCTGCTGTCCTCTCTCCTTCCTAGCTGCTGCTGTGAAGCCTTTGCCTGAGGAGAGACACCCTCATATTGATCCAGAGAGTCAAGTGACAAATTTTTAGGTAGAACCTTTCATATCAAATACACTCAGGGTGTATCAGGACAAGACTTCCAGCTGTGCTATTAGACTGCATTTGTTCAGTTTCACAAAGGCCCATAGTTTAGACAGAGTTTAGAAAGTGCCATTTAGGACAAACTGCATCAGATTACTAAACAGATCCTGGTCCAGATAACACTTGAGGGAGAACGCCTGTGGGAAATATGATCTGATGTTGTTTTCATTCTGGATGAAACCTCCTCCAGAAAGGAATCCTAGATAACACATCATCTTTATTCTAAAGGTTAGAAAGACTTTTCATTACTGTTGTAACTCGTTTCTGAACTTATACACATTGCTTTTCCCTTTCTGACTTATAAGGAAGTTTTGCTGCGGTGCCATGGAACACCTTCTCCTGAATTCTGCCCTTATAAGCCGTGTAGGTGCTTCTAAGGGCAGAGGTTGCTGAAAGTGTTTCAGTTTTCCCTTTTCAATGACCTAATATTATTTCACTTGAAATAATATGAGTATACTTGGTAGCACTAGATTTTGATAAAAAATGCTGTTTGAAAAAATATATTTTATGCCTAAGTCACACTGTCACTTTATATTAACTTTCTTATCCATTTCACCTTTATAGTGTCCTCTGTATTCATTCATTTTTAACTAAGTTATCTTTTTTCAGTCCTGAAATAGATTTTAAAAAGACAGGAGTGCCCATCTCAGTCTGAAAGAAAGCTATTGCTCTGACAATTAAAAGCAGCTTGAACTCTAAGTAAGCAGAGCAAAATCTTTTTAGAACCATGTTCATACTGTAAACTAACGAAGATAATTTATAACATTTTCACATAGCTTTCCATCACTAATTGTTTGAATGCTTTACAAAAAGTAAGTCACTTCAGTACTCCAATGTAACTTTGTTCAGTGATTAGGCACCCTGAGTGGTTTTCTAGTAACAATCATTCCCTAGAACAAAATGCTCCTTTATATCAAAATGTACATGATCAACCAAAGATAGTTTAAATATCAAATTTTGTAAGCTAAATTCTGCAAGCTAAATTTTGCAAGTTTCTTCCACTGTGTTTTGATTTACAAGCACTAAATGTGACATTTCTGTAAAAAGACAAAGAGTGAGAGTGGTAGAGCACTGGAACAGGCTGCCCAGAGAGGTGGTCTCCTTCTCTGGAAACATTCAAAAACCGCCTGGACAAGATCCTGTGCAACCTGCTTTAGGTAGACCCACTCTGGTGGGGGGATTGGACTTAGTCCCTTCCAACCCCATATGATTCTGTGATTCCACAGAGCTGCTCCCTGGCCGCGTAGATGCCAGCCTTTGCTGCACTCCTGGATTATGCTTTCCCAGGTGCAAGACTTTACACTTGTCCTTGTTGAACTTCATAAGGTTCTTCTTAGCCCACTCTTCCAGCCTACCCAGGTCTTCCTGCAGGGTGGTTCTCCCTTTTGAAGTGTCCACTTCCCCGCTCAGTTTGGTATCAGCAAGCTTTATCAGGGTACACTTGATCCAGATTCCTTATGGAGACATTGAACAGCTTTGGGCCCAGTGGAACCCCACTTGTGACAGGCTGTCAGTTTGAAAAGGAGCTGTTTGCCACCAGCCCCTGGGTGCTGCCTGTCAACCAGTTCCCCACCCGCCACACAGACCACTTGTTTGTTTAGACCATAACCTACCAGTTTCTCTAGGAGGAGGCCATGGGGGACTGTGTTGAAAGCCTTGGTGAAATCCAGGTAGATGATGTCCACCGCTCACCCCACATTAACTGAGAGGGTACAGCAGAGGGCTACAAAGATGATTAGGGGCCTGAAGCATCTCCCTTATGAGGAGAGGCTGAGGAACTTGGGTCTTTTTAGGCTAGAGAAGAGAAGGCTGAGGGGGGATCTGATCAATGCTTATAAATACTCAAAGGGTGG
>JAOXJM010000001.1:175967439-175979467 GCA_026413425.1 Tringa solitaria
TATCTACTGGAAGCAATTATTTGAATTATGCATGACTATTTCAATTATTTAGTACCCACATATCTCTAATAAAACAATTAAGTTCTACCTGTCTAAAAGAAACCTTTTCAAACTTAACATCGAGATACAGAACAACTAGATATTCATACATTAAGAACATGCCATCGTTTATTTGTATTTTCCATTTTTGGTTCACTGAACACCGTTCTGTTTGTACTGAAAACAGAATTTCTTACAAACATTCCTTTCAGCTATACTGTTTAGTTTTCAAAATTTGTTTTCATCTACAAAATTACCATCAAATTTGTTTACATCAAAACAGGAATCATATAAATTAAATTCCTAATGAGATCTACCTTAAAAGAATATTAAGGTTGAAAAGTCAAGTGCTCAAATGAAGAACTACCAAAATTAAGCCTGCCTATGTAATTCACATGCACATTCATCTTCCTTCCCGTGTGAATCTGTGCTGTTTCTAAATACAAGATCCTCTAAAAACACCTTCTCAAATCCAAACCTCATTCAATGGTCAGGAATAGCGATTCTCATGATGAAGTAGTTATAGTTACGTACATGTACTGCAGTTTTAATTCCATATTAAAAAAGCAATGCTTCTATGTTCATCATTCAGTGCTCTATTTGCCTTATAGTACTCTTCTTACAGCTAATTTAATAACATTTTTAAAAAATCAAATAAATTATAAGATTTAATATGGGTATTTGTTTTATCTGTGAGGAGTAAATGAGATGTTGGGCAACACATATGGACCAGCTGGCCAGAGAACTAGCTTCAGTGCTAAATCAGATAATAAGGTTCCATCTCCTTTTGTTCCATGGTAAAAGTTAAGTTGATGCATAAGAGTTTGGCTCAACTGAGAAGCAGATCTGATTTTTTATCAACAAGAGTTACATTATAAACAAGAGAGAATGTTTCCTTCTGCGAAAATTAATATTGGAAATTCAAGTGATCCACTCCAAATACCACACCTATAGCTTCTGGTGGATCAAGAATTAGGAGGATGAAAAATATCTCTTGTATTTTCCTTCAGATTCTTAATGATTCATTTTACTGCTGCATTTTCTCTTGTGTTTATCTTGTCACTGTTTTCATTTTCATTCAGATTTACACCAAATATGTAAATGCAGTCCCAACACATTAAAAAGCACATATATTTAGAATGTTAAACATTCACTGTACATCAAAAAATGCTCTAGAGTTGCTCCCAACAGAGTTTTCCTATCTAAAGTTAATGAGTTTTAATGTACGGTTTCCTTGTACCTTGCCTTTCTCTACATATCAATCTGTTCCTGGCATCTGTCAAGCATGAAGTAACAGGGAAATATTCTCTGGGGCTGACAGTGAAATGACACCTTTCTCCTTTACTGGAGTTTGAAAATAATGCCCATATTTCTCTGAAACTCTCCAGGCAAAGTATGTCTTTCTTATAAAACCAACACCATCTGCCCAGGCAGACTATTGTGAGCCAATGACACACAAAAGATTTTATCTGTTCTCTGATGTCAAAGTTGTTACATTAGGTTATCAAACTTCCACTTAACTAGATGACTTACCTTGCATACTTGGCATTCAAACAAGATGGTTAAATAGAACAGTGACAAAGGTTGGTTCACTTAGTATCTGTATTATCACAATCAATTATTATAATCAAGGACTCTAATTTAGGAAGAACAATGCAATCAAATGTTCAAACAAAGGATGGGATGCTTTGGCATTGAATCACTGCATGACAGATGACCTTATGAAACTGTATGGATTTTAGCGTTCTTTAAATATTGAGAAATAAACATCGTGTCTGTAGGCAACATACAGACCTGTATTTACCCTGCAATTAATCATTGCACAAGCAAGTCCCCAGAGGTTTTAATTTTGAAGCTAGGAAATATTTTGTGGCTTCCTAAACCAAAAAGCTCAGAAACATTCAAAATTAAGAATGCCCCTCACTTCAGAACAAGAGATAAGTGGGTTGGCCTTAGTTTTTCAGTTATGCAACAGTAAAATGGGTGAGGTAAGCTATTTCCCCATCTCCCTTAGTTAATGTAAGGTTGTTTATCCACATTTATTAGATCTTCAAGTAAATTGTTCTTGAGGAATTCTTGAAGAATCATTCTTAACTCTAACAAGCTAAATAAAAATTGGGAGTAAAATAAGAACTTCAACTGAACCTACAGACAATGTAGATTTGCATCTGATATCCACATTTCTTCTCCAGGCCAATTATAAAAGTAGCAAACGTCAAGACATCACCATTCACAAACGATACTGGAATTTTTATCCAAACAAATCTTCCTGCTTACTACCATTATCACAGTACCTTCAAGTATGATAACTACAAATGATTCCTCTCTAACTTGGTACTCTCATCTTCTATAATCCCATTTCTTCAATCTGATTCATCATTATCCTTTAAAATTACTGACAAAGCAATAACATCTATTGAGTGAGAGCTATACTCACATTAAGAGGAAAGTTTATTTTTAACTACTATTTTTTCCTGAGGGTATGATAAAATTGTAATCAAAGAATAAATTAGGATATGACACAGATCTCTAGTAGGAAAGAAGATAACCATGTGTTTAAGCACCATTGTCTCCAATAGGTTTGAAATATATTGGCTAAGTGTTTTCCTGAATAACAACGATTCCGTTGGTGCCAGTGTGCCTGAGTTTTATTAGTCATAGCAACGCGTACATTGCTATCACTTTTCCTGAATGTGGTATAACCAAATTAAACCAAATTAAAATCGCAAGACTTCTGATGAGTAAGAACACTGCCTATAAAGAGCTGATTATTTTTCTGTAATATGAATTCTTTCTTAGAAGCAAAATAATTAACCTGAAATTTTCTGAGCATCTCAAATTGAAGTCACTTGGGGATTTGGAATGTTTTCATACTATATGTCTCTTTCACACTTTTATTTATCACATAAAAGTCTATTTATGTTAGTACAAATATTTAAGCTCAAAATATATTTTAATGTTATTCAATACCCAATGAACTAGAAGAGACGGGATAATTTGATGGAAGTCTAGAGTAACTGTTTTGATCAGTCATTTGTAAAACATTATCAAAATAGCACTTCTGATCTCACTGCCAAACAAGGTTTCAGGTTAGAGCATTCCAGCACTTCCTTCCCCAGAAAATTATGACCAAGGAAGATTATTATTTCTTTTTTTTTTTTAACCAAGTATACAGCAGTCTAGAAATGTAAAGAAATAAAAAAGTTTAATGTCTATATCTATGCAATAAAGCTTCTGCTATTCCATACAACAGTAGTTTCTGTTGTATTTCTGTAGTTCCTTCTAATTTTCCTTTATGTTGCTACTTAAAAACAAAAAAAATCCACCATTCTTATGCATCATATTAGCCAATATTTGACTGAAAAATATTAAATCTGAATTGTTTTGACACTCTTAATAGCAGAGAAAGGACAAAATCCTACAGATTGCTTTAGAAAAGCAGTCTTTTACAGCCTACAACTAATCAAAGGAGATCTCAGCCATAACATGGGTTAAACTGCAAAGAAAACTTTTAGGAGATCAGCACTTCACATCATCTCAAATATATTATCCAGATAGTATCACAGTGACCATACCAATGTCTGTAACACAGAATAGAAAAAAAACCTTACATACTTTCATTTAATGCAGTTGCTTTTTTTCTCCTGCTTTTGCAAATAGGTATCCACTTATTGCTGGTTTGACCAAGGAAAACTTTGAGTCCCATGCTAATAGCCTGTAACTGTGAGACATGTGAATTCTTGTTAACCCACCTTCTAAAACTCCTACAGCTGGGACCTGGATGTTGTCTCCCTGATTCAACACTCAAAAGAAAGCAAGCAAACCACGTCGGCATAAGTCACTTAAAGAACAACATCTGTGCCTGTCTTGCCTGTCGTCCTCTCATACTTCAGATCCTCTGAATAATTGAGCTTGCTAGACTTGTACCAAGTTATCTATCTCTGACGGCTGGTGTGCTGTAAATTCATATAGAAAAATATTATATTCCACTGAACTGCTGCAGCTCCCTAGATAAAATGGTAAATTTTCCACAGATTTTCCTGTCAGCTTCAACCTGAAGGTAGGATTTAGGAAGGTTACATTTCTCAGCAAACAGGCAGTTAGAAGAAGCTTTTCAGCACCTCTCAGTACTCCCTTCTAGTAAACCAAGTTGGGTTTTTTCAGCCCTTAAAGAAAAATAAAAATTGAACACATTTATTATGGTTACAATACTTTACTGTAACAGTTCCAGAAATGTTGTCTTGAGGCCTCTGCATTGTCAGAAGACCTGAAGAGTTGCTTCTCTGCATGGAAAATAACAGCAGTTTCAGGTTTCAGCTGCCTTCCAGCATGCAGTAGAAGAATTTGGCAGATATTCCCTTTACAGGCTCATTATTTAATGCTTGGTCCTTCACTTTCTCTTGTTTGCTGCTTTGAGCTGAACTCCTTTAAAAAAAAAAAAAAAGGGATGAAGGAATATCAGTGTCTAAAATTGATGGCTCTGAAAACAAATACTTTGTCTTTTGTGGGCAAAAAGTTGGACTATATGTCAACCTTTCTCTAAAAGTCTAATGGGTGAATATGTGTATTCTTTTTGGACTCAAATTGTTAAAAACAAAATTGATTTTTTATTCCTACTTTTATTTTGTACAAATGTGAGAAGCCCAGTAGATGAGAAATGATACATAAGGTCTGAAAGGTCTAAAGCATGTGCTGAGTAAGCTTCATTCCAGATCTGCTGCTACAGCTAAGTGGCCAGGCACATGTTATTACAAAGTTCCTGATTCATGTTCTTTCATTAGAAAACTTTCAACTGTAGCAACAAAAAAAAAAGACTTCCCCTCCCCCCCTCTCCTTTTTTTTCCCTTTCTTTGCTTTCCATACTAACGCCCACTCTGGTGCTACCAGTTCAGAGGCTGCTTTTTCTGAGTCTGTTAGTGGTTCATGCTGTTCCAAACATGAAGCCATTGACTGGCACTTCAGAAAGTGATGTGAATGACTGCCAGCGTATCGTTTTTGACAGTGTAAGATAAAGAATTTGCCCCCCTGCTGTTATTGCCTGAAGGTGCACTTGTAGGAAATAAATAAAAATAGCTTCCAGAGGTAAAACTTTGAGGGGTAAAATTACACCATCTGTGTAAAGGGAAAATCTTGGAGGAAAACTGAAGTGAACTCTGCAATATGAGGGCTCAGAACTACCACATCTTTTTTTATTTTTTTAATTACCTGGCCACCTGTCACAGTTTTATTTGAGCTGGCACTGTTAGGGGCCTGTCCTAAAAATGGGATGTGTAGCATTTAAATTATTTGGCCACAGGGGGTCTTCACATCTGAATGTAACATTTTTAGACATCAATACTGTTAAAAACTCATCAGTTTTCCTTCCTCGACGTCTCATAAAGCAATTTGATAAATATCAAATTTACCTTCCAGTAAAACTATGCATGAATACCTTTGCTATTCAATCAGAAGCATCATTAAGTACTACACCAAGCACTAATAATCTGAATAAAAACCCCAAAATCAGGGTTTACTTTGATACAGCACATTTAATCTGGAAGAAACTCTAATTGCATTACAGAGGTTATTCTTTTGTCTAGCACCTGTCATGGAAATGGATTTCAATACACTTTCTTAGCACACTATATGGATCATTCAAACGGCACACAATACCCCAGGAACGCCTTCATGCATTACTGAACTGCAGTCGTCTCTTCAGCGGGATACAGTTTTGTTTAACAATACACAGCAACACAATGCAAGCCTTACTGAAATTAGCATGAAAATTTAAATAAGAATAATACTCCAGGAGGACGACCTTGGTTTCCTGTTTTGTCTTGAACAGCAATCCATTTCGTTTATACAATTTCCCAGTAGTTAGACCACTTACCAAAAAAAAGAGCCAACCCCAACTGTAGGCCCTTAGTAGCCTGAGGTTTTCTAGCTCCCTGCTCTTATCTGCTTGTAGAGGATGCCAAACACCAGGTGAATGTCACTAATTTGACCCACTGACAGCACCCGATTCAGCTCTCGAGTGACTGATGTATACACTAAGGTATCTCGCAAAAATGAGCACCACTATCTCCAGATACATATGTGAATGAGAGTGACCAGGGTTAAATGTTTTGGGCATGGATTAACCATATTCTGATGATGTCTAATATTCTGAGGAGTCACATGAAGAGAAGCCTAAATCTGAACTTAGGTGGTTGAGGTCTCATACTTCTCAGCAGAAACAACAAAGACACTGGAGACGAGAAAAAAAAAATAAATTCCTGTGTAGGTCCTCTTCATTTGCTCTCACCTTTCAACATGTCTTTCCCACCACTTCTGCTCCACACGCGTTCTGCCAATGGTAGCAGCCTCAGCTTTTGTCAATTACTTGGCTCAGTTTCATTCACACAACCAGTCGTGGCCTTGCTACTCGGTAAAACCACTTGTCTTTATTTCCTCATCACATCCGCACTTCTGCTGTGTTGCCCTCAGACAGCTAGGTATACATCTATGGCTAGGTATACATCACAGTAGAGCTTCCGAGTTCCTGAATCTGTTTATGTACTTCTGCTGTGTACCAGTTCAGCCTCACATACAAACACCTCCCTTGACTCATTCTCCTTCTATCCCTCCTTTGTACTTGGCCCAGCTAAGTTGTCCAAATAGGAATTTCAATGCACTCCAAAAACATGCTACATTTGGATGTCTGAAGATGGATAACTCTGAGAATTCTCAGCTCTCTATGATATTGATGTTTCCACATCTTTTCCTCCTCATTGTTTGCTTTCAGCTGTGTTGTGAAATGTGTATGATTATGTCATAAAACCTTAGGGGCAAGGGCCACCGTTCCTCTTCTTGGATTAATTTCCATACAGAAATATGTATCTACCTGTCCCTGTGTTTTACATATTACCCCTGAGTAATGAAAAAGAACAGACAATAAAATTTTTTGAGAAAATTGTTTCCTATTCTAATACCATACATCAAACAGACTGGGGCGGGGAGGGAGAGGGGGAAAAAGAAATACATCTTCCCAGCATCTTATTATAGCATCCCAAAATTGTAACTGATACAGAAGTATTTTTAATTCTAACCTATCCCTAGCTTTTTGATATACAGAAACTTGAAAGGGGAGAAAAACAGAGGAAAGCAAGGGATGCAGCAGACTAAGTTACGACACAGATTAGTTATTGTCTCCATTGCTTGTCCTGTTTTTCTTTATTGCTTCTGTTTTATAAGTTGTTTCCACTTTTGGAGTCACTTACGGAGTGTCATGATGACTTCTAAATTCCATTCATTAGTCAGGGTTTGCTCCCAAACAATTTTCAACATGGCCCAGTGCCAGCCAGTGTTGAAAATAATTTCTGTCTGGTAGCAGTTTCAAAATGCAGAACAGATCATTCTTCATACACCAAATAGGTGAAAGAAGTCGAAAGGTTTTGTTAGAGGTTGTCTGATTAGAAATAGTTCCACAAGTGAATTGTTTCTTCATTGAACGCTAAATGAAAACAGATAATGATTTATTTCCTTTGTGGGATATGGTGTCATTGTAAGATAGTTTTTGTTTGTTGGTATATTCCATCAGCTTCCTAGGTTTATGCATTTATGTATATGTAATCTCTTTCCTTAGTGCTTTTTTTCCCTTCTCTTTTTTTTTTTTTTTGTGTGAATTTGTTTTTTTTCTGGGTTGTTTTTCGATCAGTGTTGCTTTTACATTGAGACCAAAGGGGCTTTTATTTTTCTTTAGTTATATTTTTTATCATGCAAATTTGAAGTTTAACAATAGTGGAGAAAGATAAGAGGCTCTCTCTGGAGCCTCTGCGAATCCTCCATACAATGCTTCAGAATTTAGACAAAATTGCTAAGCCTTTCTTCAGATTGCTATCTATTTAGCCAATGAGGATTTGAATTATGATCTTGGTTAAAAAGAGCACCATGGGGCAGCAAGAAAAATTACTTCTACATTACACTGAAAAGTTAAGGAGTGGAGTTTTAAAATGTTTTAAATAACTTTCGGGTAGATCATAAAGCTCTTGGTCATCTTGGTGAAGTGCTAACCATTAGAATGGACCCATGGAATTATGTCTGAGCATTTGTATAGGTGTCCTTCAACAAGAGAAATAGCTCTAAAATCTAGACCATAAATTACTTTCTCTTTTATATCTAGTGGATGATGCATTTAAGGCACTAAATTTGGTCTTCAGTACAACACCTGAAGAACATCCTATACTTTAAGTGGATATTCATAGTTTGTATTTATTTTACTTAACTTAGGATGCTTAGAGACACTTAGAAGCCTTGCTGTCTCTTCAGTCAATAGAGAGATGAATCTTCAGAGATGACACTATTTTTGATTTAAACAACAGTTGACAGAAAAGTTACCCTACATGTAGCTGAATTCTTTCAATGAATAATTAACATTTTTTTCTAAAAAAGATGTCCCTTATTTCTAGTCTGCATTTGATTAACTCCCTCATCCAACTGTTGGATCTCAATATGTTTTTTACATAGAATGAAGAACAAGCTGTCATCAGAAATCTTTTCTCAATATACAAGGTAATAAAAGCACCCTTTTAAACTGCTCTTTGACAAACTGAATAGCTCTCAGTTTGTAAAGCACCCTTTTTTTCTCCAAGACTTCTCCAAAACCTCTAGTTAATTTAATATGGTTTTTTTTTCAAAATACTTAGATATGGTTATAAGAATTTGATTAATATCTCAGTAATAAAGGTTAAGATGCTGTTCACCTAATGATCTTTGGCAGAGAGAATATCAATGGCTTGTCAGATTACTCTAAGGATGGTGAATCTTAAACTAACTTAGGGTTACAGGAGTTATTTCTGCTACAGAGGTTACAAAAATACAAGGCAGGAATTCAATTTGGCCATATAGTTATGAATGCCACCTGAAAAAAAAATCCAGAATCATTGACAGCATTAATATTTCATCCCTATAATTTAAAATATTAAAAGAGGTGACTGCAAAACAAAACCTGTTTATTCTAGAAAATATTGTTTTCCACTACCCAAACAAAGAAATGGAACTTTGAATCCAACCATAGGATGATCCATGGATGTCATTATTTGATAGTGCTAGGAGAAAATGGAGTGAACAAATGAAAGACAAAATTCTACTAATATCAAAGAAGAGAAATAAAGAACACAGGACTGATTTTCTGTCCTGTACATGAGGAGAAATTCAACCCAAAAGTATAAAAAGACATATATGTAAATATATATTCATACACCCATATATTAAAATCAAATATATTTAAATGCATGTGAAGAAATGCTTATACAAAAATAATGTACAAAAATCTACAGGACATGATATTACTGAACATAAAAATAGTGAGAAGCTAATATTTCAATGTGTACATTTTGATAAAGCATTTTATTAACATTAAAGTGTGTACGCACATAACATAATTAAATTTAATTTATTTGATATCATCCATAAGGAATAAAATATAATATCCAAACTAATTGTCATGCCAGCAATTCCCTTCCCCATCCTCAGCTTCTTAAAATAAACTACCTTAGAGTGCCATGTAGATACAGGGGGACATAATTTGCATAATTTTTACCAGTATCATTCCCCAATACTTTAGGAAGTCAGTCCTAGTTGTAAAAGTTTTTTCAAAAAAATAGATGCAAAATATTCTGCCTAAATCCTTAGTAAAATAAAGCTCTGGATAAACAGATGGGCCTTCTACCCTGTGTAGGATGTTTACCTGTAGCAGATTAAAAAACATTACTTTTGCCCCCAAATATCACACTGTATATAAGTATCAAAGTTGACGCAATCTTGCTTTAGGTAGTCTTAGTTGCTGGGAAGATAAACAGTGGTAAAGGAAAGGAAGCCTGGACTCATTCTATTCAGGGCTTTATAAAGGAACAATTAAATTTGAATTAGACAGTGCAGAGACCGTGACATTTCTGTTAGGAACCTGTAGAGGTGCTCATTCTAAGCAATTCTATTTTATCTACTGATTCTGAATGCAATTGCATGGCAAGGAGAAAATATGACATTTGCTAGTTAATTATATATGAGAGGAAAAAAAACATACAAGTTTTCAGCTGTTACAATTTGAAAATAAAGGTATATGGGGGAGTCCAGGAGAAGCAGCACAGGGGAAGAGCAGGATCTGCACAAAGGAGAGGCTGCAAAAAGAAGAGAGGAAGACACCAAATTAAATGTCATAAGTTTATGACATTTTGAGAGTGAGAAAACATTCCTGAGGTGCAAGAGAGCAGCAAGAAGTTGTAGGGGTTACCTAATTCTGAAACAGAGGAGAGTAACCGGCAGGTGAGAAAAGTTTGGGAAGGAACAAGAACAGATCAAGACAACTAAGTATCACCAACAGCAGGAAAAGCAGAGGAAGGTTTCTATGCATCAGAAAAGCAAGCAGGAGAGAGGAATGAAAGAGGAGTTAGTAGCAGTGGAAAAAGAGAGGACAGGTAAAAGGATGAGAGAGATGGAAGGAAATGAAAGAAGTAATAGAAAGATGTGATTAAGAGAAAAAGTAACATGATGAGTTAGAAGAAAAGTATACTTAAGATCCAATTTGGCATTGGGGAAAGGCTTGTAGAAGCACAGAGAGATGCGAATAATCAGGGGAGATAAAAAGAACAGACCAAAAAGGCAACAGCAAATGATCGAATGAGTTGCATTAATTCAAGAGGCAGAAGCAGTTAGATTGCAAGCAGAAAACACTTTGGAACCATTCTTCAAAGGATGAATTGCATTAAAGTAGACCCAGCAACCGTATTTTCCTAGGTATAGACTGGCCTTTAAACAGCACCTGCAAAAGCACTCTTCTCTCTGCCAATGCGTTCAAATAACTCTTGGATTATCTAGCTGCGCAGGTCCTGGATATGAAAACACCACAATGGGCAGCAACCAGACTGTTGCAACAGCAGAGTCCCTCCCTCCCTGCTCTTCACCACCCTCCCAGCCCTGCTGTGTGCCATTCCCTACATTGCGCAATTGATGGACATGAGACTCTAAATGCAAGCCTCCTTGTTCCTCATCGCTTTACCAGAATGAGCCAGCAATCCTCTCCACAGAGTAAGGCCCTGCCCCTTCCTAGGTCCAAGAGTGGACTGGTTGAAGGGAAGACAGCCAGTTACACCTGATTCTATGGTGGCACCAGCCAGCCCCACCGCACAGACCTGACGCTCCCACCTTCCATCTACCACCAGCTGTTCCCGGAGATACAAGACCTGGGGAGGAAGGTGGAGGAGGAAACAACAGCGAGGGATAGGAGTCAACCCTCACCTTCTAAATGTAAAGTGTCTATAAATCCTAGAAGAAAAGGCTCTGGGGATAAACTTCCCATTTATCACCCACATTGTTATACAAGCCACAGTGCTACCCAGTGACATTTTAAATGAATCAGCCACAGGCCATGCACGTAGAATGATGGATTACGGAGTGGGAGGAGGTAAAACACCTTGAAAGAAGAGCACTGAGAAATAGGCCAGGGCTCCGAGGAGCATCCCAAGACGTGGGAAGACGGAGCTGCTGGCATTTACGTGCCCTCCATCCAGCCAGTGCGGCAACACCTCCTCTCCTGCCCGTCTGCTGACAGTGGTGGCGGGACAGACGCTGGGCGTTTATCAAGGGGGACAAATGGGAAAACAGAACAGCTCAAATCGGGGGGAGGGAGGGGGAATAGAGATAATAAAAGAAGCAGCTATTTTAGCTCTGCCTGCTGAGGACTCCCCAACCCCTCAGAACACAGCGGGGCCAGCTCTGCTGCCGCAGGAGGCCTGACGGGGCCCCGCCCCTGCAGGGACAGCTGGCAGCAGAGGATTGGTCGGGAGCAGCACCCCCGACATGAGATTGGTCAGGGCCTCGGGCCTCTCAGGCGTTTCCTGTGCCACCACCTGGAGGCCAGGGGAGGTGCCGGGCCGGAGCCAGCACGGGAGCCACTTCGTACATGTCTGCACACTTCATGTGTAGACATGGTTCTTCAGGGCATGCTCTAGTGCCCAAGATTATTGGTTTGTCG
>JAOXJM010000001.1:176020535-176049419 GCA_026413425.1 Tringa solitaria
GCAGGGCTTACCCAAGGAGGGCGCTGACCCAGAGCTCCTTCACCACGCGGGAGCTACAGAAAGAGAGGAGAAAGAGCCTGAGTACCCACTGCTCCCCATGCTGCTCCCCCAGCCCTGCTCTGTGTGTACGGCCCCAGAGGCAGGAGAGAGCCCCGTGGGGCAGGACAGAGGCGCTGCCCAGCCCTGCCGTGGGACGAGGCACCAAGACTCACCAGAAAGTAATGACACAGGAGCCGCAGGGCCAGATAAGGGCAAGGGACTTGGTGTCCTCCCCTTCCTCTTCGTTGGTGTCATCGCTAGCTGCCCCCTTGCCACTGCTCAGTACTTGCAGCGTGGCCAGGGCCAGGCAGAGCTGTGGGTGCAGGGCGCTGCCACGTCTGTAAAGAGGAGCGGCAGGGAGTGACCTGGAGGTGGCTGGGCCCAGTAGTCCCCTTTGGCATCCATCTGCCACAAGGCACAGCCATGGGTGCACCCGTGTGCAGGGTGCCGGGGGCCTGGGGCTGCTCCTTGGTGCCAGGGCCAGGGCTTGAGAGGAAAGGCAGCTGGGCTCTGAGAGTCTTACTTGGCCTTGGCGATGACCAAGGTGTCCCTGAAGAGGAGGAGGTCCCTCTTCCTGGTCCTACGGCCCTGGGTCACCTTCACGCGCTGCCGTTGCAGCGGCTCGGGTGGTGCTCCCTCAGGCCGGCGCTGCTGCTCGGTCTCAGGGTAGACCCTGCAGAGCAGAGGGCGTTGGGCATGAGCAAGGCGGCTGCTGCGCGGCCCGGCTGTGCCGGGGTGTCCCCGAGCCATGGGGGCAGCTCACCTGGAGCCGAGGCAGCAATTCACTTGTCCCATCTTGACAAGCTCGAGAGAAGCCTCACGTGAGGCACAGCTCAGGACAGTGCCCAGCTGACCCACGCGAGGCTGCCAAGAGGGCTCCTCGTACAGACAAGCGCTGTGACAAGAACGCTGGGCAAGAGCTGAACTCTCCCCTGTGCCGCTCTGGTCTGGAACAGCAGCGTCCCTGCAGGCAGTGGGGTTGTTGCCGGGCCAGCACCGGTTCCAACATTGTGATGCCAGAATGGCACTGGGGGGGTGTGCGTGGGGGGCAGACACTGGGAGGCTCTCCCCAGTATGCCCATGTCTCTCTCGTACTGGGGAGCCCAGACCTGGGCACAGCACGGCAGGCACAGCAGTGCCAGTGCTGAGCAGAGTGGAAGGGTCACCTCCCTCCAGCTTCTGGCAAGGGTTTGCCCAGCGCAGCCCAGGCTACCACTCTCTGCTTGCGTTTGGGCAAAGGCACCTTGCTGGCTCCTGCTCAACTTGGTGTCCACCAGGGCCACTGGGGCCTTCTCTGCTGCACTGCTTTCCAGCAGCTATACAAAATCATAGACTCATAGAATCATCTAGGTTGGAAGAGTCCTTGAAGTTCATCGAGTGTAACCATTAACCTAACCCTGCCAAGTCTACCACAAAATGATGTCCCTAAGCACCACGTCTACCCATCTTTTCAATCTTTCATCCAGGGATGGTGATTCCACCACTTCACTGGGCAGCCTGTTCCAATCTTTGATAACCCTTTCAGTGAAGGAATTTTACCTCATTTCCCATCTAAACCTCCCCCTTAAGGACATTTTCTCTTGTCCTTTCACCTGATACTTGGGAGAAGAGTTCAAAGCCGCCTCTCTACATTATTTCACAGTGGACAAGAGTGAAAAAGTGGCCACTGGTGAAATCTGTCTATGGTAGCAAAACTCTACTTGTATCTTCAAAGCAAACATTGCATCACGGTAGAAGTTTTCATGTTGCTGCTATGGTTAGAGAAGGAACAATGAACACATGTATCAGTTTTAGTGACTTTTTTGTTTGTTTTTTGAAGAGTATAGCAAGATTATAGCAAGAATACAATTGTTTTGCTTGTCTGAATTTACAGTTCCTTCTTACTAAGCTCAAAGTTTAAGATAACAATTAGGTGATATGATAGTTTTCTCTTGTCTGTTGACAAATATTTTCCAGAATATTTTCTCTCAGGTGCTGCTAGTGACTGTACAGTTTCAACCTACCATAAACATATGGCAAACTTAGCCATTGATAGAAACTATAGAAAGTTTATTCTTCCCAAGGAGATATAAGCATTGCATCAATCTGTTATCATTGTACTGTTAAAAGGCCACTAAATGGCCATCACTTCAAGGTAAGAGGCAAAGAGCACAAACTGAAACACATTAAATTTCATCTGAACACAGGAAACCATCCTTTTTCTGTGAGGGTGACTGAGCACTGACACAGAGAGGTTGTGGATTCTCCTTGGAGGCATTCCAAACTCTACTGGAAATGGTAGCAGCTTGTTCTAGGTGACACTGCCTGAGCTGTGGGACTAGACAATTTCCAGAGGTGCTTTCCAAGCTCAGCTGTTCTATGATTCTGTGAAAATGTTCAGAGGTTCACTAACTATGTCACTGTATCAATGTGTATCCAGAAAAAATACTTTTGGAGAAATAAAAACCTGATGACCTCTTCCAAAGTTCCTTGAGATCTGTCTCTATACTTCCAAAGGTACCTTTTGGACAATCAAGTTCTAATTGTTATGGCAAAAGCAATGCACCATATGCTTGTTGGAATCACTTAAAGTAAAAAGAGTGACAGTACGTGCACAGACAGAGACCAGAGCTCTTCTAACAAAAGTTTACTTGCTGAAGCACAGCAATTTGATTGCTTATCATATCAACCTGTCCTTACAGTTTGACATTGGCTGTTGCATCTCAGTGATTTCGAAATGTAAGCATTTTTCACTTCCTATTTCAAAGTAGTAAATCAAAAGCTTAAAAACTTCTAGCAAACTGAATCCAACCACAGCCCAAATTTCTACTTAAGTACTTGAAAAATTTAATTTAGATAATTTTTAACTTCCTGTATTTTTTTTCATCTTACATAAAGCTGTATTTTGCAGAAGAAACTGAAAAAAGCCCTCAGTTTTCCTTCAAACTTAAAAAATATATTCAAATGTCACACTAAGATCATTTTAAACATTTTTTTCAAAAAATTGCTTTGGAACAGAGAATTTGTTGAAATGTTTCCATCACTACTTCCAATGATTCTGCAGTTCATGAAAAAAAAATCAGCCTAGGACTTTGACATAGCTGCAACATAAATTTTCCCAACAATTTTTCTATGCATTTGTTACCATCACGTGTCTTCATTTCATCTGTTGAAGGGGCTTTGTGCTATCAGGAATATTTTGACTCTAGTAAGCAGGATCCCTACCGCAGGTTTAACTCTTAAGGGTAAACAATTTTCCTCTGCTGCTGAGAAGCTGCGATGGATAAAATTCCTTATAAGTATCTCTGTCCCTCATGGAATGTAACATTATCAGGTTCTTAGTTGGAATACAATTTCAGTAGCTCCCTCATCTGGACAACGTGGATGGGGGAGCTACACTGTTTGTTTAAAGTACTTTAAGAGTTATGGATGAAAAGCACATGAAAAAGAGAGACACTCTTCTTGCTAGAAATCAAACCGCTAAGGCAAGCTTTTCATTCTTTATTTGCAAACTCAATTATAAAGCTTCCTGCATTTATGTTGCAGAAATCAAATCACACCTATCAGAAGTTTCAAAGTTCCCTACATTTGATTTTAGCCATTAGCCTGGTAAGAAATATTCTGCAGCGTTAGCTCTGATTCCATTCCAAATTGTAAACCTTGTTAGCTAAAATGTTTTGATGTGGTTTTGTCATTCATTTTTATTTTGGGGTGGGGTTTTTTTGTCTTTTTTTTTTTGCTTGTTTGTTTCTCTCTTCACTTTATCTCTTTATTGCAACGCATCTCACTCTCCTCTAATTCATGTATAGTTGTGCCCAGCCTCAAAATGTCATTAAGTTGATAGGTCACACTTTAAATTAAGTTTGTCAAATAAAAGTGTAATTTAGATCCAATAAAACAGTTATTACCAGTTTTAATTAGGAAAAGTAAGAGTCAGGTCTGTCTGAGAGACATTCCTAGACATAAACATGCAGAGAGATGGGCTACATGTTACTTCATTCAAGTAGAATCACTGATTATTGCAGTAGTTCTATTCAAATTCAGCTGAGGGTACATTCATCTGTCAGCAGAACAAACTTCAATTAAAGAAAAGAAAGATATTTGGAAATTATAGTTTCAAGCGTTCAGCAGATCTCGAGTTTTAGTTGATTGTAATGGTGCTGTCTCAGATGTAATAAATGTGCAGCATCCCCTTTGAAAGTGGTTACAGATGCGTTCTTACAGCAACCAAGATCACGCAATTGGAATGAAGACTAATATTGATCAGTCTAAAAGCTATGGATTTTTTTTTCCTCCGGTTGGTTAGTCACACCTGTCAGTCCCTAAGCAACCATGTATTATCCGTTCATACCTGTCAGTTTAAAAACTAAAGGTAAGCACAGGCACAATTTTCAGTCATTGTTGAAAAAGGAGATGCAACTGGAATAGCAAACTTAAATACCAGGTGTGGTACAGACCATATAGGATATAACTGGATATATAGGATATAACACAGGTTATCACTGGAATTTGCCAAACATCTGCACTTGTTAAGTCTGCTTCTGGTGAGCGTTACTGCTCCTCTCCATTGTATCAGCAGTAAATACATTGACTGTTTACTGAGGAAGCTAATAAAGAGACCCTTGAAATTATAGTAATTGATAAATTGATGCAGTTTGGGAGACTAGTTCTGATCACAAGTGCACAGATTTTAGGTTAGTGCAGCTGTAATAAGTTTGAGAGCGTCACCCCTGAATCACACTAGTGGATACAAGGATGCTTTCTTTCATCAGAAAACTAAATGGCTAAACAAAAAAGAGACCATTAGTATGAAAATAAAAAGTACTCTATCTGAATGCAAATAACATATCTAACATGAAAAAATGTAACGTTTACTGTTCTGTTTAAGAATGTTATCTGCAGTTCTCTTTGCAGTTCCAAAGGATGTGCAATATCCCATCTTTCCATCACATTATATTATATGACATCAATTGGCTTTTTTTTGCTTTTGACTATACCTTTGATTTACATAGAGAAAAATAGGTAGCTATATACACATACATATATATACACACTTAAATTTATGTCTGTGTATACAGACAGATAGAGAGTACACTTTCCAAAGCTGTTACATTTTCAAAGAGCTGAGGTAAATGTCAGCATTTTGAAAATCTAGGGGTTTTTTTAAAGCTTTAGTCACTAGATATTCTTGTTATCTCATATTTTCCATACAGCTGCTTCTTAAAGTATTAGAGTGGCAGGGTTATGTGCTATAGCAGTTCATCTGTAATGGTAAGTGATCAGCTCACCTCTATAATTGCTTTTCTAGAGCTCCAGGCACAGATTTGCCATGTACCTTTAATCCCCTCTCATACACCACCTACTACTCCTTGTCTCCTGCTCTCTTCCCATGGCATAGGTACAACTCATTTTCCCAGCATTGTGTGGAAACATCTACCTGGCTCCACAATCTAATGTGTTGGATGCAATAAATCAGCAACAAGCAGAATTTCTTCCTGGGACTCTAGGATAGATTTATTTTTTCAAATTTAAACAACATGCTGTCCTCTTACCTAACATATGCCCTGATATTGGGTAGGCGCCCTTTCATGGAACCACCTTCAGTCCAACCATTTTTGCATCTGCCTCTGCATTTGTTGAACACAAACCCGAAGACTTACCTTTCCTAGTCGTTCCTAATATTCTGCTCTTGGCAATGGCCAAGAACAGATCCCTGGAGATTTAGGGATACTTCTTGTTTTCAGCTGTTTGTGCCTTAAAGGGAGTTCCATCTTGGTTTTGCAGATAACGTAGTCCTTATTTTGTATGCATCTTTGCATGTAATAGATCTTTTTTTACTTTTTGTGAATCTTTTTTTTAACTATGTTTTTGGGGTTATTTTTGGTATTCGTCGGCTATGTCAGTGCTATGAAATTAAACAGAGCCAGGAAATATAACCCAAAACTGGAACTCAATCATCCGTTGTTATAACCATCCCTACCACAGTTTTGGCTTGTACCAATTAGCTCTTTCAAATAATTTCCAGGCACAATTTGGGACCAAGGTGCAAGCTAGGAACATTCCCGATCAGTAGTTTGGATGCAGTTACTCTGTCTTGGAAGCTATGAGAGTTTAGTGTAGGTACTAGCTGTTCCTTGCCAGTCAGCCTCAGTGCCAAAAAATAAGGGTCTACATATATCTATATCTAGCATATCTAGTCTGAGCATCCTAACATAGCAAGGAATTCTACAGTTTACTCTTTATTTTTACTAAAAGCAACTTTTTCAGGCTGTTTCAAATCTATCACATATTTTTTTCATTTCGTATTCCCTAATTCTTGTTTATTTACCGTGTTCATGTAATTGCGAAGCCACATAACCAGAGGTATAAAATAGCTGCAGTATTAAGAAATAATCTAATGTCCATATCTGAGGCTAATGTAGCAGAAAACTAAAGCCAGATGAGGTACCTTAAGAGAAAAAGGGTGATTTACTAAATTATTATTGTTATCAAGCATGTATTGAGAAAGTGTTCAGATATGTAGCATAGGAGTATATGTATAACAGATCAGGATAAACAATTAAATTTATTAAAGGACATTTTAATTGCCTGCAAAGCAGACTGTGTCTTTAAAAGCATGCTAGCACATTGCTAGATGTGGTAATTCAGTTAGGAAATATTTGGGACATTTTATTAAAAATATGCTTTCTGAAATTCAGCCTTCAGATATATTAATTTGGGGGACAGCCAGGCTCTCTGATCCTATTAACCACATTTGAAAACCCTGACATGGCAAGAAAAATATAAGATCCATACCATGTTTCAGAATAATAATAAGGGAACTCTGTGAGTGATTCACCATCAAAAAATTATAAAGTCTTATATCACTGGACCAGTACATGTCAGGGAACGGGGGAAGCCTAGTAACATTAGTCTGATCAACTCCGAGCATCCCACTATCACCTACAGCTGGGAGTTTGATTTACCCAGAAACTATGAACCAAGACCTCTCTGTTGATATTTCTGCGGTGTATCCCCAGCATGGGAATTTTGCTTAAACTGCTGAGAAGTCACCCAGTTCCCCATCATGCCCAAAATTCACACATCCACATTATATAAAATGACTGCAAAAACCTTGTTGATAGTTCAGATGGGAACATTAACAATCTCTCACTCTTATCACAGGGCTACACTCATCACTAGCCTTTCCTTCTGCTATTCTGCTCTGTATGGAAAGAAGGGATAGTATTTTTTATTAGACAGGAATCACAGAATGAAATAAGGATGAATATTTCTAAGTATGATCATCTTTACTGCACTTCTTATCACTTCTCAGTTCCACTAGACTAAGGTAAAAGTTTACACCAGTCTGTTCTAAGGCCAGAAAGGGCCAATAGATAATTAGCTTCCCTGTACATGAAAAATAATCACATCACCTCTCTGTTGAGCCCAGCAGCCCATATGTGGCTATGTACATTGATTTAAAAGGTTGAGATACAGAAAGCACCCAGTCTTCATATGGGGACATATATGGAGAAAAAGCATCCTCTAAATTCTCCAAGGAACTTGTTCTGGGAGCTTATCATCCTTATTGTTCAAACTTGATTTTTTAATCTTATTTCTAGTGTGAATATGGCTGGCTTTAGACTGGCTTCAGATTTTAGTCAAGCATTTGTATGACTCTCTCCATTTGAGCGTGCTGACTTTGCTCTCTTGACTGACACTGGTAAACTGTAATGTGAAAGAATGACCCTGACCCTGTGATTTCAGCAGGATTGAGTCGAAGTAGAAACTGAGCTGTTCAAAATTAAAAAGAGAAAAAAAGAAGTTCACCCATTCAAGCACAAATATCTTCCACAATTAGCAATAACAGCAAGGGGAATACAATTACAGGCAGACCAAATTGCTTTTTATTTAAATGTTCTCTTTTTAAAATGTATCCCAGTGTGAAAGTCCCTCTTTAAATTAGTGAGAGCATGCATAATCTCAATGTCTCCACTGGGGGTTGTAGGAATATATGTTCTCTCACTTGCTTAGTTGCACATTTAGGGGATTAGAGCAAAATTATACAGCCCTGGGTACTTTATAATGACAGATATCAATAGTAATTTAGCTAATTGAGTGTATTCCAGCTTTATTTTAATTTACTGATGTTTTTCATTTTATTCTTTGTTATTTAGTTCTGTCTGAGTATTCCATTACAACTATAAGCCTTGACCCTGAAAATTCTTGCTCATAGAAATAGACTTTTCTTGCTGTATGAGGAAGGAATTTTACAAGTAGACCTGTAACCATCAGAAAACACTTAAGAAACTAGGGCAAAGAAATGCCTATCTCAGTTTCTAAAACTTTTTTAATCTACCAAGAAAATAAATCCAAGAAATGTTTCTGTAAAAAAAAAGAGTTTTTTAAAATATAGGCAGTTTCAGTTTTGTTCATTTCATTCAACTTTGTGCTCTGTTTTCCTGTATAATAGAAAATTAAACAACCTAAGTGAGAATATCATTGAACTTCCAAATTTGTCAGCAGTTGGAGAAATATACTGCTTATTGAAATTTACGGGTTTTGCCAAGCTCTGATAAAAACTAAAAATCAGCCTGCTTGGGGAAACTTTTTCATGGTTTACTGAATATTCTGAACGTGTTACAAACTCACCTGAAGGTAATCATAAAATCTAATCAAAGCTACCACAGGTATGTAGGACAAGATAAAGATTGAAAAAATGAATCATAATCTTCATAGAGTATTTTCTAGAAGGATTAGCTCCTGCAATTCTCATAGACTATGAGAAAGATTTCATCGCTTGCTATAGCTTCCATTACTGTAGTACCCAAGCACTTCACAATGGTTAATGTACTTAACATAATAATGTATTATTTTGGCTGGGATAGAGTTCACTTTCTTCATACAAGCTTATATCTTCCTACTTTTTGGATTTGTGTTGAAAACAGTGTTGATAACATAGGGATGTATTGCTGAGCAGTGATTACACAGTAATTGTAATCACTGCTCAGTATTGCTGAGCTTTTATAAAAGTGTTTTAAATACAGGTTTTCCTGGATCTTACTGAACTCTGGAGGATTGGTAGTTAATAACTGACGTAGAACAGTTAACGTGTCAACAATATGAATCATCTTACACCACCCATCTAACATTGTATGCATCAAGGGGAAAAAATGACGAAAATTTACCCAAAAAGGATAATATTTCTCCTGTCGTGGAGTATACTGAGGAGAAAACAGCAGATGGATGTTGATACCCAGAGAGCCTTTTGTTGCAGGGTAGAAAGATGGCATAGCCTCCTAGGCTGAAGTCCTGTCATACACTGAACAGCTTGATCCTCAAATCCATGGGAACTCTGTGCAATTTAGGCATGTATATTATCCATCTATAAGTTGTAATAAGTCAGTACAGGACTGTTCCCTACAATATATTCTTGAGTGCTTTATCCAGTCTAGTATTAAATTATTCAAGTGATGGGCTTCCAATACTTCCTTGGGGAGATTGCTACAGACTAATAGACCTCACAGGAAGTTTTTCTGATGTAAAGTCTATATTTTTCTTAGCTCATTTTCATTCTGGTATTCCCAGTTATGCTCCCATGGACCTTTGTAAACAAATCTTATGCCTCCTAGGTGTTTACACAATTCAAATTCTTCTAGACAGATATTGCATCTGCTAGTAGCCATTGTCTGGCCAGTGGTACACTCTCTTATTTTTTACTCTCTCTTTGTAATCCATCTTCCACTCTCTTCCTTAGTGTATTTTTCTTTTGAGTCCTTTGACAAGATAATTAGTTGTAAATTGGCGGGTTATCAGCAATCTTGAAAACACATTCTTAAATATGAAAAATACAGATTAAGGACTAACATAAAAAACTTGGCTGGTGTGTCTTCTTATACTCATTTTATCACCCAACACCAAGGATGATTTGAAAAATTGATGTTCTTAGTGAAAACAAACCAACGGTTGAAACAAAAAGTCCCAGTCGGGAATACATGATCTAATGAGTCTCTGTCTCTTAACATGAATCTTATGTCATTAATTTTCTGAGATGGAGCATATTGACAATCATGTCCACAAGCTATTGAGCCATGACCTGCCACTAGATTTAAGTTGTTCATGCTGAATGAGAGCATACAATGTGACTAGAAGGCACCTGAAATATTGCTGAAGGTTATTGTCTGGGACAGGTGCTTGTACTTGAGTGGTCTACATATTCCAGTCTTGTGTACTACTGAATTCCAGCGATTCCTTCTTACTTTTTAGGAGCTTTGTGAGATGAAAATTGAAACCAAAATTCAAATTCATCATGACCAATGCAAAACAACAAAAGTCTTGCAGTTCTGCCTACAAACTTCGCAAATGTACTGTAATTAATAGGAATATCTAGGAATAATTACGTGTCATTCTCATTTTTGTTCAGAGTAAATTTTTATAAGCTACTTGATTAGCAAATGCCCCACAGCACCTTCCAGCTTTGTAACTTAGTTGAACATGAGGGAGAATTTTTTTATTTATTTAAAACCTTCAAAAGGTAAATTATTCCTTTTATTAGCAATTAATATAGATTTTCTAACAAAATAATTCAATGGTTTTTCACCTGCCTTTTTACCAAATTTTAGTTTATGCTATTTAGTTACATGTCTTAGTAATATATTGTCATCATGATAAAGAAGACACTGAAAATAAAGCATGCAGATAGTTAGGATCAACTGAGAATTTCTGTATTTCTATTTTGGATGTAAGTTTTAATGAAAAACAATATTTCCATTAACAAGGAAGACATTAAAGCCACTCAGTTTTAGACTTTCAGATCAGATGTTTAAATAGCATAATTGTGCAGGTTGCCTGCATAGTTGTTGGAGATCTGCAGTTATCTAAGACCTGGTGGTATGTGTTGTTATGCAATGCAGAGAACTGTTCTAATTTAGGTACTTCTGCTAAAACATTTACAATTAATTGTAATAAATCTGAGCTTCATATCCGGGATTATTAGTCTAGAACCACTGTACATGGACTCTAGGTGGTATAGCCTGAAGTCAGTTTGAATCTAACTGTGCATTTAATCACCTATTCCTAAGGCCAGAGGAAGTCAGAAGTCAAGAAATTTTAGGACTCAGTTACCTTTTTTGGGCCACTCCTAGAGTACACCCTAACATTTAGTGGGTCAAGGTCCATGGCAGTGTGTGCTACTTTTTCAGTCTACTTCCTGCACTCCTTTAAAGGTAATAAGAGTAGAAAAGGTTGTAGAGCACACATAAGTGCTGACCCACACAGAAAGAGGAGTGAGACAAGAAACATCTGATGCCTGTCTTTACTGTGGCAGTACTTTTTGGTAGAAGCATTTGTTGCTATCCATTATTTTAAACATTTCCCTTTCTTCCTTGAAGCATTCACTTCTCTTTCTTCAAGGAAATCCACACTCTGTAGTTATGAGAATGTGTAAGCTAAGATTTTTCTTTTTTTTTTTTCCCTGACAATTATACTGGCCACACTACTAAATGCACATTGCCAAAATTAAAACACAAACTGTCACTTAAGTGTGCACAAGAGATAAATGTTTTGTCTAACTCCAATAAAAGCACAATATTTATGCTGTACTTTGGAAATTATGTGGCAACAGCATCGTAAACAGTTGTGTGCCCCATCTTACTAAATCTCATTATTTAGCATGTTTTGCTTGTTTTTTATTTTTTTTCCAACTTTTTTTCCCTAGTCAGGCATGATTGAAAGAGGGGAAAAATGCCAAGTTGATGTAGCTTGTTATGAAACTTCAACAGTTTGCATTGCCTTAAATTAACTGAAAGGAGTATAAACACCACACAGTCCTTTGTGCACCCACATCCTTCTGTGAGCACCTGGTAGCTGATGGGGGCTTTTCCCACTCAGGCTTGACTGTCGAGGAGAAAGTTAGCAATGTTAAAAGGTTCTCTGGGAACAACAGGCTTGTTTTACTCTATTTGTCATTTTTGTCACAACAGTTGAAAATTAAATAGAGTAGCTGTTCTTAAGTAGTTGTTCTTAAACACTTCCATAAAAGACCAGACTGATGGTTTATTTAAACTAATAGATCTTGTCCAAACTTCTCTGTAGCAGCAATTGTTTCAGAGGTAAGTGCCAAAAAACTTTCCAGTAGTTTATGGGATAGTTTTTCACAAAGTAATTTCTAACTCACAAAAATATTAGTGGTTTATATGGTTGAAACACAGGTCATGTATGTCACCTCACATACATAACTTTTAAATAATCTGTACTAACATTCCTCTAAATGATCTTCCTTCCTCCCTTTCTTTCTTTCTTTGTCGCTTTCTCTCTTCTCTCTTTCTCTCCTTCCCTCTTTCTTTTCTTCCTTTGTTCCTTCTGCAGCTCTTTCCTAATTTGTGCTGGCGTATGAGGCATAAGACTACTGTATGTATGTGTGGCAATAACTAGTGTTACCTAAGGTCATTACTCAGTCAGGTGCTGATGACCATGTGTCACTCTAACATCAGCCCCACTTTGGAAGCCATATAATCTTGTTATAATAAGTCCTTTAGAGGGGCAAGATTTACTGATTCAGCCAGAAGACCACAGTTCAAGCTCTTCTTGACTAGCAGATCAGAAAATGAACAAAGTACTTGCACTTACTTGCACCCAGCAGTGTAGACATACACTAAATGACCCAATTTGTTCCTATATGTATGATGAAGGTTTACCTCTACTGACTTTTGTAGTAAATAGCAGCAAAATATATAACTCCCTCTGCTCTTACCTACAAGAGTACTAATATTTTCTCCCATCAGGATGATCTGATGAACAATGGACAGCTGTTCTTAACATCTGTAACTACACAGGAGCTGGAATGTTAAAAGGCACTGAGGATGAGCTCCACTGGCCTATTAGCTGCACAGCTCTTGTGGCATCCATGTAAAGTTGAAGCAGGTCCTCCACCCTAACTTTTATTTCTATTAGATAAGGAGAACAGGTCACGCCAGAGAGTGATGTAGTACACCTAAGGTCTGGATTGACTTCTATAAGTTCCTATCTCTCTTTGTTGTCCACAGTAGAAGAATAAGACAATAGCTGCCTTGGTTATGTACCTGAAGTACATAGGAGGAGTTTGGCTTATGTCGTGTCATCAATCAAGTCCAAGAGTGCAGCAACACAAAGTTTTTAAAATGCAATGAGGTATGAGGCTGCACATGATTGCTGAAGTGGGGATGTGATTTAATTGTATTGTTCTAGTCTGTTCATTTAGAGGAATTTTTCTGCCAAACATTCACCTAAATTCATCTGGAATGATGCTTTAATGCTGTGAATGCTTTCACATACACCGATAAACGAAGCATCCTCATTAGCCACAAGTTCTGTATGTTCTCACACTCTCATTAATTAGCAAAGAGGTCATTCTGATGGATGAGAAGGAGAAATCCTATTAAGTCTCACCACCCACCATCGGAAAAAATGAGAGCTGAAGATTCAAAGGTACATCTTTATTTTAATTGCATTTCACATTTAAATAACATGAAACTGTTGATTAGCAACAGATCCTGTTAAATCACTTGACTCATAACTTTGTGTGCTACAACCCCATTCTTGCACAGGTGAGGCCACTTTAGACATGAGTAAAGATTTACAGAATAGGGCAAAAGAGCATAAAGAAAGAGAAAGCTCATGAACCCTCTCCCAGACAGAATCTGAACTCTTTGGCTGTACGTCATAGGGCATATACATCCGATATTCTCATTTCTATTCATTTGTAGAATAACAGTACTCGGAACCACCAAACACTGACATTGTCCAAGGACAAGGGAAGAGTCAGTCAAGGAGTCTGGATCTAATTTGTGAAATGATGCAAGTAGTTGGAGAGCAAAAAGGGGGAAGGTGAGGGTCATAGGGCCAGGAGCATTAAGTTGCAGACTAGCAGAATGTATAGATCTGATTTCAAAGTGAACTTGCATTTAAGCTTATATTTTCTTTGGTCATGATTAATCATAAGCATCAAGCCTGTCATGAGAGATTTGAATGATTTAGGAACAGCCTCTCTGGATTAGTCCAGAAAGGACAATCCTTGCTTCATTATTTTACATATATCTGTATTGCAAATAAAAGGGGAGAGAAGGAATAATAAATTCAACAGTATGATTGAAACCCAGTCCTTAGGTATGATCCTAGAAGTTTACATACCCATCAGCATGCCAGTAAAAAACTCCTGTGCCACAGCTGAGGCAGGTGTTTGTCAACAGTACCAATTTTTATGTTCCAATCTTATAAATAACAAGCAAACTCAGTAAAAGATGCAATTCTGCTTTTCTAGAAACAAAGTTGACAGATTTTTGTCCAGGTTATCGCCTATGCCTCTCCACAGTAACATATTCTGAATAGGGCATGCACACCTTAAAGAAATAGATCTATTTCCACATCATTAATAAAAGCTATAAATCCCATATGCCCATAACTCTGGATAATTAAAATCAAGGAGCCAAAATCAGAGGGTGCACAGTAGAAAGAAATCTAATGCAAGAAAGATCATGCCGTGGTTACAAAAAGGTGACTACTGTGCTGAGGTGAGACACTAACTGTATTCCTAACCCAGCACAAGTATATTTACCATTCCTTGTAGCATGGCAATCTCTGACTTAGTATAGTAGTAAATTTGGCCAGCAATTTACCAAGCAATAAATTCAACAGGATTAGGAGTCATATGCTCTAAATCTTGACATTTGAGTTTTCCAAGTCTTAACAGATCACCTAATAGTCCCTGTAAGTGTATGGAGATGAATAGATACTATCTGGGGTTAAATAATCTCAACCTAAAAGAGATGTTTAAGATAGATGAGGTGAATCAATTTCTGCCTATGCCTTTTTCTTTTAGTGATTATAAAAAGATCTTAGGGTGACTTATATGCCCAACTCTTAAATTCCTGAAGGTAGAAATAGTGGAATCCACATTCTGGAGACGCTATGAATGAGGAAGACAGAGGACTTGGAAGTAGTGTGTCTGTACAAATCCACAGAGAAGGAATGGTTAAAGGGAATGCATGGGTTATTTATGGAGCTGAGTGATCAGGAGTGTGGTGATGGAGTTGACAGTGACAGAAGAAAAAGAGGAGGGGTGAAAGCAGTGACAGGGCAGGACAGCAGATCACACATGGCCATGTAAAGCTAAAATTGGCAGCAATCTAATAAGGAGATGTCAGAGCTCTACGTCACCTTGCTAAACTGAGCAGAGGAAGGCGAACCCAGAGTAAGGAGTTAGGTCAAGATCTAGGAGTCACAGTCATTAGGCATGTGAGTGGGTAAAACCACTTTAAAAGGTAGGTATAAAATGTGATAATGAAATATGCATCAACTTAATCAGGATCATCAGAGACAAATCATTCCCTTTTCATGTATTTAACTGATCCATGTGAATAAAAAATGATTGAAAGGAAAAATTAAAAAGGTAGGCTAAGGACAGCAAAAAGGCATTCATGTTCTACATAGATTTCAAATTACCCAGTTAGCCTTTGATGACAGTATTTAAGAAACCTAAAAATGTAACAATATGGAGGTTACAGTGGGTAACACAAAAGAAAGAAGCATTTGTTCCTGGCAAAAATGCCCCAATTACATTTAACAGTGTTATAGAGACTTTCCAGAAATTATTATTTAGAAGTGAAAAGGTGGATCATGGTTTCTGTGATTTATAAGAGATTTTGTTTACTAGACTAAGACAAGACCAACATAGGCAGCATTCTCTCCTCCCTCTGCTCCCAGGATCAGCATTCCCATAATACTGATATTCATGTCTTGTGGACAATGGGTTCCTTGTGAATTTGCTCAAACCTCCTTTCTCCTAAGGATTATGTCCATCCACAAAGGAATGTTCAACTCTGAATAGTCCCAGTCTTGCTGCTCCTGTATTTGTGACTGATTTCTGCATAATTTTAGTATTCCTTTGGGTCTTTATTTTTCCCCTTCTGCTTCTCTTCCACCCCAAACAAACGATGTGTTCACTTGACATTAAGATTTTTCTGGGGATGTTGTCCTAGAGTCTTGAAAAGATTCTTGTTTTAGGCTGCCATTTTATGTTTTTACCAGTTCTTTGGTTTGGGATTCAGAAGAGCTGTTCCATCTGTGGGACCACTACTTTAACAAGGGCAAGAGAATCAAATATAAGGAAGTTATGTGCAAACTGCTTGTATGGATGTAGAAAAAAGCTAGAGAAAGAATACTGCTATATTTTGCATTATATTATCCATTTTAAAAGTCATCACTGTAAACATCTATCAATATAAACTATTGCATTATCTAAAAAGTCTACTTATGTTTAAAGTAATGCAGTATTTATCACTATGTTAATTGAGACATGTTTATTAAATCCAATATTTTGTATCCGACAATAGCCAACAATACTGTAGACTCCAGAGGAAATGACCAGTGCACTGATTCATGCCATACTGTACCTCAAGCAGAGATTTATGTTGTGGGTTTTGAGTGTAATTTTATTATAACTGAAAATTTAAAGCATTGCATGCTTATCCTACTTATTTGCTGAATTCACTACAAACTGTTTATTATTCTTTGATGATTTTTTTCATCATGGGAAGGAAGATGCCCCGAAGGGTTGAAGAGAATGAGTATACATATGTAGAACCTAGAAACATTCGATCTCATTAAGCAATGAAAATTGTCAGTGTGGTGCAGGAATGAAAGAATATGACATTGCTAGTCTTATTTACACAGATGATTAGAAAGAGATAAAGTAGCTGACCCAGACAGCTAATAAATACAGCATTAAAAACACAGCATTTTCTGCCTTATTTTTTCTGACCTATTTTTCTTTCCTGTAATTGTCTTGCAGTTATATCCTGAGTTCACGTATTGGTTGCATCCATTATTCTGGCTTCAGTATCTCCTAGTTATTTGTTAAGTTTAGTAAGAATTTGTTTGATTAGATTTGATTTAGTTCATCTTGGGAGCCCTGAAGGCCAGAGAAAGATAAGCAAATCCTACAAGTAGGACCTACACATGTTCTCTGGCTCATTAAGGAATGAAAAATGCTGGGTTAAGGGAAGAAAAGAGAAGAAGTGTTATTCTTACTTACGCTCATCTTTCAAAAGCAAGGGTATGATTCTCTCCATTGTTAAATGGGTTTCATTATAGTTCAACTCTTTAAATGTAACTAAACTCAACAAACTTGGGAGTTCATACAAACCAAGAGAATTGGATACTTCTCATTGTATGAGGTTTACACCCCTAATACAATTTAAAATTATAACTGTATACGATCTCCTCACTTATTTTTTCTATAATTCAATTTTTTTTCAAGTTAATTGGCCATAATAGGAGTGCCTTACTAATGTGCATTTCCCTGGAACTTCAAAATATTAAGATCTAGCCTTAAAAAAGCCAATACCTTAATTTAAGGAACAGTGAGATGATTTCGACTGTTAAAAAAAGAGGTAGTATTTGGCCCTCTGTCCACTTAATATAGTTAGCCATGCTTCTTGCAAGCAGTAAAGCAGAATGAAATGATACCAAAACATTAAACCTTTATTTTTTGCTACCATTTTCATACTGGAGGGTCTGATTTAGCAGAACTTCTATGTGCTCTCTGTGCGAAGTTGACCACTTCCACATTGTGCATCATGCCACCCCTTCCAAAACTGGTGCAGTCTCCTTATGCCATCTTACCCATGTTTCTGTTGCATTTAAAAATGAGCTTCAATTATATTTGCAATTCTTGTATTTGCCCTTGAGAAAGACAAGTTAAGATGTATCACTTCAACATTACAAATATTTTCTTCTTTTTTTTTCCTCCAACCTTTTTCTATTTCCCATACCCACATGATTAGCCAGATAAACACATTGAGGCATACAGCATGCATATACTACCTTTAAGACTTTTTCCTTTTTCAAGTGCAAGTATTTTATCATCCTTGGGGGGTTAAAATAAAATTCCTGTAATACATTCACTTTGAAATGTTCATAAATCACTTTTAGATATGTGTTCAGATATAGGATTGGTTTCTAATAAGCTCCTACCTCGCTGAACATAGGTGAGGACCTTCCTTGAGCAAGGAATGTCAAAACTGCAACTCCAGTATGCTAGAGATCATAAAGACTTTTCTTTCCATGCACAGGGGCAGAGGTACAGAAGACCATGCTGCATCTTCTGAACAGATGCTTCACTTCTATGAAAACAGAAAGGTCAGAGATAGCACTTTTTAGAATTTATTTTTATTTCTGATGACAACAAAGGTTCTCAAGTAACCTCTTGATAAAAGTAGGTTTGCCTATCAGGAAAGTAATCATCACTTGTGAAAGTGGATATAAAAACCCCAAAGTTGGTGATGCTGGGTTTTGTACTGCATCCTGTCTTTCCCCAGTGTGGGACTTACTGGTTATAATGTTACCAGTTTATGAATGCATGACAATCTTGTTTTAGTCAGTAATACACTGAAGTCTTACAGAAGCATAAAATGAATTTTTCTTTAAAGGAAACCCAGTCCCTGCAGCCATGTCTAAATATCACAACTGAATGATGAGGATTTCTGCAGAGGACTGGGGGAAATCACCACTTAATGCCACTAATTTAGCGATTGGTCAGAGAAGACTGAGAAAGGTGCTAAAGCAAGTGTTTAATCAAATGAAGTCTAACTGTGGTCAATGGAATAATTCACTAACTTAAAATTAGACACCTGTCTCAGCGTGAAGTCAAAAAGATGACAGGACCTTGTCCTTTAGGAACAGCAAAGCGAGCAGCTTCCATGATTTCAAAGTACTCCCTGCTGAAGTGTTGGAAAAGCCATAAAGCCTCATCAGAGCCAGTGTTTTGAATCCTGGCCCTGGTTCCCTTCCCACAGATGTCAACACATCTCAGACTCTTCACGCCACCTTGATGATCATCTGTGCTGTGAGCCCATAGAGAGCTGACATCAGCACAGAGCAGCTGCCCAGAAGGCAGGCATTCCTCACAGCCTGGTGGCCAGGGGCAGGATTTGTCCCTTAGTTACAGGATGACACTTGTCTGGGTGATGTTGTTTTCTACTGAGACGTATTGAGATATACTAACTTGTGCCTTTTGCACTTACTGTGAGACAGCATGTTTGTTAAGAAAAAATAAAAGATAAATAGGAGCACACTATTAAAAACTGACTGCGTGTCCATGCGGTATGATTATTACAGTGTTTGAGATATAATTTAGTGAAGGTTATCTGTGCTTGACTAAGAAAGGAGATCATTAAACTGGTTCTGTTTTGAAAAATATACTGCCTAGTTTATTTTCTTGATTTGTGTCTATAGGAATTTGCATTCCATTGTCCTTACTACTGTCTGACATGTACCATAATAGGATCCTATCCCTTTAGCTTTGTTCCATTTCCTTTCATACTACCTCTTAATTACCCTTTTTGTACCTCTAGTCTGTGGTCTCTAAGCCTCTAATACATGGCTGTGCCAATTCCACCACCCCCAAGGCTTGTCAGGTTAAAGATTAATGAGTAGACTTTACCCAGAGGCTTTACAAAGGTTAAACATAATTACAAATGGGTATTTTATGCAATGTCGAATATATGAAAGCTGCTTAAAAAAAAAAAAAAAAGGAAAAAGAAAAAAGGGGGAAAAAAAGTAATGAAACTTATGAGATTTAAGTCAACCATTTAGAACTTCTGAAAAAAAGGCAAAATTAGCATAACAACAAACAAGTTAGGAAGTTCTACCCTTTGTTCCAAAGATGGTGATAAAAACAAAAACACCATATGGTGAAAATTAGATTGCATCTCAAGCTTGCAACATCACTGCCTCCTAATTCTCCTTTCAAGTTAGCTAAAATGTGTTCCACTAAGAAGACAGACAAAAAGGTCTAAAATTGTTGGTAAATCTTCAGTTTGTTAAATTCTCATATTTGACCCTTTGTTAAGGAAAAATAGCATTTTTTCCTGTAGGCAAAACATTGCCTCTGAGGGCATCATTACCTCAAAAGATTTCTTAATTTAGCTGCCTGATGAGAGAGGTATGTTGGATAATATTCTTAATTTTTGGTTTTTTCCAACTTACAGAAATACCTTAAAATGTAAACTTAATATCTGGGACAAGATTTTCATAAGTACGAGCCTAAAGTCAGGTTCATAGACACATGATATCACACTAAGGAAATTGTCTGACTTTCAGCAGTACCATTTGACTCCACCAAATGCCATTGAAGTTAATGGAAATTACTTTGGAGTCTATCTTCAGGCAGTTAACTTGTTTGGTTCCTTATTCCTAAATCTTTCAGTATAGCTGATAAATGGAGATTTAAAACAAAACAAAACACACCAAAAAAAGGCAAAAAAGCCCTCCAAACCAACAATAAAACTCCTCTTTTTTGTATTATATTATCAGTGCTCGAATAATGGGCTAAAACTGTCAGAAATATCCAAGAAATTTGGATACCTCAGAATTTGCTTCCAACTTGAAATTGTAAGACCACATTTTCAGAGGTGCTTTGTTTCACTGATTTCATTTAAGCTCAGTGGTGACTGCAGCTCTATAGAAACACTGAAAATTTTAGTAGTATTACTTTGTTCAAATCCTTACTTGGTAAAGGACAAACCCTGATTCCTAAGAAGCCTTTTGTATAAAAAGTGTAACCATTTACCAGTGACACCACTATTCAAGAGCAAAAAGAATAACAAAGTGAACACATGAAACTATTGAAGTCCTAGAATTGTTTCTGAAAACGACCTAAGCCCAGATGTTTTGTATGTTTATTTGGATTTCTCAGTTAAGCATTTGCAATATAGGTGCTTTATTTTCTTCTGTGATTTTCTTTGTCTGAAAACCTGAGAGCAATATCTGTCTAGCCTTTATTCTAGTCATATCTTAGTTCAACTCTTTCAGCAAGAAGTATTTGAACTGAAAATATTTAAGAAGTTACATTTGACCATTAAGAAACTCGGGTTCTTAGTTGAAATACAAGTTAATTTGATTGCAATTCTGATTATTAAATGTAAAAGGCACTTCAGTGTTACATGTTCAGTGACTAGCCCCCTAAGTGAGTATTAGATACACATTATAAAAACAGTAAAACAATCTTTGGACTGGTAAACAAAGAATTATAAGAATTAACTCATAGCTTTTATGTGGTTTTACAGCTGTTTCAGGCAAATATTTAGTTTATGAAATGAGAATGTCAGAATTTGGCATATAACTCAGATGCTAATTTTTTCCATGAATGAATTACTGTAATTCAAAGCAAACATTACCGCTTACAGTTTAAAATTTTCATTTCAGGAATTGTTCTTTCTATTCAGTAATAACATACTTTTATAGATGACTGCAAAACAAATGTAACATCATATTTTTGAGAAGGAAGCAAACACTAAGAACTAAAAGGAGAGTAAAAAACCACCCAGGCAACTCCACAGGACAGCAGTGTTTTTCACTACAAAACATGCCCTAAAAGATTATTTAAGATTTTGATCTGAAAATGTTGAAACCCTGCAAACCATGTATGTCCAAGGCTGCAGGATATTTTGCATAACTAGTTTCTAGATCTCTTGTAGGCAAAGTTGAGCTACTATGAAAGCAAGGAAGCAATGCTCCGAAGGCAAAAAAAAGACCTGTTAAGGAAGACTCTAACTCTAGCCTTATAGACAGAGCACTTAACTCGGAGGAGGATTAATTTTTAACTTTTGGATTTATTGCAGTTTTTTTGACCAAATTACTGCTTAGTGTAAAAGATACCATGCTTTTAGGAGCAGCACATAGCACCCTATCAGTAAGAGGGAATCAGGTTCCCTTTCACAGCATAACTAGAATTTCTTGATTATTTTATATTGGACTTAGAACAACCTTTTTTCATTAAAAACATTTCTCTTTTCATAACCATGAAAAGGAACTCCTTACAGCATCTGTCTTCCCACTAGCAGGCAAGGACCTCTATGTCCAGGTTATAAACGTTCTTTCTTGTAGTGCACCAAATCAAGATTACTCCTACTCTACTGCTTTGGAGATGAGGGAGAGATGGGGGGAAAAAAAAAAGGAAAAAAAACCAAAACAAAACAAAGAAACTAAAAAAGAAATATGGTGTTAGTTAGTGATTTATCCTGCTTTTCTTTCAAAGGCTGTTTTGGGATTACAAAGATGTTTCTTAGTTCCCATCAATAAAAGATACAGCATAATTCTTTCTCCCTGGACCCGCAGAGCCGAACCACATAAGTAGATCCACGTTGGCTTCAGTGAAGGAGCTCATATGTCTGATGCACACAGACATATATTTGTATACTATTGCATAATTACTGATGTGCATAACAATTTGCAGGACAGCCACCTCATGTTTATGTCTGACGTGCTTTAATTTCATTAAGCAGTGCTAAAAATTCTTGTCCTTCTGCCGGGCTGCCACACTGTATGAGGCTTCTAAGGAAGGAAAATAAACCTATGTGCAATCTTTCACATTGATGGGCTGCTTCCATTGTTTAATTTGCTTCCATCCAAGCTAGAAGTAGACTAGTAGAACAGTTAACAATACAAGAACAGAGACTTTTATATAGATTACAGTTTGCATGAGAGGAAAGCATGGCACAGCCTGGGCACTGGTGCAAGGGAGCAGAGCAGAGACATAAATCACATATTGTGGAGAAATCACTCTGCTGCCACCTTCAGCGTGTATGAGAGGCTGGTTTGAAGATCCAGCTGTGTTCCCCACCCTGGCTTTTGAATGCAAAGTGTAGAAAGTGGAAAAGTTTTGACTCTTAAGCAGCATGCTGACAAATATTTTGAGAAAATGTGGAGAGAACAAGTATAATATTCCTTTCTCTAAGGGGAACAATCAAAACTACCGAAAAAGCAATTTCAATTCATGACTCTGGCTTCTGTTGCTGTGTGACAGTCTATACCTGTGTAGGTACAGATCCATTGCAGTGTCACAGTCTTACCTCAGTATGTCTGAGAACAAAAGGTATGATTGCAAGCCAGTAGTATGGACTGCAAAGGGTTCGTGAGATAGCGGCTGTGCTACATTTCCTTTAAAGTGCGCTCTTTTGATTTAGTAATTTACACTGCTAAGTGTATTTATATCTTGATGTCTTGGATATCTCCAATCAAGTGAAATAGAAACCAGAAGACAGAATATTTCTTTTATTCAATGCTAAATCCATTTAACTTATACTGAATTTGCTCCATTTTTCAACTGACTATAGCACAAGAACAGTGAAAGGAACCAGATGGGTCTACTACTAGTGGAAAAAAAGAAAACTGAAAACTTTCCTCGTCTGAATCTTAGCAAAGACTGTCATTTGGTGACTTGAATTTCATGAAAACTGTCTCAATAGCCAAAATGTAGAAGTGCCCTCAAACCTTCGATCTATGGCTATCACTGCATTCCTATAGGCATCCATCAGCAAGTAATTTAGGCTGGACAAAATCATAGACTTTGAGGGACAGTAAAAGCAAAATAATAAGTACTACTCCTTTTCAACTCCATAGCATGTGTTTTATTCAGGTTGCACTCTAAAAACCTTGATGGTTAATAATACGCTCCATTAATATAAATTAATATAATCTAGCAGTTGCTTTTAGCTTTTAAGTTGCTCTTTTTTTCCTCAGAAAAACTTTTCTGTTCACTGGAAATATACTTAAGGAACAAATGATAGCTATTCTCTGTGGCAGAAACATGAAGAGAATTTGAGTATATTTGAGGCTAGATTGATTTCCCAAACATAAAATATAAACAGAATATTCCTGTATTTAATGAACACTGCATTTGTAGCACCTGAAAAAGGGAAAATATGCATCATGCAACTATTTACCATCGTAATATAGCTGCTGTGTTTAGCCTGAACGATCAGAGATTGAAAACTTATGCAGCAAATCTGAAGAAAGCTAATATGCTCGTACCACTAAAGAATATATATGAGTTATCAGAGAAATGGAGACCACAACAACAAACTGGGTTAAATCAAATACCCAGCAGTTCATCTCCAACAATGGCCAGCAACAGATGCCAACAGAAAGGAGTAAAATAGGTCAAGCATACAACGATGCTTTCTCGGCCTCCAGCAATCTGTGGCTTTTGGATTTCCTGAGCCAGAAATGTTATTTTGAGGTGGTATTTGGGGCCAGACTATTATGAATATGGGGGAAGCCAAAAGTCTTTAAAACAGAAAGTCTGTACTGAGCCCACTGTAAAGCAGCTATACTAAATTTCCAAGATACTACTGTAATTCAGTTTTCTTGTAGATTGTTTACTCAAGAAAAGCTATTGAAGTCTGTAATATCCAGTGCTAATTGGGTGTGGGTGGGTGGGAAGGTGATAAAACAATGCAGAAGAACTGAGTGTTTTTGCTAAAGTCTGCACAGTAGCTATGAAACCGCTATGATATAGCTGACAATAGCTCAAGAAAAAGCAAGAAAAAAATAATCCTATAAATTGGTTAGTATTCGGATGTGAGGATGTACTTACTCTCACGGACTGTCAAGAAACAGAAAAAGTAATGAGAAGTCATGGATGTCCCCATTTTAGAACATGATATCCACAAAGCATTTTATGGGGAGAAAAAACTAACCAAACCCAGACTTCAACAAAGAGTAAAATGAACATAAAATCACAAGACAGAGTGCTGGCTACACTGTCATGTAACCCTTTTCCCCAGTTCCTACTTCCCCTCACACTCTATTTCCCTCCCTGAAGTTGTATTCCATGTTACAAATTGATCACTGCAAACTCACCCAAGCGGGGATGCGATCTCAACCTAGAATCAGCTTCTTGGAGCAGAGATGTTATCCCCCACCAAGGGGTACTTAGGAACATTAATAGAGGGGTGGGGTTTCAGGTTCACTGTACACACAGGATGAAAAAAGAAATCACAATAACATTAATGCTAGTCAGTAATGCTTAATGGGAAACAGATCTCATCAATAAGAACTATGTCCTATTGAGATTACAAATATGGCTGACAAAGTTATCTATGAGTACGTACTTTGACCTAGTAGTTCATCAGATTCTTGCTAATAAATTGGCTCTATTTAAAAAAAAAATTTAAAATCAATATGGTATATATTCAATGGATTAAAACTGGCTGATAGCAAAGATAATTGTTAACTGGCAATCATCATCAAATAGGAATGTTTTTAGTCAGATCCCACCATAATCTCTTCTTGGCTCCACGCTAGTCAATATTGTTATCAATGATCTGGAAGAAAATATCATTGCTAGTAAGGTCTGTAAATTACACAAAATCAGTGAAGTGGCAAATTAGGATAAGGACAGGTCAGTTCTACAGAGTAATCAAGTTCACTTAGCAAGATGAGACCATCTGAGAATCATGTGTTTTAAAACAACAAAATTTAAGGCCAAGCATCTTTGAAAGTGGAATTTAGGTCAGAGTTGCAGGAAGGGAGAATGCTAGTTGAAAAAGCACTACTTCTGAAGTGATAAATAGAAGATGTTCCAAACATGATCTCCCAGTATGACGGAATACATAAAAATCCAAGCAGTAGACATACTCAGAAATAATAAATAATACTGAGAGTAAGCACAAACTGTTTATTCCACTGTATATACTCATTAATAATGTTAATAAAATAGTAACAAAAGTCTGTGGTCTGCAAAAGAGAATGTTTACAAATTGGCAATGTTCAATGAAGACCCAAAAGAGTCTCCTGAGACCTGGAAAATCTGACTTTTTCTAGGAGAGTAGTGCTCAGCCCTCTTGATGTACATAGGAAAGGCTATGAGTAGATTTGATCACTGTGGATACCACGGAAAGATTTCTGACCAGCAAACACTGAAAAAACATTTCCACTGGCTAGAAAAATGAAACTAGACAAATTTAGACTAGTAATAAGTGGGTTTTAACAATGAAAGCAATTAATCATTAGAAGAATTTATTTTGCAACATGGTAGAGCCTCTGCTACTTAAATGTCTTACATTTTGTAAAAGATATTCTTCAATCCACCAAAGCTTGTAGATGCAGGAATGAGTACTTCCATTCTTTGTTATATGTCATGAAGGATGTCAAAATAGATGTTCACAAAAATCTGTACATGAAGGATCTAAGATGCTGTTACAGATGAAAAAAAGAGAAAGAAAAAAGATGCATAAAATGAACAAAGAAAGCAAGCAAGAAGGTAAAAAGGAAAGTACCTTTCCTGAAATAAGAAAAGGAAAGATTGCTATGTTAACCCTGATGAGGTACATCCAGGATAACCATTTAAACATTTCTAAACTTTTTAAACCTTAGTATTCATTTCTGCAGTGCTAACAGCAGAGAGATTGTTTTTAAGCAGATCCTGGCCACAGAAGGAGAGAAGCAGACACATTTGCTGGAAAGTGCATTGCTGTAAAGTTTTGGACAAGCTTTGCTGCTGTGGAAAGCACAGAGAAAATGAATGTCCAACAATCACCAGTGGCTGATGACCCTTGCCGGCAGTGCAAGTGAAAAGCAACAGTGGCACAGATCGGAGCACAGGGGGAATGAATCACATGCAGGGCTGATTCTGCACAGCACAACTCCGGTGGGGTTGGATAAACATTTTGCACAGTAAGTACAGCATTTACTCTTTCACTCGCTTTATCCAAAACACACTGACCTCAGCCAAGCAAGAGGACACATGCATGGGTGCTGAGGTGGCCCCCACGGTGAATGCCCACCTGTAAAAGACCAGCTGCTTCTGATGAGTGGGTCTTCTCAGCCAGTGGAGAGTCATCAAGCGAAAACAGCACCATCACTATCACCGAAGAGGCAAGTGGGAGTTGTGCATCTGATGTTTTTCTCAACTTCTGTATTTTTGCTGTGTTTCTGATTCCAACTTGTTAAAACATGTAAATACTTTCGTATGCCACAGACAGATTAACTCATTATTTTGTTCTGGAAATGTTATTTTGTTTCCTTTTGTTTTTTAAATCAGAGTAACATGCCCAGATATAGGCAATCTCATGAGCTCTAGTGTTTTATTTTTCCATTATTACCTCCAAGTCAAGAAGACCATTTTCTGAAAGCTTACTAGTCGCAACTGAAAATGTGGATTTCCACATAATAGTCTACAAGATTATTCCAGTATGGATTATTTTTGATGATATTTACTTGACATGCCGAATACAGGTCAAAAGCTCATAATGAGAAAGTGACCTGACTCCAAATCATATTCCGGGCAGCAAAACATTGCATACTTCAGGCTGCATTGTGGATTTGCATAAGATTTCCCAGAAAGCCGTCTATCGACCAATTGATGTTTTCAGCAGTTGCTAATTAGCAGTATTCCAGACCGGACTGCATTATTAGTCGGTACTGCAGCACAATTCAGTACAGCCGGTTTGCGCGAAAGAAATGGGTTCTAAGCAGAAGTGCAGATACTGCCTGGTGAAAATTTTCAAAGTATTTGAACATCAGTGTACCCATGACAAATAAAGCCAGGTGAAGATCTGTCCTGTTTATAGCTGCAATATATAAAGGTCAAGGAGGACCATGAGTCTTTGAGAAACCAGTTTTCTCATAACTGGACAAATACTTCTCAAGGCAGGTGTTTTAGACAGACAATAAAACTCTCTGAGCATGACCCCATCTCAACACAATAATAAGTTTGAGAATATTGCCCCAGCTTCCACCTCGATATATCCTGAGGTGACTGGTACATCCTACCTTGCTAGCCTATGTAAAGCTTTTTAAACCTGCTAATGACTATGTCATAATCTGGAGGGCAAGAACTTTCTGCCAGACACAGATAAATCTGTCTTTCTTTTCAGGACTAGGAAAAGTTTCTTTCATTAACAGCATCCTCCTGGAGGCTTTCGGCCTGTAGGAGTATGTGCTCAGCACCCAGAGAGGATGCAGCTGTCGTGACCGTGAGCCTGCAACTCAACTGGCAAGTCTCCCAGCAGAGCAATTGCCAACACGTGATGCCTGATTAAATGCACATTAACCCTTTCAAACAGTGAATTTACTCCGTTTTGCTATGTTCAACTTTTATTTCAGAGATACATAAGCTGTATCTTGCCAGATACAACTGGCAAGAGTCTTCATAGATGGAGGAAGTTAAGATATCCCTCACATCACATTCCACCACATAATTTCTATGTGTCACAACTGAGGCTTTCTATGTGGTCTCTCTTTGTAGCAAGAACCTGTCTTGAGTATCTCACTGGTAGCTCTGGTAACACAATGAGAAAAACAGTGTCTGCCTCTACGGTGCAGTAAAATTGACCTATAGCCCAGTCTGTTTCTGCTAGCTGAAGGTTATTTTGCTTTGACATATCCTTGCAGTGTCCTCCTCTTTAATTAATAATATTGCTTCCATGTATTATGAAAGTCATTCTTTTGCACATACTGTTATCTTTCTAAATTACGCAGTCCTTAAAGTTTCAGCCTTAAGAAATGTATAGAGTATTTTCAATCAAAAGTCCAATCTATTTACATGCACAAGAGCTGAAAGATTTTTCATGCAAGTGGTCATACTCTTAGGCTTTTATTATTTCTGCTTGAGCAGAAAGCAATAAATATGTCTTGAGACAAGGGAGAAAGTTAATAAAAAACTGTCCTTTCCTCTTTGTACTAGACCCTGTTTTAAAACCAGCTTGTCTTTCATGAACAAATTAATTGGATTAGCTCTGCTTCAGCCACAAAGGACAACAGTCTGTGTCACAAGCATATTTGTATAATGAACCATCACTACACTTGTATACTAGGGGACTGATCCTGAAATCTTATTCAAGCAAGTATTATTATTAGCATTAACATTACAATTCAGTTTGTGGGACACAAATAAGAAGAGACACACATGTTTTAACTTTACCTAAACAAATTTAAAAAACTCCCTGCACCACAACTGAAATAAAAAATACCTGTATGGTGAATGATGATATAGAAGGGAGACTTACCCTTAATGACCGAGCTAGTCAGAGGGCAAGTCCTCACTGTCAAAAGATATTAAAATGG
>JAOXJM010000001.1:176049519-176080581 GCA_026413425.1 Tringa solitaria
AAAATGGTGTCCCTGGAGATATTGTGAATGAAAATTTCACTGTGGTTTGAAAAGATGTCAACAAAAGGAATAAAGGTTTTTAAAATGAAATGTGACTACTTTTCCAAGGTAAAAAAACAGACAGAATTTTTGAAAATTAAATACAAAATTATTTTTCTTTTGAAAATAACACAGCAGCCATCTATTTATCCTCCTCCTCTTCATCATGTTAATAACAACATTTTAAGCTGACTCAATTGCCCAGTCAGTTCTTACCCAAAGTGTTCATTTGCTTTATATGTAAATGGTTTTACCCATCTCATAATGGTCTTTACTCCAAGCTCTATCCTTATCAAATTTCATGATCCTCGTTCATGTTTTTTAAAATAATTTTGTGTTTTTTCTGGGTGTTCGTGCAATACCTCAGTTCAGGATGGGTCTCTGGCTGCTACTATAACAAATAAATTAATAAGAACCAGGACAGTCATACAGGAATCTAGCTTATGGAATTTAAATAGCTGTAGTTTATAAAAATGAAGGAAAAAAGAAATCTCCTTATAAAATTGCAGTGCTCTTTTGTTTCACTGTTGCTGGCTGTACTAGGACAAGTATTGGTATTGAGAGGCCTATAAATGCTTGTTTTCCAGGGTATTATTATACTATGTCCTATATGGACCATTTGCCACAGAACCTTATTTGATGTTTTGCTTAAGTGTTCAATAACTACAATGCTTAATTAGAAACAATTGGAATTTTTCTTAATTGAAGTCCCAGTAAAATTGTTAAAAGAGGAATGACTTGTCTTTTAGTGGTCAATGAAAAATGACATGTGAATTAGACCATAAAGAAAAATGTCCTTTTCTAAATGTATAAGCACTCTAGCCACAGCAATCTTTCTGTTGTCTGGACGGTTATTTTACAGTTGTTATTACTATCAATTACTGCTATTTTACTTTCTTCTGTTACAGCAAGGGCTGAAGCTATTTCTTAAAATAAACCCATAACTTCTCATTCTGGGCCTTGTGCAAACACCCACCAAGAGGTAATGAGGGTCCCAAGGAGCTTCCAGCTGCAGACTAAGGAGGAGTGTTTATCACTGCTCAGCGCATCTTGCAGTTACAGATTTGCAGCTGCTGTTGGATGGGAGGGAGGTTGTTACATTTACATCTGGCATGAATAACTATTCACTGAGGGCACCATGCAATTGTAGACTTCTGCATCCAAAGAAACAGCTCCAGAGTTGTTTGGGGTTGGGCCTGGAAGCTGGGGCATTCCTTGAAAACTCTTTCTATGTGGTAATAAACTGAGGTTTCACATACACTTCCTTGCACAGACACTTTCTTTCTCCTTCTTTCTTCCTATATTGTTTGTGAACAAAGTAATGGGCGATGAATTACTAGTATCTGTAATATAAGCCTTCCCACTTGCTGAAACTAGATACACCTTTCAGTTATGAGAGGCATAAATCCTTATTAACTATTAACTACTGTTATAGGTAGCATAGAATTATTCAAGCAATAAAAGAGTTTATTTTTTCCCTCAGTTAGTTGTAAATGAGTCTAGAGGGAACCCAGAAGTTCTCAGTTAAGCTCATTTCATACCTGTGGCAATAGCTTTAAAACCAAATCCTGGATACGTTTATACATTTTTAATAGAACCCCAATTTTACATACAATATCCTCCAGTGGCTTCAGCTGCTGCAGCATCCTCCTGAACAGTTTTTCACATAATGGGCTCAGCAGGTTCAACACTTGATTATCTTTCCTCCAGTTCAATATCTTCTCTTTTCCCTTCGTTATACACCAACAAGGGAACTATACGCAGGTTCTCTGTGGAGGATGCCTTATACGTGAACATGCAAGCAATGTGGAATCGATGTTCTGGCTGAATCCAGTATTCAAGGAATTTAATTGAATTATTGAAATTCAGGGTTGAACCCCTGGGACATTGATCCTGTATTGTCAGCTTCAAATCTGAGGTGCACTGGCTGTTTGATAATGTGTTCATAGGATTTGCAGTAGAAGGGGTGGTGAATCAAAGCCTGTGACAGTATAGCTAACTGACAGAAAACAGAGGAACTGATGCTGAATACATTTAAAAATAAATCAATATAGACTGGCCTGATTGAACAATTCTGGCAACGTGTTGTGCTGGCATGGCTGCTGACTTACCAATTTAAGAGTAGGTTCAGGATTCATGGTAGCTGGAAAGCTGGAGAGGCCTGTCGCTGGGGCGATGCATTTAACTTCCAAGACAGAGAATATTTGCTCATCTGTTTTCCTTGCCAGAGGCTAGAAACTATTGTTGCGGCTGCCAAATGAAACAAAGGGGGATTAAAAGAGAAACGAAACGATAAAGTAATACTTGCAAAATGCTGAAAAAAAATACAAAGAAATGGCTTTCATTTAGATTGACATGAGTGCAAATGCTTTGCTTATTTTCCTCGTATATTAAAAGATCATTGAGAATTTAAGGCTGGGGTCAATAAGAAAAAAAAAAAGAAAAAGAAAAAAAGAAACAAAGAGAGAAAGGATTTTCTTCAACATAATGTTCAGCCTTTACCACCTCTCCTGAGTGCTACGTCAGGTCCTTCCTCAAGTGGGACCACTGGAAAAAAGAGACAAAGCGGAGACAGTTGCAGGACTGTTCTGCCCCGTTGCGTGTTTTTTCTTCAATTGTTCTCTCTCACCAGCCCACCTGCTTTGTTCAATTTATCATTGTCTGCTTCCCTTTAAATGGGACCTGAGAACACTTGGCTGAGCTGGATTGAATGGCTGTCACTTCAACTTCTGCAAGAGGAGGGCAGCTTTATAGCCCTTCTGCAGAATTATTCCCTTTGCTGGGAATAAACGATATCCTTCCTCTAGCACCATGATGTGCTGAAGCCCTTAGACTACCTCCCTTACCCAGCATGGCCCAGTGTAAGCCAGCCTGAATATCAACAACTCAAAGCCTTCAGAGCTGAGTCCTCCAAGGGACCTGGTATTCTTTACCCTCAGTCAAAGGGGGGGGTGTGGATGCTGTATAGCAAGACAGAAGTAAAATGACTGTAAAGCCAGAAGGAATCCCTAACTCTGAGGTCTTCATGCTGTAAGTCTTATGCCAAAAGCCAAGGAGTTACTATCTCTACATTAGGATGCATCATCATGTAATAGGAGATTAGAGTTCCTCTCTCCACACTCCTCTACATCATGCAGATGCCCCTCTCCACCCATGGATCTAGAAGATACCAACATTCCACAGTTATTTTATAGCATGAATTGCCCTGTATTTGTTGAGAGGCTAGGGCTGACACTGTGTTTCAAGTAACACTGCAAGTAAGAGGATATTTTAAAATCCCTTGATTTCAGCATGTATTCCCAAATAGTTTTCAACATTTTTCATCCTTCTTTGTTTGTTTGTCTGCTTCATTCTACCCATTCATATTTTACTTCTGTAAATTCAAAATACCAAATTAATTTATTAGAAAAATGACACTCTGCAAGTGCTGACATAACAGAAGACAGAAGACAAGAAGTTGAAAATGGTTCAAAATAAATAATCAGTGTTATGTCAGGGGAGCACTGACTACTCTGAGCAGTCCTGGCAAAGCGTTTGCTGTGTTGGCATCATTAGCGTTAGGCCAATTTAAAAACAGGCAGGAATTTGGGTAGCAAGAACACAGAAAAAGTCATCACATGGGTAAAGCATTTAGTTTTCAGGACTCACAGGGCATGTCTATACTAGTGTACAAAATGAGTCAAAGTGTCTGTTCTCTGGCCATAAGGAGAAGTGGAAAGGCAAATCTGCTGTCCCAGCAGCTGACTTCTCTTTCTTCAAAGGCGATGTCCCATCTGTGCTGTACATGCGGGTCCACTCCAGATCATGCCTGGGCCCACGTTCTCAACCAAGCAACATGTCAGGGAACATGCTAACTATGAAATTAGGTGCACGAGGCAGAGAAAGGACTTTGTGTACTTCCCTCAGCTCACGGGGTCCTGTCTTATTCTGACCTAGGTAAAGAAACTGAGAAACCCTCACCAACACAGGCATTCCTGCAATTCTGAGCAGATAGAGTTTCAGCTTCAAAGTATTTGCATTTAAAAAAAAAACAAACACAGCCTTTAATTTCTGTTTTCTCTTTCCACATAGCTCTCTGGAAGGTGAGAGTTGTACCTTTTTTTTAACAATTTTTATTTAATAACAGCTGTTAATGAACCTCACTCTTTTTTTCATTAAGGGCAAGAGCTAAAACTCAGTGGAAACACTTCTGAAGACCTTAAGAGGAAATGGATCCAACCCTCTTGGTCTTTTTCTTCCCCAGCAACATTTCTCTCTTTATGTTGGTTCCTCTTTCCCTCTTTCGTTATCAAACAATTACCATCTTTATCAACATAAATCAAATACTAATATATGATCAGTGCATTCAAGTAAAAACAACAAAATACATACAGATGCTAACAACTATGGATTAAGATAATGAAATACATTGAGCTTTAAGAGTCACTTTTCTGAGAACTCAGTCTCTTTCTGTTTAGAAGGAATTTCGCTTTTGGAGGATGCATTAAAACATTTCCTGCATTCTCAGAATATTCTATGGTCTACATGGAACTCATTAATTTAGTACACATACGGGAATCCTGGGGAGGTGTCTAATACACCAGAACAGTGCTATAGATCTTCAGGGGGAAAAAAAGCAGTCTGAGAAAATGCTTGGGACTAGGGAAGTGTTATAGCAACATGCTGCTTATTTTCACAAATACAACTTCTTTTTTTTACACTCCAGGAGGGAGAAGAGAGAAAGAGAAGAAGAAAAAACTATATCTTTTTTTTTAAGTTGGTTGGTTTCAAGTGTTGGTAACTGCCAAGGAAAATGAACTCCCTTTCCTTCCTCTGCAGCAGCGCAGAGGGAAATTACCTAGGAATGCGAATCATTTCTGTACAGCTTTTGCTGAAACAACAGTGCTACTGCAGGGGAGTCTGTACCAAATAGAGCGATATGGAATATCCAAAACAAAATTTAAAACACCCAGGGCTCATGTCATTGCAGCTCCTGAGACTGTAGCATAATTGCAGTGTTCTCTGCTAACCCCACTATATCCACCAGCACTTCATCAGCCCTAGGACTAGGTTTTCAGCACTTCTGGATGTCAGGGAGAGCTTTGGCATATGGTGTTGTGAAGCATTTGTGTCTTCAGTGTTCCTAACTGGTTCAGTTGCATGCTCAGAAGAAACCATCTGGATTTCATTTGCTTAGATATTTTCCAGGTTGGTATTGACAGAAGAAATCAAGTATTGGGCTTGCAGGCAGCTGCCAAAGAGAGAGCTCCAGAGTGCTTCCCAGCTGCCAGGCTTCTTTGCACATCGCACCCAGACTCCTTGCTCAACTACCCTCCTGCTGCTCCTCAAGACTCTGAGCAAACCCGGACTTATGGACTAGAAAGGAACGATGGCAAACTCTTCCCAGGTCCCTAAGCAGAAAAATCATTCCTCTCAAAGAAGTAATCCCAGATTATGAAAGTAGTTTAGTGTCGGGGCTGCTAAAGTCAGGACTGCTCCACAGGGGAAGGGGCTTCAGGGTTGAGTGGTGGAGGGGGAGGCAGGGGCAGTGTCCTCCCCAGCAAGGGCACAGTCCTGCAGTGCCCCAGCCACACCAGAAAAGCAGGGACAGGGGTAGACAGTCACACGGCAAGCTGGCCTTCAGACCAGGCAGCCAGCCCCCAGGATGGGGAATGATACCCATGGGGCCCTGACAATTACTATAAGTAGATGTGTCAATACAGATAAATTTCTATGTATAGGTATACATTCATGCATATCCCAGATATGCAGATAAAAAAATAGAGTGGCTATTTTCCACTGAATAATTTCTTTAGCATTTTTTTCCTTTCTGTTGCTTAGCTTTTTGCTAGTTTCTGTTTCATTGCTGCACATCTTTTGCTGGTTCATTCAGTGAAATGTTACCCTCTGATTTCAACAGACTAGGTCTATATGCATAAGGACAATGTACATCTCTTTAAAATGGGGATCCTTGTCTTTTTTTGGCTTCTTTTTCCCAGCTCCAACATGAGGTCCCTTGCTCTGGGACATTTCTGCATCACTGACTCCAGCTCTCCTCCATCATAATCAATCACATTATCAAATCCCTTTCACTGAAAACATTACGTGTTGAAACCAATTCAGTTTCTTGCCATCACTGTTTCTATTATAAGATTTTTCTAGAACATCTTTTTTCCAATTTCTATGCAACATTTATTATGTCCTATTTATGTCAAAATTGTCCCTTAGCTTTAATGGCCCTTCTTTTTCTTTTCCACCAACTTATTATCATATCTTTATACAAATAGATCAAAAGTACTCCTGGTATTTATTTTGTGCTTTTAAACAAATTTATAAGCTTGGGACACAAAACAGGCCTTCTGTTCCTATAGCAGTACTATTAACTCCTTTCCTTTCTCAACTTGCTCCATTAAGAGTTTAACTTGTTGAGCTTTTATGACTGGAATTCTAAACTCTGCACCAGATAATGTCTCACCAGTGCAACTTATAATTAATACTTAATGCTTTCGTTTTGTAAAAGCCTCACTGCATACATCTGAGAATCATATTTCCATTTTTCACTGCTATATGCACCGAGGTAGTGCATAATAATTCTTTGACTGACTAATACCCCTAAGTCTTCCTGTTTCAACTAGTGAGTCTTAGGATGATTGCAGAAGTTGTGATTGAAGAAATTCTCATTGCTCCCTGTGTTCATTACCTCGCATTTCAAACTAATTAAATCACATACATTGTCCCAGTTCTCAGGCCTATCCATTTCTTCCCATGTGATATTTTGATCGCCTTCCATATTGTTAATGTCTGCTACATTTTTATTTCTTGAAAAAAATTAACACATTCCTATTTTTTGTGTCAAGATATTGCTGATATTTTCCATAGCATTGATTCTGATACTGATTTTAGAGGAATTAGAGCCAACAATTCACTTTTATTTTAGCAGAAATTCTGTAGTTCCCACACTTGGATCTTGCGCTAATCCACCCTTTATTCCAAGTATGTAATAATTTACCATGTGCATTGAATCCAAGTAGATTAAGTGCTACATTAATCTCCTCAGACAAGCTCAGTTACCAAAGTTCAGTCAGACACAATCCACTTGCTAATTCACGGGCCATTGTACCACCTTTTTCATTCATCTCCATATATTTAAATACCATTCAAAAGTTGTACTTAAGCTTCATATACAACTGGGTTTTATTGGGCCATTTCTAATCCCTTTCTTAGACACACTGCATTCAGTTTTGCTCCAGCTGTGCATTGTAGCTCTACCAAAAGCTAGACTCACTGCTTCCAGGTTATTCCAGACTTTGTGTGTCATCCTCTCTTCCGAGTGGTCCTCTGGTCCAAGGCCACCAAGCTCAGATGTCTCAGCAGGCCGTGCTGAGCAGCAAGATTTCCCACAAAAGCAGCCCCAGCAGTGCTGGGCTTTTGAAGGGTGAGCTGTGTGTGAGCAGGTCTTGCAGGTTCAGCGAGGGACCAGGATTTCTAAACAGGCTCAGCCACCCTTATTGCTCTCAACTGAATCTCCTAGGAAACAGCAAACTGCAGCTGCTTTGTCTTTTCCCTGGAGCCTGCCTTACCTCCAGTCCTACAAGCAGGCACAAACAGGCAGCCACAATAATATAGACCCTTGCGTGCACCGTGCTGCCTGAAGAGATGCTGGGAGCGCTTGGTTAGGGGAACCCCAGCTAGAGATTCAACCTATAGGTGTGGGTTTTGCCTCTGGAGGGAGTGATCTAGCCCTCTGCTGTCATTGTAGACAGGGAAGATAAATACAGAGTGGAGCTGATGAAAGGCAGGTCCTGAGAGTGATGGTCTGCGGGAGGTAACACAGATGCGGGGAAATAGCGTGCACAGAGTGGAGACTGCAAATTGCAAAGATTTCTTTCCCATTTGTAGGGAAATGAAACACTGCTGAAGCTTTTACTTTGCTGTTTGGATAAAACCCATGTTTTCCAGAGCAGTTATTGAAAATATGGGACTATTTATTAATGAATATGGCTTTTCAATTCAGGGATGTCATCTGATCATGGATGATAGAATGAAATAAACAGAAAAAAACAGTTTAATCATATTTTTTAGATTACATCAAATCCAAAACATAATTTACATATACCATAAAAAACTAGATAGACTTGATATGATATTATGAACAGGCTATGCCATTTTTAAATCTTCATTTTAAAAACACTTGCCTTGCTGATAAACACCAATGCAATTGTCACAGACACAGATCTTTACTCTCTGCCCATGAATAACAACAGGGCCAAATGAGAATTCTCCAACTCTTTCACTTTCCGTGTGCTCACACGCAATTTCTGAATTTGTTCGAATTGCACCACTGCTCATTAGGTGGTCCATAACCCAAACACTCCCAAAGCCAAAATCACTTGGATCCTGAATCAGGCGTATCCATCTCTGTGCCAGGTGAACATTGATGAAGTGGGGCAAGAAGGGTGTTCAGAAAAATGGAGGATATGTGCGAGGAGCTGTAAAAAACATCCATAATACATAGTCCCTGCCAGAAAATCTTAAAGGCTAAAGCCTTCTTGCTACAAACAGCTTGGTACTTACGTAGCCTAACTGTCAGAGTGTGTCTCTACCCATTCAAGGACCTAGCCCAGTCCATAAAATTATCCATGTGCATAACTGCTGATGGGTTTAGAACAGCAGAGGCAAATGACTTATAAATGGATCTCACAGATGGCAAAACCGTTCAAAGAAGATTCCTCTTCTCCACTGGTGTGAAGTTGACTCTGAGGTACATAACTGCTGAAGCCTGAGAGAGGGCCATTTGAGCCTCACAGCCTGAGCGTGGAGGAGCTGAGCACTGCAGCACTTCTGGCAGCATGCAGCACCCACCAGCCAGAGTTTATGCAGTAGGTACAGACTCCCCAAACTGAAAGCACACAGAATTTGGAGGTGTTCAGAGTAGTGACCTTTATAGCATTGTGCTCCATCTTTCACATTTAATTTCAGGAGCTGAATACGACTTCCAAATTGAGTCCTTCTTAAGAACTGCCATTATGGGATCCCCCAAAACAAGCAATGTTCAGAAAGTGAACAGTATACACATAGAGAATGAGTATATATACATATATAGTATTCCCTATTACAGAATAAGGAATGACTGCTCTTAGTTCTGCAAGAGTGTACGACAACCATTTTCCTGAAAACATGGTTACCACAAAGAAAAATAGCATGAAGATGCACAGAAATTTAGAAATGCTTTTGTATCTGATTAGATTTACTATGAATTCCCCAAGGCTCCTCTTTGCTTTCTGGTCTCTTTAGTTTCAAAGATAAACCAATTGAATTGATAATTTAACAATCCACATGATTTTCTTTTCAGAAGTAACGTCACATGTAACAAACTGAGGCTTTGTGACATTTTAAAATTATTAATAAATAAAATAAGATTTGGAAAACAGAGAAAGCAATGTCCATGAACTCCTTTCCATTACCATAAACCTTTTTAAAAAATAAAAAATAAATTGCAGTGTGCAACACTGGAAATATTTCTGCACTTTCAGTTCAAGTCACAAAATATATATCTCCTCATTTATCCTCACTATCTTAACAAACAAAATCTCAGTAATATGGGGAGAGCATTCATCCATGAGCTGTGCAAACATAGCACAAAATAGCAAGATTTGCAATGTTCAAGGCAAGTATTTTGTCAGCTTCTTCAATTTGCATATTGTTTAGAGTGTTAGGTGTTTAGATTCTGTGATAATAGACTCTACATTGAAAAAAAACAAAAAAGACTTAAGACACTATCTAGCTAGCTTGCTAGGAGTTAGATAGATAGAGAGAGAGAGAGAAAAGGAGAGATAAGGCTTTTGTTTATTTAGGTTTTCAAATACTTTTTTACTTTTTAAGCCTTTGCTGACTGTTCAGCTAAAAACAGAATTTATCAGCCTTCCCTATACCCAGTATGTGTTATGTTATACATTTCTTATTTTGATAACCAGTAGATATTTTGAAGAAAGGTCACATCCTTAGAACCTAGCACAAGGGTCAATAGTTAAAGTACAGAATAAGACTTCTGGAATATTTTTGGATTGCTATTTTAAGGGGAGAAAATGCATTTTTTTCAGCCTGGAAATTCTTTTTCTACGAATGTTGGCAGTAACCAACTATCCATAGAAGAAATATAAAAAATAACCAGAGATCTCAAAGGTACGGTACGGTTACTTACGCATGTCTAAATATGCCTAAATATGATTTTGTTCCTAGACTGAATCTTAAACACCAATTATTAAGCAGTAACCTAACCTAGCTATAAATACAAGATTTTTTCTCTTGTAGAGATTATAGAAATGCAACAGGCTGTTATGAATAGGTGTTGGTTCATGTCAGCACTTTTGGACTGTATCTTCACTGAAAAATGGTAGGCATTTTTGTCAGCAGGATATCTGCTAACTAGAGTAGCCACCCTGCTCTCAAATCTCCCAGGCAAGACGAGTCTCCTGTGTCTTTGCAGTATTCTTACCATGAGACAGCTAAATGAGGCCACCCCCTGGCCACGGTTCACCTCCTGATAAAAACTTCAGTGATTTTTGTGTTTGACTTAAATTTTACAGGACCATAACTAAGACACGGCAAGTTATGCCTTTGGTCAGTTTGCTTAAGGCAGCCATTAGGGTGGCATATAGAGTAACCATGATGTCCTAAGGGCACAAGCAAGGCAATTTTTGTATGGAAGCAATATCTTTTATTACTGACTGATACACTTTAAAAAACACAAACTGCCAAACAACAGATAGACTTACAAGTCTGAAGTGACCTGAAGAAAGACTATTGTGCTTGGAAAGCTGTCTGTTTTGTTGGTCTGATAAAAGATATTCTTTCTTCCTAAAAGCTTTGTGTAAGCTATAAATAATCCTGTTAGTTCAGGAGTCTTCCCAATCTTTCCAAGACAGGCACGGCTATAGAGTGGCGCTGGGTTTCACTTGTACTAAAGGTGCTGCCTGATCTTTTGTCTAATGCTACACAGTGCATTTTGCTGCTAGTGTAGGCAAGATGTTTTTGTATCTATTCTGGAAATTATTCATATCCAAAAACACAGATCTAACATCCTTCTTCTGATGTAAGCTTATGCTAAGCAATGCCTCCACACTTCCCAAAATTAAGTGTGCCTGTATCTTTATGTATTCTTTGATCATGTTGAAAGGATGAATCCATTGTGCTTGTTTATTAGCCCCAACAACTGCCTTCAGTACATGGGTGGAAATATCCCCTTCAACATGTTAATTACGAATTCACACTAGGGGTTCCTTTGTGTTCTGAGAGAATACAGTTCTTTGATTACACAAGACCTTAATGGCATTTCAGAATATCAGCATTAATAACTCATTCCTACAGATCCACCAGGTAGAATTAAAATTAGGAAGAAGGGTTATAACTTGTCAAACTAGGTTTCTAATTAATGGAGTTATTTGTGTTACAACTTCTTGTTCCTTCATAGACTGTGCTGTTTTCCTAAATACTGTGGTTCTGATGTCAAGTGATGAAAATATGCAGTTTTGAAAATATACCATTATAATTTACAGGTGAACATAAGACAATCTATTAATAATCTTCAAAACCTATTAGAATAAGGATAAAATGCTGGGATTACTACACAAATATTTTGAATATTTTTCTGCACAATATTCATAACCATGCATGATTTCAGATTCTTCTGTAGCTATAATGTAGTAGAAATAACATTCATTTTGTACAGAAGAAATAGTCATTTCCATAAAGCCATTTTTTTTTCCTCTGTAATCGGGACAGAACAGTGAGCTGAAACTTTCAAAGTTCCAATAGTATGATAATGTTTTTCTTGGAAACTATTCAAAAAAGCACTCCCTTTCATTGTCTTTTACCCTATTTTACGAGTGAATGTGGCTAATGTAATCCCTCCATGGGTGGGACTAATCTTGCCTAAATTAGGCACCTAAAATTTAGTTGTCTAAATACAGTCTAACTCTCTTTTGCTTCCTATAGAGTTAATGGAGAAGAGAAGACGGCTCCTGGCTGGTACTCAACCTCAGACAGAAATCTAGCAAAGACCAGATGAATTCCTCTTTGCAGATGTTTGCGTCTCTCTATTAACTATAAAAAGACCTTAGGGTGATGAGCTCAGGCTTTAACTTGCCACCTTCAATATGCATGGCAAACATTCCTTCACAAATCCATGTAATTACTGTCAAATCACTATTTACAACGTGCCTCCCCTGTGAAACCTACAGGGCTTGCAGACAATGGACAAGCTGTTAGCGAGCTCAGACTTCTTGTGTGATAATTTGTTTATTTTGTTGTTATCTTATCCCACCCTTTGTCCCTGTTGGATGCTTTATACACATATGGGTATCTCACCAATCCAAAGGCAAAATCCTGGCTCTGTGAAGACGTCAGGGCTAGATTTCTTGTCCTCCCTTAAATACTGTAAAATGTACAGAACAGTTAGGTCTCAGTCCTTAACATAATGCATTAACCTGTACTTAGTATCTCTCATGTCATAGTCTTCCACAAGAAGTTAAAAAACAAAAACCTTGAAAGGACATATAAACAGACTGATCAAATAAAATATCGATGACAGTAAGATCAGCTTGTTCTGCTCCTGGGAAGAAAAATAAACAAAACAAAAACAACAAAAAAAAAACACTAACCAACACAAAACCCATACGATGTACAATGATCCTTTCAATGAAAATTGAGTTTTTATGGTTCCTTATTAGAAACTCCCCTTATAACTAATTATATTAAACTTCTACGTTTTCTGCTTTTTCTCATCAGTAATCTCACAATCTCCAAATCTGTGAAAGTAATGCTTAGTCAGTGTGTAAATTGAAGACAATTATCATTATGACCACACAGTAATACGAAAATAATTAGACCATTGCTAGCAGCAAAAATATAAATCAAATCAAATCAGTTTGTAATAGGAACATTAATAATTTGTTAAAGATACAATCTATTGCACATGGAGACTGGAAAGCAGCTGAACTGAGCTGCTTTGCTGAAGACAGTGCTTGTTTTGAAATAAAGAGCACAAAGTTCAGTGTATGTGCATCAGTGATAATCTATGGGTGATTGTGTTCAAGAGAATTTACAACCTATTCCAAATGCGTGAACTCAGTGGAACTGGGAAATCGAATGGCTGAGTGGTATTTATTATGCTACCCTTATCCTTGCCAACGTAGAGGGAAAGACTGGGACAGTTCACTTTGCCTCCAGGCATCCAGTAATGAGCCAACCGGTGGTGCATTAGGAAGTACTGGGCAAGTGGCATTATCATCAGGTGCATTTTTAGTAGCAGAGTCAAGTAGCACTGGGAACATTATAAGTAGTGCAGTCGAGTGCTAGAGCATTGGTTATTATAGCACAGAATGTACAATGGCAGGAAAGCTTTGGGAAATATAACAAGCAGAGTTAGGCCTGAAACATCCACTTTAAATACTGCCAAACTCTGAAGAGCAGCAGCTCTAAACTCAGACTTTCCCTTTGGCACCTAGGGATCATTCTAACAGAAAAACCTGATTCTCAAATTCGAACTCTCTCAAATCCTAGAAAATCCTGGATGCATTTCTGGTGGCAAGTAACACAGTCCAGATTCTTTCAGACCACAATAGACAGTGCAGCTGAATGCCACAGCGAACTTTTCAAAAAGAAGCCATTTGGCATAATAAGTATAGTAGTCAGGGGGCCAAGGTAATACCAAATGTGCAATATGATAATTAAGAAAGAATTGTAAATGATGGGCAATATTACTCAAATCTTTCCACATAACGATGCTGAAAAGACTCTTGAGAATGTCAGGGATCACAGGGATCACAGCAAACCTTTAAGCAAAGGGGTCTATAGGGTGTTGAAAGCTCTGAATGGGGTGAGGGTTTGCTGCCCCACAGTAAACCATAGAATCATAAAATGGTTAGAGTTGGAAGGGACCTTAAAATCATCTAGTTCAACCCCCCCTGGAATAGGCAGGGACAACTCCCTCTAGTCGAGGTTTCTCTAAGCCCCACCCAGCCTGGCCTTGAACACTTCTAGGGATGGGGCATCCACAACTTGCTTGAGCAACCTGTTCCAGTGCCTCACCACCCTCATAGTGAAAAATTTCTTCTTGACATCTAATCTAAATCTACCCTCTTCCAGTTTGAAGCCATTCCCCCTTGTTCTATCACTACATGCCCTTGTAAAAAAAGTCCCTCTAAATCTGTATGGATCAGGCAGTCAAAACCTGTCCTGAAGGAAATGTATGCTCGTGTGAAAGTTACAGCACAAGCACTACCTCCCCATCCATATTGTTCTCGTACCCTTGCCCAGATTCTTTCCTTCCTCACCTGTTCTCCTCCTGGGACCCGCTGACCTAAGATACAGTGCAGGGCTGTTCCGGCATTTCACTGGGGTGGGGTAAATTTTGTGAATCAGGAGGTGGGGGAAGAGCTGTCTCCAACGGTAATCTATCTCCTTCTTTAGAGTTGTGATGAAAGATACTAGGGTGAGGGAACAATGGAAAGTGAGGCGGTGTAGAGCAGAGCTGGTCTGGTCTGGTACTCACAGACTGTAGCAAAGCAGGGAATAAATCTGATATCGTGGACTTTGGGACAATATTGACATATCAGAGCTGGTAGCTACCTCATGTGTTTGGATTTAGGATACTTCGGCACTGCCAGTGTATCATCAGCACAAGCAACAGGTGATTGATATGAAATATGGACTCTGGTCTTCTTCCAGATTTAGATCAGCAGTCAAATCACAGTAATGCTGGAAACCATTGACATGTTCTGAAAGGGAGATGTGGTAAAGTCTCAATACCTTTTTCAGTCTTCATTTCTAAGTCCACACAAAACTGTAAACCTTCAGAATGTTTTTGGTCCTGTAGCCCTAACTTATCCAGGTTGGATGGAAGCTTTAGGTCACAGTGAAGGGTAGGTGAAATATCTATATAAAGCTTAGGAAAGCTTTATAGAAGGAAAGACTTTGAAGAGTGCAGTGTCCTCTCTCTGAGGTGATTAGAGCATGGAGCAGTAGTAAGACTAAACAGGAGTTAGATCTCTGGAAATACTACTAAAGCATGTGTGGACGGTGTTTTCCTCCACATCCTCTGATAATAGAAGTGTCTTGAACTGAGTGTAGCTTATACCTGCATTAAGACACTGAAAAGAAGAATGAGGACTCAGTGTGCATACAGATAGATCCATATCAAGTAACTGAGACCTTTGACATCATTATTTATTCAGACTTTTCCCTGTGGTGGGTGACAATAACAGGCTTTGGTGCTGGCATTAGTTATGATAGGCAATGAAAATGTGACCGGCGTCTTCAGTTAGCCACATGGGGAGATTTGTTTCATCTGATGCACGAAAGCATATGCTAGCCACACTATCTATGCTCATGGAGCATGGGAATATTTCTTTGCAAATAGCAAAGAGGTGACTCCCACATAAGGAAACCAAAGACAATGAACAGCTAGGCACTGAAATCTTAGCCATTTAAGTGGGAATTAGAGACTGGAATCTGAAAATGCTACCAAAATCAGTGCAATTATGTTCAATCATATCAGAAAAGCAGCTAATAACATATTAATAGAATTTGCTATACTTGTTGAAGGAATAAGGAATCCTAAGTATACTTTTTCCAAATACAATAATATTTGAAATATATGGAAAATAATTACTCTTTTTAAGCAAAACAAAACCTTCACTCTGCTTGCAACTACTGTATTTCCTACTTAATGTTCAATTACTTTCAGCTAAAAAAAAAAGTAGAGAAAAACAAATATGTCACTGGAGATAGTCTTGGTATTAATGAAAACTTATGTATTAGTATGTATTGCGTTTCAAGCAAACATCTCTTTTAATCTCTGTACTCTATTTTCAAAAGAAAGATGTAGTTGAGTATGCTGCCTTTCTTCTGTTTTACTTTTGTATTGGCTTATATAAACACATTTTCTCCAGAAAGAGAATTTCTGCAAGGCTGTTTTAAGGAAAGACCAGTACTTCTGCAGTGCCTGGACTGGTACTAAAATCCAGGCTGTCTGGATCTGTATCCGGTAACAAATTGAGCTGGTCCGGCAACAAACGTAGAAATAAATGCCAAGATAACTTGTGTTCTTCTCATATGGAACTATCATTTATGGGGTACATGTTATTTCTTCTTCAGGTATAGGTCAGAAGTGATAACGTACTGCAGCTCCTGTAAAAGTGGTGCACAGCAGCAGTGTCTGTGTAGATTCATGTCTGAGCTTGGTGAGTGCATCTCCTCATACACCTTACATCAATTTTTATGAGATATTGTCTCTCCTGGAATTCTGGATGCTGTTCCTATTATTCAGTTATTTTCCACATTTGTGCTGCGTGCCTGTTTCTGCTGACACCAATCAATTATGACTAGTCCTTTGCTATGCAAAATGGAGATCTTCCTCCTCTGAACTTTAAAGCATGTCACTCAGAACATAAAGTGGTTGCCATTAGAAATTCAGCATTTGCTAACAAATCCCACATTCAGAATGAAGTATATAGAGAACCATTACCTTGGACACAGAAATAACTGGAGTTTATTGAGAGTTTTCTAAATGCCTGACAGAGAGTTTCAAGAGTGCTGAAGCTTTCCAATTTTCCATTAGGAAAATGAATGTCTGAGGCATGAATCACTCTTTAGAAGGGTCTCCAGCTTCCACTGATTAAAAAAGGAGTGGAGAGGGCTGAGGCTGATAGCGAATTCTGCACGGTACGTGTTTGTACTTGGTCAGATGAAGCTCATCTATAGTGACATGTTTCAGTTTGGGTCAATAAAAACATGTTTTGGGTTAATCTGATCCAAAACAGAAAATGCATACATAACTAGATTCAGGTTTAAATGCAATGCTTTAGATACAACAAACAAGCACAATATTCAGTGAGAAGTGAGTGAACAGACTACTGAAACATATTTCCATATATTTCTTATGTTCCCAGTCATCTTCATATCATATCCATGTGTTCTTTTAAAATCTTTAACTGCATTCAATACCCCCAGTGTTTTCCCATACTAACCCTTTCTCTTTGAGTTTTACCCACTTTCTCCTTATAGTATCTTTAATGTCTGAAGAATTTTGACCCTATGCACTGACTGATGAGTTGGTGATGGGCATCCTCATGGTGAAACACGGCAGATAACTGTTTGCCTTGCAGCAACATGCTCCCTCTGTGGGTCACTGACATAGTTGCCCTTTCTTTACATAGCTGCCTATGTTCAAGAAACCTGTAGGGACTTAAATTTTATTATTTTTTTTAGTGCTAAGATCAACATTGCCAAAAAAAGTTCAAAACTTATTGCTCTGGGCAAAATGACTGAAAGATGAATGGGTAGACAGACAATGAGCAGAGTCACAAAAGATGCGCTTTTTTGAGACAGAAGGGGAAAAAAATATTTCAACTTATCACTCCTAAGTAAGATATTTCTCTCTGAGTGATACATACAAAGCTGCATTTGTCTGGTCTCCTGCTGTCCCTCATGAGAGTTTTAGTGTCAATGTCCTGTTTCATTTATTGTCTGGGGTCTTCCACTAAGCTTTATCCCCCCAGGAGCAGAGGGAATGGAGAAGACACCACTCAAACCAACAGCCAGAGGCCTGAAGTCTAGCCTGGGGCAGGGGGGAATTACACCAAATATTAGGCATGCAAATTAACCCTTCTCAGGGGGAAGTCCAGGGAGACTAGCTTATAGTACTCTACCAAATGCTTGCTGGTACTCCCATCACTAAAAATAATATTGAATTTTCAACTTTGCAATACACAGTTTGAAATGTAAGGGTTTCCTTTGAAACGAAAGCTCTGTTTTTTAACTAGGGCTAGATAATGTGACAACTTTCTGTATACCTCAATGTGTTAGTGTAAACAACCATCTCCTGTAATAGGACATATGTCCTCAGTGAAGATATGCGCACTTCATTTGAGGTTGTTCACATGTTTTTAATATGCTTACCCACATTTTGCTTTCTGTTTAGCAATATTAATGAGATTTGTGTCTTTCAATTACAGAGGACAACCATCAGATTTTATTTCTTGCTGTTACCTGTATAGTAAAGAAATATGCTGAAGAACTAACTTGAAGAAGGAGAGGAAAGAGCAAGATACTTATTAATGGTAATTTGCAAATAATAGAGAATGTCTGTGTCTGTGTATATGGCTCTTATTTACATGGGGCACAGATAGGTGGTAAAAAATCCCAGACTGACAAAACAAAAGTGCCACTGCATTCTCAGAATATAAAATAATTAATAAACTTCAATTATACTCTTAAATTTCAACACCTTGAGGATGTGGTAGGTGTAATTGCTTAGATAAATTTTACGTTAATAAAATAGAAATGTTTACACTTATTTTAATAAATGTCTTATCCAAAACCCATCGTAATCTGAGTCAGAGTCTCTTCATTAACTTCAGACCATTTGAGCAGAAGGAAGAATAAACAGACTTTGTCATTTATTGTACAGTGCAGGGTATGTGAATTTTTGCTGGGCCTTCCACTGTAAATACCCTTTTGTGAAACCCTGAGGTGTAAATTCAGGGACTAGCGGCTTTGGTGCTTTGTTTGATCTCCAATGCCATGCCATGATTTAAGAAGAGGCAGTTTCTAAAGTGCACTTGCAGCTGACTCAGACAGGCCTTTATAGTATTGATTGCAGGGAATGTTTGCTTTATGTACTGTTCAGTACGATAATCCTAGATATATTGAAAGTGAGATCAGGGATCAGCATAAAATGATGTGACATTGTTTAGAAAAAAGATATACCCCTACCAGATCTTTGTAATTACAATGCAGGGCAGTTTGATGATGCCATTACTGTGTTAATTCACTCTCTAGAAAAGTTAAAGTTAAAAGCAGCAAAAGGATCATCGTTTGTAAAAGGAAAAACTTACATTCAGATCGTAAGAGATTTCTTTAGTAAAGATCACCAAGACTTTTCATTGATTTGTTTAGACAGATGTCTGGAATAGTTCAGAACTATTTCACTGGTCTTGCATAATGAGGTCCATAGCATTAATTATGTATGTAATTTCATTAGAAGAAATGTTCTTTTACAGCCACATGCAGCATGTTACACTTACTCGTACTATGAAAGATGCCACTTTTAAATCTATCAAGACTTGTCACTACCATAACTGAATACTGCACCGCGAGAACCTCAACCTCCAGTATAAATCTACCCTCTTTCCATCAAAGTCAGGGCTCTTTCATACCAGCAATACTTCTGATGCACCTATTTGCACTCAAGTTGTTGTAAATAGCATAAGTTACCAGCTCCCAATATACAGTAGATTTATTTTTCTCCAAAATTATGTTTAGAGCAAGAACTCTGGGGTAAAAAACAAATGAACTGAGTCAGAAAATGTGAATTGTCAGGAGGCAGGAGAGATCAACAATACGTTTATATAAAAAACTGATGCCTGCTCCCCCCATCAGAGATGGAACAGGACCCTCCCGGGACTTCATCCAGCGTGCCCAGCCCCTGCCTACACAACCCATTGGTACCCCATCCATGAAAAGGGTGAGAAGGCTCCAGCTTCCTGAGACGCACATCCTCTTGTTGCGAGCCTGTCAGTGGAGACAACAGCAGAAAGATAACATTTCTCTGTTAGAGCTATTAAATAAGCTAATACAGTTGGAGAACGTACATTGGATGTGTGTAACATTTACAAAGTTGCTTTTAGTGTAAGATTATTCAACTGTTCTAGGATTTATAGCTGTTGAACTACAAATATTCCCCACTGTGGACAGAGTTGTGTCAATATACCAATTCATTTGGGAGATTTTAAAATCATTAGGGAAGGTTTGCAATTGATATACCCTCAGGAATCACTGTGGTTTACCACGGTGATTTACAGCTTGAGGTGCTTTTGCATGGGATAATCCAAATGCTGTTTGAAGCTCAATCACTTGAAATTAACTAACCTGTTAATTCCTGACTGATCTACGCCTAACCCCTTCTCACTGCCCAGGATGGTTTGTCTTCAGGATCAAGAAATACGGGCTGCAATCCTGTACTCATAGGAGCAAAATACTAGTGTAGCTGTTTAAAAAAAAAAAAAAAAAGGAAAGAAAAAAATATCCTTAATTACAATGCAGTAAGTTGTGCTGTGAAACCGTGGAGCTACACACAATAAAATGCAACTTCTTCTTAGTGAATTTGATATCCTTATAAACAGAATTTCAATATGCAAGTGAGAGAATGTATAATTTCTGAGTTCAGCTATACGGAAAAGATTGATTGTGATACAGTCTGATGTTTGGCTTGCTTTCTGCTTTGTCTCAGTCATTTTTTAGCCCCCAGTCTTCCTGTTAAAAAATCATTATGTGATTTTGATTTTAGCGTGCAAATTCCAAAAGTTGTTTAAAACCCAGGTTATGTTATGATGCATTTTAATAAAGTAGGTCTTACTGTTTAAAGTTTCAGCATTCAGGAGAGAGTGCTAACCAAGTGTAATAGGCTACAAATGATATTTTATAATGGGGTTTTTGCCAGTGGCTCTGGGCTACAGTCCTTCTCCCACACCGATGGAAGGATTAAGGTGGTTTTCAACTTCTGATGTCATTCATTCCTCATCTGAACATTGCTGTGGTGTTTCTGCCAGGGATGGACTGATGAGCTCCTGGCATGTTACTGTAAGTCTCCCTGGTACAGTATGAAATGTTTAGCACACACTCTACCTGAAACAGCCATTGTAAAAAAAAAAAAAAAAAAAAAAGCCACCAAAACCCTGAAGAAGGTCTGCAGTCCAAAAACAAGCTCTCCCATGTGTTGCCACGTGGGCCACATCACAGTGATCTTTTTTGTGTTTGCTGGCCCATGGGATCTTGTCATCTTCAGCTGCTTGGTAACACAGCTTAAACAGTGAAGACTGAACTCACTTCAGAGTTCCTCATAGCCTGGAACTGGGAGGTTTGTGTAGGGTGTAGATGCACACATGCCAGGCTCAGTCCTTGTACTCCAGTCACCCCAATATTTGATAGCTGTGGGGATGTTTGTACTGTGCCAGAAGCCGCACTTTAGATGCCCAAAATCTCTGCACTCATCTTTTCCCTAAGTCTCTGAGGAAGAAGAGGAAAAGGCTTGGTTTCAGGATCCTGTCTTGCTGTCTGCACCTGAATGACCTAACCCATCTGCAGTACAGCCTTCAGAATCAAAAAATACAGGATGAAATCCTGTACAGACGGGAACTAAGCAACACTGTGAGTGTGATACCCTATTACTTGTTTTGGGAAAGACAGATATGCACACCCCAGGCTGTTCAGTCTGGCAGTAAGCCCCAAACCCACGGGAAGACAACTAGCTTATCAGTGCCTCGATCACCCTCCCAATTTGCTATGCAGAAACTCTCTCAGAGCTGCTGCCTGACAGCCCCTTCACGGTGTTTCTGCTGTGAGCTACCCCCAGGGACACCACAACTGTTACAAGAGACCAGAGATTTGCCTCCATCCTTCCCTTCTCTCAGACTACCCTCCGTACTGGTATAAGGCAGCACAGAGATGCAGGGGTGTCTAGAAACCCCCTGTATCCAAGGAGATACAAGAGATTCCTTGCATCCAAGGGATGCTCCACAGGGGATCCATAGCCCCACTCACAGGGCAGCAATCCCCATACACATCAGGGAATCTGGCCTTTCCCATCAGCTCGCTTGCCAAGCTCCTTTTTGTGTTTGAAAGGATATTTTTTGTTTAAATGGGTAAACAAACAAGTGTATTTGCCATCCCCTCCTCCCTTCAAATGCATGATGCTTTGGAAAATGGATTTTATTACAAGCTACAGGGTATAATTTTGTGGGATCCCCCATGTTAATCTATTGGCAGTGTATCGCTGAAGTGTACTTAAAATTAGGCTCTGCTATGAGATGCCACGTGCTGTTTAAGCACTGCCAGCACACTTACCACTGCCCCGAACATAAACAAAGCCACTCTCTGCCCCAAAGTGATTACAGGAAGGACATTCAAGAACCAATCACTATATGACCAGTAATCACTTTGCTGCAATTCTGTAACATGCCAATAAAGACGTGTGTTACGCACAATAGTTAGGGGGTGGGGGGTGTTGCCCCACCTTCCTTACTCAGAGATTTATCAACCCCTACAGTATCTCTAGGCAAAAGACACTGCAGATTTAAAGCAAGTCAGTGACTGAATACTGCATTGCCGGTCACAGGCGAGATATAATATCTTAGGACAGTGGTGCAAGATCACGCAGACACTTTCTCCCTCCATCCCTTCAACTGAACACTGCCGCTCACAAGCACCATTTCTTTCTCTCCCTACACCAAGGCCACCGGCTCTGCTTGCCAGCGGGAATCAAGAATGCGGCTCCGTACCTTGAAAGGTCTTGTTGCCTCCATCACGATTTTTCATGCTGGCCGTCTCCCCGGCTCGTTTTTGCCCATTTCTCAGCCGTGGACTGCAGCAGCCCCGGCCCCAGCCCCGCTGCTGAGGGCGAATGGTGAGTGGGCTGTGCCACCTAGTGGCTCCTGGGCAACAGCCCGCTCCTGCTCGCCGGGGGGGCTCGGGCTATAGATTAAAATCTCCCCTCTCATAAATATCAACTTGTTAAACTCTGACTGCAGTTTTAAAAGGCAGAAAATTAAGCTCTGTATAACTCTTGTCTCAAAGCCGCCATAATTAAACGTAACCCACAGGTGGCATTTTAATGATGCCAGTTCTTCGGGCTCACGGGCTAAGCAAATACGGTCTGTTGTTAACTAATTGCATTGTCTTAATTTGCCGATTTAAAAAACTCAAATGTCCTGAACAAATAAAATCATTATGCTGGATTTCCTCGCCGCACCTTCTGCCTCGCTCCATCTGATGCCCAGTGCCGCAGGTTTTGTTGCAGGGAGCATCGTTCGGGGAGTCCAGCCCGACTCCGGCAGCCCTCCCGCAACCACCCCACGATTTGGTTTGCAAATCCCCTCCCCATCAAACCAGGACTGCTCACACAATCCTCGCTAACGATATCTAATAGTGACTTTAAAAGGCTTGAACTTGTCTCCCTGTATTACCTTTTTCAACACGTATCTTGATTAACCAGGGAGAAAGCGTCGCTCAGACAGCGTCTCTTATTGAACGTAGCTGAGCTAATTTCCCCCCCTCACTCTAAGCAAACAGGCAGGCAAGGCATCTTCTCTTTCAAGGAAAACACTCCACATCTGTCAGTGACACTGTGGCCAACGCAAAACTTTCATCTAACTTTCTCCTCTCAAAAATGTAAAGTAAGAAAACAAAATCTATGCATCATTTAAAGATGCCCTAGGACAGCTTTGAATTATGCAATCCAGAGTTATGTGAGCTGCTGCTTAAGGGATTCTTTGGCTCTTTTGTGACACTGATCAATCCCCTCTTGGTTTTATTTAAAAGACCCAGTCACTGAAGCATTCAAACCACATTATTCACATCATTCATTCACACGCCTGGAAAACAATGCAAATAAACACATAAGGAAGAATGAAATATATGCTACCTAGCTACACTTTTCACAGATTGACCCCTCTGATTAGAAATCATTTGGGAGGAAATAATGGAAGGATTAAAACCGGCTTTCAGTCTATTTCAAGCCAGGTTCAGGTCATTGCCTTTGTCATTCAAAGGGTCAGTTCCTCAGGTGCAATCAAATTGCGTAAGTTGAGGCTGCTGTGCAAAAGGCCTGTCACTCTGTGAAAGGCTTTCCCTTGGCCTGTGTTTGAGCTTTCCACGGGCTGTTTTAAATTACAATGGCCTTTAATATCGCAAGGTGCCCAGAAAGGAGATCAAGCATCTGTTTAACAGGGCGCATTGGCCACCACACCATTCCCTTGCTCATATCTCTGTTTACCAGGGAGGCCAGGAGTGGCGTGGAGAGCCTGTACCATTTCTGTGGGATAAAGGCACACCCAGCCCTCTGGGGCTAATTATCTGGGTGTGATTTAAAGTGATCGCTGGAGAATCTGCTCCCAACAATGGTGCCTGTCGAGGCCTGACAGGTCAGGCAATTTTCAGAGGATCACAGCTGGGATATTTGTACAGGAAGATTTCAGAGCCATATTAAATTACCTGCCCTGAAAATCCTGGTGCTGAATACAGACGTACGTTATTGATTTTGGAGGACTCCAAACTCAAACTCTACAGCCCGCCTTCGGTTAGCTTCCTCCCCTGGGACCAGACATGGAAAATGATGCTGTCAATGTGCTTCCCACCCCTCCCAGAAGCAGCTTTAGCCCTTTGTCTCCCTCCTCTCCCTGCAGCAACCTGACTTTTCCCTGGCACATCCTGCAAGGTTATTTACTGCTGCTAGAAGGACAGCAGGGAGAAAATCCTAAGAGAGGGGGGCTATGTCCTAATAATCCAGATCCAGCTCCCCAGACGGCAAAATTTTGACCATCCTGGAAAGACAAGTGCCCTCTCACCAGCATAACAGAGGCAAATATATGGCAACGTAGCCCAGAGGATGCTGCCCGGACTGGTACTCTCTAGACCTGGATTGCAGCCTTGTTCTGCCTCTGGCTTACTCTGTATGCATTTTCTCCACCCTGCACTCAATTTTACAGTGGCTTCTAGCTCAGGCACTTAGGCATCTGAACTGCCAAATGAGGTTTTGAAAGGTGTGTTCGCATTTGCATATATTTTCCAAGAACATGTCTTTATTTATGCCTCTCTCTAGTAGTAAATTTTAATCCTGCTAACATAAGGAATAAATGTAGTAGGCAGAATAAAGCAGACTCTTGGAGCTTAACTTATTTTTCTTATTCTCTTCAAACAATGTGTATCCTTTCAAGCTTGCCTTTAAAGGACAAAAAATCTCTACATTGAAAAAAAGCTTTTTTTTTTTTTTTTTGCTAAGCCACAGACAAACTTATGTGCCTCTGTAGAAAGGGAAAAGGAGATTGAAACAGCCTTAAGACAACTGAAGTATCTTTTATTTCCTATACTATTTAACGATGGTTGCTATTACTTTCAGAATCTAGTATTTTGCAGGTAATAAAAAGAGTGAAAATCAATCAAAACAACAGAGCACACCTCCCAGAGGACAAAAAATCCTCAATATATAACCGACTGCCAGAAAGCAAGTGTTAAAATAACCTGCATCAGGTAGAAGTGCCGCAATAAGAAATGGAGACAAAACACAGAACTATAAAAGAGACAGCTCACATTTTAATTGAAGAATTGAGCCGCGGCTGACAAGTCGGTGTGCTCTGTTTCCATAGGCACCTCGGAAAGGCCGAGCTGCAATGCATAACACCTAATTCAGGCTGCGATGTTCCTGGGAGGGTTCAGGGACACAAACCGCTTCTTTTATTATTGTTAGTTAGGCATCAGCAATCCACCCAAAGTGAAAAATCAGGCTTTCCCCACTGGGCACGCTTGGGAAGCTGACACAGAAGTCTTACTGGAAAAGGTGTAGAAAGGAAAAATAAGCAGGAGGTTTTTACAGTCTTAGAGAGAAATTATTGTCATTGCTCCTTGAAGGGAACGAGGCTGTAGTTAAGGCCTCAATACTAATGCCATTAAAGTCAGTGGAAGTTTTAGAGATACTTGAATAGCGGTTTGGGGTTTTTTTTCCCTCCTTCAGTTTTCCTCCCAGATTCAATTAATACAAAAAGAAATTGACTGATTCACCTATTGTTCAGGTCTCGCTCGCCTTGTCATATCTAAAGCTTGTTCCTTAGGTCTGCAGAGCCATATAGCATCTATCACACTTCTGAGCACTCCATAAATAAATAGTATGAACTGTAATGAGAATACTAATGAAATGTGTAGCTTTGTGATTGAAAACTCTCCCCTCTCAAGCTGTATTTTCGCAGGAAAATTAAAAGGATGAATTGTAGCACCTGATGTCATAAAGCCTCCCAAGTTAATGTATCGGTTGCCATGCCACAGTATTACAGAGACACTGATATTTTATCTGTGGTGCGGTCTTGTAATTTGAGAGGTATTCCACTGCCAATTAGAGATCGAACAGCTGCTAGGAAAAAAAAAAAAGGAAAAAAAGAAAAAAAGATGTGAAAAGGAAAAATGTAGTAGACAGGCAGAGATACTTTCAACGTGCTTCACAAGAGCATGGAGGGGATCCAGCAGGGCACACGCTGCTGACAGAGGAGGCTGGCAGAGCTGGCAGAGGGGGGAAGGCAAAGGACTAAAAGAGCTGCCGAGCCCAAACACTACCTTCAGACTGGAAACATGAATTGCCAGGTTGTGTACCCAGTAAATGAGGTTCAGAGGATTAAAGCATCACATCCAAGGCTCTGCAAAGAGCTGTGATGGGTGGAATTAACACCCGGGCTCCTGATTCTTCTTGGTGCCCTGCCGTATGAGTGCCTCGTGCAGCAAAGAAAAGGGTTAAACGAAAACCAAAGAATCGAGCAAGCGACTTCAGCAGATGTCTGACCTACTGCAGAGATTGCTGTGGAGACCTGCCATGGGAAACTATACTAGGGCTCAGATGAGGCTAATTGCTCCACGAGGGACAGAAACCAGGAAATACACACACATTTTTAAAAAAAAAAAAAAAAAGGTAGAAAGAAAAGAATTTTATGACTTTCTCGTATTCTAAATTTGGACAGACCCAGGGGCCAGAGCTTCCCTGGAAAGAAGGAAAGGGAGTCTGCAGAAAGCCCCTTTGCCTTGCATTTGTTTGAACTCTGATTTCACGAAGCTTTTTGCCTCTCTTTGAATTCAGGCTGCATTAATAAGCACTTTGACTAACGTTTAGGCAGGTAGACAGTAGGGATACTGACATATTTAAGGTCCCTTGTTTCTTACGTACTTTTCACTTTTTAAACATAAGCCTATGAAATTCAGCGTGTAAGTATTTTGTGTGGTTACACCTGTAAGGTTTTATTACCCCTGCCTTCCACTGCGCAGCCTCTCCGTTTCATGACGATGCTTTGGATTATATCAGAGTGGAAAAATCTCTGGGGCAGGGACATCCTTGCTATGTATTGCTAGGCTTCTCACCACGGTGGATCTCTAATCCCACTGTTACCACTGTATTGATGGGACAGCTTTCGGCATGCACGTGTTAACAGGTGCTGCTCTTTTCTTTCACCCTCCCGAGTCATAACCACAAAACAGTCACTCAGCGCTAAAGCAGCTGGATGCTGATGGTAACCCACGTTTTCACAAAGCATTTTTGGAACACAGGTTTAAATTATGAGTTTAATAACTCATAACGTATTATGGCACGGAAATTCTGTTAGTTAAGCAACACAGTAGAGGAATTAAATTTATCCCTTTCAATCAGCACTACACCAGCAAAAAGCATTTTATATTCAAGTTTTAAACAACCTACAGAAATTATTAGGCGATTCTATCAGGCTTGGTCAGGAAAAGCTTTTGCACTTGATAAAAAAGTCAGCAAACCCAAACTAAACAGATTTTATTACCATTACAGTTTTTCTAAAACATATGGGTTTTAACCATTTTTTATGCCAAAATTGAAAAAGAAATCTTTTATTTTCATGAAAACATGAAAAATTTAATTGCCATGTTCTTCTGTGGAAATTTTCACTTTGATAGAAAGGCAGTTTTTGGTTCAATAAATGTTGTGAATATCCCAACACATTAGTTTTCTGATAAATTAATCTCTATAACTGAACCACCCTTCTGTAAAGCTTTTGATATAATAATTAAAATGTCTTTCCCTTAAAAATTGTTTCTCCTATTTTAAATTGTTCCCATATGGACATTCCTTTCTATAGTACAACTTATTTATTGTTTTAAAAGGTTTAACAGTAAGGAGGTTGGCCAGTTTTTCTGTCATTGTTTGCCATTATTTCCCTTTAAGATGGAACAAGTGTGTTCCTTCCACACCAGTGCAAAGATTTCCCATCACCTGGCTCTTGATAACCTCCATTGAGATCCAGGCTGTCAGTTTAGTGTCTTCAACCCTAATTTCATGGTTGCTTCATTGCTGAGAATCCCTCCATTCAGTAAAGCATCCAGGACTGTGACTGCAAGAAGCAAAGAAATGACAATAAAGCTATCAGTAAAATAATCAGAGCTAACCTGTACTTAATACAATTAGGATATTATTCTGTGAATACGTCTTTAAACTATGGTTAAGAAAAGGACATTTCTCACACACATAATGCAAAGGAAGGTAAGTAAAAAACTATTTAAGTGTCCAAGAACTTTGCTGAAACTATATCTGTATGAGACTATATATGTGTAAAATTACTCACAGGTGTAAAGTTTATTCAGGTTGAGGCTTCTTATTATTCTTGATCATGTCTCATTTTTTCTTTCATTTAGAAATCTCTTTTTGAGACTCATTTCAATGATCAATCTTTTTATTATAAAAATTAAAGTATTTGCTGTAACATTAATTAATTTTTCCCTGCTGTAATTATTAGAACTGAGCAAATAATTCACAATGAATAATTCATCTGCTGAATGTAACCTCATTTTCTGCTTGCTGAATATCTGCTAGAGAATCTACTTTCGAGTTTATTTATTAATCAAAATCATTTGACCACTTTTGGTGAATATTTTTAACTATGGATTGAGCCTGAAGAGTTCCCTGTGAGCCTTTGATACGCAGTGGTTGCTACATGATCTCCGTCAGTACATTGTAATCGGTCTGGTAAAGCATGTGACTTTATTTCATTTTCCCAATTTGGTGAGTGTTTATGTACTCTGGGCATGACTACATCTGTATGTGAATTTCAATATTGTTTTTTCAAGTTCAGAATTTGTTTTCCTGCCAGTAGAACTCAATTATTCAAATGTCTTTGGGGGAAAAACCCACTAAAGGAAATGTGAATACGTGAATCTATCAAATGCTGACCCAATATTTTCAACAATATACTTACAGCTTGTACTTAGTTTTGAGCAACTATTACGTTATTGAAGGAACAAATCACTAGTAGCAACCTCTGCAGCCATATTTTCTGATCTCTCTAGTTAAAATGAAGAGTGTTTTCATGTCATGGTGGATTTTAGCAAACCCTTACTTTGTGTGCCTGAGAAGACCTCACTTGACTCAATAAAAGAAATTTTGCAAATGATACATCTGTGAAGATTTTCTGCATAAATTGGAGGAACTGGATACAATTTTGCCAGAAGTAAGCACATGGGAAAAATTTTAAGAAGTGACTTCTCCATAAAGCAACCAATACCTGACTGAAAGCCAGTGAGACTTGAAGTCCTACATCTTTAGGTACTTTAAAATCTTCATTCTTATTTTTCAGTTACATTCTCAAGGGTGAAACTCCTTACCTGGATGATGAGCCTTCACAGTAGTGGGGGGCCATCTCTCACATACCTGTAGGGTATGCAAAAAATATCACCTCTCCAACAAATGCACCATCCTCAGCCATACACTTCTGGCCAGAATAGCTGAGTGATATTTGAGAAGGCAGAATAATTGCTTCTTCTTTCTGCATCCTTTGCTCCTTTGACGTGTTTTGTTGTTTTTTCTCTTCTCAAAAGACATGAGAAGGAATACTATCTGTGCCCACAAAATGCAGAGACACCATGTGAAATAATCGAAAAGTTGCACAATGGGGCAGGAACAGATCCTTATGAAATTAATTCAAGAAAATATATAATTCAAGAAATTATACCAAGCAGAGCTAGAAGCTCTGCAGAAGAGATTGGGCTAATGGACAATGTGTAGCAGAGTTCTGCCTACTTGATTCCACAAGGAAAACTGTTGTTATGCTTGTTAACTGGATTAATGAGTTTTCCTTGATTGGCATAGGGTTCTGGTAAGGCAAGAATTAAAAAGAAAGATGAAATGAACATTACAGTTGCTTTAATGCAATTGAAACAATTGGGTTCTCATTCTCCCAATAACCTCTGAATATTAGCTTTAATAAAATAAGGTTCCAAAATTTTAACTAGTGTTGTATTACATTCTCAGTTTAATAAAATAGCTTGGCATATAACTCTACAGAAACAAGGGAAGAATATAACACCAGCAGAGATTCTTGTTCATTAAAGAATTGACTTTTTAAACTCCAGAGTAGATAAATTTGGGGTTTCTGAGCAATAAAGCAAAATGGTACATTTTGCGCTTCAAGATTATTATTTCTTTATAATCTTAAATCACATAACCGGACATTTTACACCGCTGACTGTTTATTGCCTTTTCTATTTTCTTCCCTGTCTCTTCATTTTTTCTTTTTTGCATTACCTTAGAGTTTCTCAGAATCAATGCCCTGTAAAACAAACTCTTCCATTGACTTGCTAGCCTGTTATGCCCTGACCTGGCAAAAATAAAGGAGGCAAAACTAATGAAAACAGGACACATGATACAAAGAAACTTTAAGGACAATGGCTCAGTTGTGCCAGGAAAAAACATCTTAGCTGGGTGTCCTGCCATTCTTATGTAATGAACTAAGTTTAATTAAAATGAGTGGAGTACATCAACCCAAACCTGGGCACCTGTAGTACTTATGCCTACACTTGAGCTGAGAGCAAACATTTCCTTTACAGTCACTTCCTATGCACAATCCATGTCAACCTATGTTAGATACCAGAACACTGGTAGTCTTCCAGAAATGCTTGGGTTTGTACACTTTCTGTTAATACAGTCACTATGTCTAGCTCAAATGTAGGCTTCTACATGATAGAAGTCTAAAATAAGGTGTGATAAAACAAGGTCCAGGTGGGTAAGTGGTTTGTGATCTGTAGTTTCATTGACATCCTCAGGTATAAATTAACCATCAAATTTCAGAGGGCTTTTTCTCCTCAGCTTAAATTGATAGGAACCACTGGTGGTTCTGCCTTCCTTTGAAGAATGTGCCTTAATGCCAAGATATAGCTGTCCTGATGTCCCTAAAAAGAAAAACACTGGGAAAGGCCTGTGGAATGTTATACCTATAACCTGGGTCTTTAGTTAACATAAGAGTGTTGGGAAGCATTTTTGGATAACAGGTATAAGGATGTGTGAAGTAGGTGTTCTCAGGACCCATCCTCAGTAGCATAATTTCATTATTTGATATGGCTGCTAGTGTGTGGACTCAGTGACCCATATAGTCTTCGTCAGTCCTCTGGGTATTGAACATGTGTTCTTTTAAAAATATTTTGCATTCAGTTATTTATTGA
>JAOXJM010000001.1:176080681-176094938 GCA_026413425.1 Tringa solitaria
GTGTTCTTTTAAAAATATTTAGCAGTCAGTTATGTATTGAAAAATAATTGTTCAGGAGGTTATTATCTGTCATCTTTAAAACCTTTTCCTTATTTCAGATAAATTCACTGGTATACATACTCAGCATTTGCTTGGTGTGCCTTTGAAAGAAAGTCTGGGATATCACTCGCAGGAGCACCCAGAGTGGAAAACACCTGTCAAACTGTCAAAATTTTGGAGACTTTTCCTTTGACATGAACTTAGAACTTCCCCTTCTATTTTTTCTTTGTTTTTTAGCACTTTACATCTTCAAAGTGCTTATAAGCATTTTCTGATCAAGTTTATTATTTCTATTTATAAAATACAACTGTCTAGAAGACTAACAAGACTGAAACTGGAATATTTTAATTCACAGAGTTATTCACTTATACAGAAAGCCTCGTCAAGCTGCACACAAACTGATAATTTCCTTTTATAGCCTCTCCTTCATTCCACTAGTACCTCAAAAAAAAAAAATCAAGTTAAATCTAAGAAGAGCTCTGACTTAGAGCTGGTAGACATTACTTTGATGTCTCTTTTCACCAAAAGATGACTTTTGGAGCAGCTGAAACAATCTGTGGGTTCAGCTCAGCTTAGACAAAAACTGTTGGTTGGTTAAACAAAGCAACGTAACATTTGATGAACTTCACAAAACCACTACAGCAGCCCCACAAGAACTGTGTAATGAGGAGTGGTACTGCCCCTCATGAAGACACTTGCAGCTGGAAGCCAGCAGGCTGTTTTCTACCTCTCCTCTACTATGCGTGCATTAGAACTTGAACTCGGAGTCTCCCTCATTAGCAAAAACTAATCTTACCACTACACATTCCAGTGTTTCTAGGAACGATGTCTATTTACAAAGCCCCCACAGCCAGCAGAAGTGGTTAAACTATGGCTGAAGCAAGGACTTCAACTGACTTTCATACCTCTAAGCTAAAATGTCATAACCAGCAAACTAAAGAACCAGGCTTTCACATTTATTTCCCTGTCTGTCAAAATGAATACTCAATTATTTACAAAAAGTGGAACAGCTTCAGCAAGCGAGACTGAAATGCACCAATAGGCATACTACAGAGATAGAAAATCTATATTTAAAATCAGAGAGAGGGGGGATTTGAACCTTCATCTCTCACTTCCCCAAAAGCTACTGCAAACAGGAGGATTCAAGGGGCAAGAAAAAGGAGGTAAACACAAGAACTTGGCATGTTACATTCACTTTTTGGAATGAATTTCCCTTGTGAATTCAGTACTTTGCTCCCAAATTTCCTCTGCATTGCTAAAGCAGCATAAAATTTATCTGATGTTGTTTGGGGTCAAAAAAGATATTTCCTTCAATCCAAAATGATTTTCAGTTTTGATTCACAGGAGCTGGGAGAGAAGCAACCAAAGAAATTTTCATTTCAGGTTGACCCCAAATGACTTTTTTTGTTGTTTGAACCACTGAACCAAAAAAAATCAGTGATACATACAGCTCTGTTCTGAAGGTCAACAAATGTATGGGCTGCTAGAAAATAAAAAGAAGTGCTTCTAGAAGTAAAGGATCTTTTAACACATATTCTGTGCTTGAGTCCCAGGAAAATGTGTGTGGGAATTATAAACCTGAGCAAATAACTTATTCTCAAATTGACATCAAAAAATATCAAAAAGGGGACCTGCAGGATACTTTTAGTCTGAATGATTAAAAGTGTCACAGAGAAACACTAGTATCATGAACTTCTTCCACAACTAAACTGAAAGATAGTGCACAATCTGGAGTTCTTATTGAATAACCTTCATTAGGAATAGCCATGTGATGCTCATGTTCCTAACCGGTCTCATTACTAAGCTCTAAACTAAGATCACCTCAGTGATTCTACCTGGAAGCAGAAGACACAAGAGAAGAATGTTAAGTGTAGGGAGAATAGATTGCAGCTTCATAGTCAAAGATAAGGGTGCGGAAATAAAGTCCCAGTCCCTAGTCTTTACTGTCAGGACATTTACAGCCCAATAAGATGATTCCAGAAATAAGCGGTTGATATCCAACAAGGCATTCAACTTGTGAATTTTAGTAATTTTGCTGACAAAAGTGTCTGGTTTGGGAGGATAAATATCCCTTTACACTCAATTCTTAGAAGTTTTCCTGGCCCCCTGATATTGCTTTCTACAGAAGCTGAATTTCCCTTGCATACTTCTTATTCAAGTCTTAATTTTTTGCTGTACACAGACAGGAGATGCAGCTGACTCGGTAGGAAATGATTGTGAAGTCAACAGAGCAACATATGGAAATCCAACATACAGACTAGAGCATCACACAGAAAGACAAGCTATCCTACCCTCTCCCTAGCAAAATTTACAAGCATAATACAGCTCTGAAGTACCCCGAGGGAAAATATTTAACATATGTCTCAGGAGACTCATATAATTCCAAATTACTAAAGTTGCTGTTAAAGGCCCATACAGATAAGGAAGCCTGCCTGCCTCTATTACAGCCTCTGGCTTCATTAAAATTGTCCAGAAAATGGCAATACTAATATGTTATCACACTTGGGAGGCAATAAACAGATTAGGAGAATGGGCTGCAGTGGGATCTCACTGTAACTAGCCCCTTGGTGGCCTCATTCAATGCCCCTTATCCCTTTGTGGTGAGGGAGCCCCATTAAGAGAAATTAAATTGGGAGGTCCCAGGAGGGAGCAGTGACTCTGCTCTTCCATGAGCCTGTGCTGGACAAAGGCAATCTGCCTTTCAGCGAGAGGCAGCAGTTTTACAAAGCTCTGCAGCCAGGCAGTTATTGAACTTGACGTCTTTCACGTGCCTGGTGATCGGTTATATCTGAGGCTTTCTGAAGACACCTGAAGGTCTGGCCCCTCAGGTCTTTCTCGCTGTCAGACCAAGCATGCTAGTATGCCTGCACTAGCATGCTAGTATGGGCAAAGAAAGTTTAGGGGCCTTGTCCTAGGACTAGAAGGACACTATTCAAAGTGCAGAAAAGATGTAGGGCCAAGAGTTATGTGCCATGGATGGACCCACTTTGGAAAAACTTCTAATATACCCAAACTTGAACAAACTTGGGTTATCTGGAGAGAAAGACACTGGGAAGCAACTACACGTCTGCAGTGAGCACTTCCTTCAAATGGACCTGAGGAGCAGCAGCAGCTTAGTTGGAAGAATTCACTTCCCTCTGCCCTCATCCACAAGCTCATAAAATGGCCACCCTAGAGTTATAGAAGCTAGGCTTGAAACGGTCCTGGGAGATCATCTTTCCATTCTTCAGGTTTTTTGCTACATTATCTCTGTTTTTTCGAACAGGTATTTGGCCTATTCTTTTTCCAGCTGCCCTGGACACTCAGTTCCAGTGTTTCTCTACCCTTAGCATAGAGCTTTTCCTCTTGTGGAAGGCCCCTGTGTCACCAGCAAAGTGAAACCCCGGAAATAGATACTGGATTATTCCTTTCCTCTTTATAGCAGCTTTGTATAATTTCATTTAAGATATCTTTCCAAGATCCCCTGTGCAAAACTCACCTTAATCTCACTGAACCTTCTTGCATAACATTCCCAGGATACGGCTGTTCTGCAGACTACACAGGAACATAGAAATACCAAATCCACGATGTACAGGGAGTCCTTCTTTAAATTTCTCTTTTTTCATGGCAGAAAACAATTGATGGTGATTAAACTACACATAAGCCAACCCTGCTGCTAATAATAAGGTGAAGTTTTATTCTCATGTTCCCCATCTGACACAGAAGTCTCAAGGGCAGAGGCTATACTTGCACTCTGCTCTTGCCACACGCAGCACACAATTACCTGCCTGCAGCTGAAGCAGCATAAACAACAGTGAGTAGTTTGAGAGGATGGTAGCTTAGGAGGCAAGACCTCAAAAAATCACAGTTAAGCAGTGATGAGAAGAATTCTCTGTTAGAAACTAGTGGTATCCTACAGTGGTATCTCAAGGACGTTTATGCCGGAGTGAGGATTACTCCTTTAATTATTTTTGATACGTCTTTCCCTACCATTTTTCTTCTTTTCAAAGCAATGAAAAAGATAAGAAGTCATACAGCAAAGCCATACATTTCTTAAAAAGCTAAATTTGAAATATTCAGAAAATACCTAGGTAAATGAGCGACTTGTGGCTTTTAATTTCTTGGAATGACTTAAGTACAACGTGTCTAAAATTTACTACACCAACTTATAGTGAATCTAAGTAATCACTTTATTTTTCCTCTTTATAATAGCTTCTCCCCTTTATGATATATTGCAGAGACTGAAGAGGTGAATTTTATTTATTTATTTATTTATTCTTAATGAACTGTCTGGTCTTACAGCTAATTTCTTGACAGTGTTTTTTTTTTCCTCCTTCTATTAACTGAGTTAATTATAGTTAAAACTAAAGTCAAGCCATGTTTCAAAAGATAAAACTTTTCCCCGGTGGGAGTGAGAGCAATTCCCAGCATCCTTCAACAGAACAGTTAATTTTCTATTGGCTTGGTTTTGAAAAGCTTGCAGATCTGCAAATAGGAAAACGTAAACTGCATGCCAATATAGTGTTCTGTCCTGTTTTTTTATCCCTTGATTAGTTTCACTTTAGCCATAAAACAGGAAAGTAAACAAATGAAATCATGAATCTAAAGATCAGTGTGTTATAAAGGAAGCACAGTAATTCAATTCAGTAGACATTACCTGTTCAGCAAATGTTTCATGGATAAGCTCATTACCAGGGCTGCTCAGGGACACTCTCAAAGAGCCTTTTTCCATCAGTGCCATTAAAATCGTTTTAAAATCAGGAATTCCATTTTGGAAGTAAAAAAAGAAAGGAAATTGTCAAGAAGGTTGAATTTGCTTTGGCAGTGTATGCAGATCACAGCCTTTCATTTTTTAAATCTACTTTAAAAAAAATCATGCTTTACATATTTTAATTGTGTATTATTGTATTTTGTAGTGAAAAAAAATTTCAACGTCAGAATTAAATGCCTCAATTTTTCCCTTTATATAAAATTCTGACAACTTCTCATAAGGAATACTGCCAGTCTAGGTAAAAACAAAACAAAACAAAACAAAACAAAACAAAACAAAACAAAAAACCACATGAATCCTGCAGTTTTAAATTGTGTTTTATGTGGTTTAGGTTCCTCCTAGTGGTGCTAATCTCCCAAGGAGCTAACACTATATACCAAGTTTAAGAATGTGATTCAGATTTGAGATTTAAGATGATCCAATGGTCAGAATCAGACCACACAGTACAAAGACAAACATCTTAGTTTAATGTAAGGGTTATTTGTGCCTTATTAATAACTGCTTTAAGGGTGTGTTAAATAAGCACACATGGCATTTCTTTGTCCTGTCTTTGCTACTGCCACGCCATTTTGAGGATAAACTAACCTTTCATGGATTCTCTTAACAGAGCCCAAGACACTTTAAGTCCCAACCTTCATTTCTCCTGTCTTCCTGACAGATTTTTCACAAGATCCTCACATTTCCTGACTGTTTCTTTGCGGAAAATCCACATTGAAAGCTTTAAATAAGATTCATTTCTTTTAAAGGCAGCCACGGAACACAAAGCAAGCATTATCTGATATCATATGAAGAACAGAATATGGAAATAAACATACAAGATGCTGTTTTCTGGAGAGAGCTGTTAGTAACCCCTGTAGACTGAGTGATGCAAAGATATTTAATGTTGAGATAAGGAAAGGAAAAATATTTCAACGAAAGAGAGAATTTTCTTGAGAATACTTTGAAGACTACTCAGACAGATGAAGTAATCTAAGTCCTGGAGTGAGGAAACACTTTGCTAATGCAAATGAAAGAAAAAGGCACGACCAGGAAAAGATTATTCTTATAACACAAAAATGCAGGAAGGTTGGGGTATTTTTGCCTTGAAAACACATGAAATGCCTCTGCCATGAAAAGAACATTTGGGGTCTTTCCCCCCCCGACATACACGAAAAGGAGATTCTGTTTTAAAAATAAATATTTGTTCCTCCTCTGTTCTTTTGTATTTTAAAATATTGCAGTGCAATTCTTCATCTATATTCATACTTTACAGGAGTGGCTATGCTCCGTGTAGATGTATAGGGCTGATTATATTCTCCAGCAGATGAAAGAGTTGAACACATGCCACACAATCTTTGCCAAAGTTTGTAAAAATAATCACTTTAAATCATAGACAGTTTACGAAATATGTGTGTATATTTTTACTTCAAGACAAAGCAGTGAAATTCTTATTTCTCATTCTGTGCATGAGCTTCCTGACAAATCCTGAGTAAATTTCAGATTTGTGTCAGTATGTTTGCAAATTCAAAAGTCCCCATTCCTGACTCTTTTGCCTCATAACATCTCTGGAGTCCTAGTTGGTTCGCCTGCATCTCCTAACCTAGTCAGCTTCCCATTATATTGAATATGACCTTCTCTTTGTGTGATCAGATCTGTCTCAAAGTGTGAAGCACTGAAACCAAGTTTGGATATAACTGCTGAAAGGAAAAAAAGCCTCAGATTTTATTTTCGTATAAATCATTGATATCATCCAGTTGTTGGGTTTCTTTTCTTTTGAATTAATCACATAGCAATGATCTGCATCGTATGTGTTGTCAGACACCCTCTGCAAGATAGCTTGACGTCTTTTTGCATTGAATTTGAGGTGGGCTGCCAAAAATCCTGTGATTTTTTGGCTTTATACTTTTAAACCTACTTTTACACCTTAGGTCTTCGTTTTTGTGTAGAGGTTCAAAGTATATTTCCTCACTTCCATTCCCTCAAATAACATTGTCAAACAAGATTTTCCTAACTCTTTTCCTTAGCACGCACATTGTTTTACCACTTCTCAGTCCCTAATGCTAACAACCTTCCTGTGGAAGATCTGTGATATCTTTTAGACAGGACAGGCAATATGTGTCAGGAATCTCGCCAGCTCTAGGTGACTCATCACATATGGAGGCACCAAATGAAACAGGTTTTTTTTTGTAAAATTAATCAGAATTTGTAAGCGATACACAGCAGATTCCCCAAGTCACATTTCACATACCCTAAACACTAATTACAATCTGCCATTTAAACCTGAGATGCAAAGAAGCTCTATATTGCAACACTTATTTTATTTGAAGAAGAGAGTTTTGCAAAGGCGCAAGGGTTGTGATATGCTTGTCTCACTAACGTGAAGCAGGTATTAGGTGCTGCCTGGCTGAAAATTGCCTCTGTAAGTGAGGAGTTTTACTGTGTTTCAAATTGCACCACAAATTTTTCATGATGTCATTGCAAAGCCATAATTCTGTTCAAGTTCATTCAAAAGGCCCATGAACCTTAGCAAACCTTTTGATAAATATCTGAGGTTTAAGGCAAGTTTTATGTTTCACCATCAACATTACCAACAGTTTTAATACACCTCAGTATGTTGAGTCTGTATGTGGCAGTATATGTAATCCAGGCAACTGCACAAATCATTGCAGCCATTCATTCAGTTCTGTGAACCATTGTTATTAATGCAATAATTTTGTACTCTTTATTGCAATAATTTGGTATTCTCACCATAAAAGTGTAGGTTTCTTCTGTTTTTCACACTCATGTATTCATCAACTCCAATCACACTAAATTACATTTTTTTTCTTTCTTTCTTCCTCTTCCTAACCTTTGCCTTCCCTGAAAAACACTAAAGATCTTTCTTCCAGCAAAAAGTGATATAGACTGGCTCACTTCAATCTCTGATCCGAACACACTTATTAAAAACTCTATTCAGATACTGTTTTTACATCTAGTTTTGGATGCACAACACCGCACACAACCTTATTTCTCTTGTCAGAATACAAGTCATTCTTGCAACCTCTATTGTCCTTCATACCCCCATATACCACATCACTTGTTGCAAGTGTAACTAATTATTTTAATTCTCTGATTATTCCTGAGTGATATATATGATATATATACGAATTTAACTTATATATGTATATAATTGCTATTTCTTAAAATCAGTAAACTAAAAGGGTCAGGGGGTTGGAACTCGATGATCTTTAAAGTACCTTCCAACTCTAACCATTCTATGGTTTAGCACTGTTCCTTGTTATTTATGGTAAGTTACACGTCAGCTGTGTGAACAGAACTGATCATGAGAGAAAGGCAGGGCTCCCAGTTTCAGCAGATTCCAATTCAAGCCACCAGTGGGTTTCTAACATGCATCATGCCCACAGCATTAGGCTGTCTGAGCAAAAGGAGCAAACTGCTGCTTCCCTGCACAGAAGGAATAACTACATGTAAACAACAAAGTCCATTTACCTTCAAAGGACAGTTCATAGCCACTTCTGTTAACAAAACCAGTGCTGAAATCCAATGAAAATCAATACCTATGGTTGAGAAGTTCATATGTTTCATAAGGTGTACTCTCAATCTCATGAATGCATTCATAAAGCTCCTTAGACTGATCATCTTCTACCAACAGGGCTGGTAGTGGCTAAATAAGGACAACAATTTTAAGTCTAAGAAGGTGCTTTTTTTACTAATAGTATTTTATTTATAGGAATATTTTCTATACCACCTTACACTTACCATGGTTACCAGGTTACCTGTATCTATTAAACCTTTTTCTGAATTTCTCAAGCACATTTCTATTGAGGATAAAAAATCTCACCCAGGGGATTATACTAACACAGCTGTACAAAAAAGACCCAGGGATCAAGATCAAGCACTACACCCCTAATCATCCATATTGCTTCCCTGTTAGCTTCCTCACCCACTCTGCTTTGGGCTGCTCCAACTAGCTGCCTCCAAAATAAGGAAGGACTTGAGGTATTCCTCACATCAGGAGACATCTTGGGTGAGATTATACCAGGCATGGTGTCCTCCACCCACGTTCCCCTGGAAGTGACACACTCCCCACAATTCTGGCAGAGAATGAGCATATGAGGTTCTGTACGGGCAGTCATCAGAAAAAATGTGGTGTTTCCCAGTTTTCTGTCACTGATCTGATGGCCACTGAGGGACTGAGCCTTGAAATGTGGTTTGTAAATTAAGCATAACTAAAAAAAAACAAAACAGCACTAACCAAAAACCTCATTAGGCTTTGCACCCTCAGATACAATGTGCTGTGCAGTGAACCTGTAGGTGTGCAATGCATACCTATTTCATACTATAAAACATCACTCTGGTGGGTTACAACACATCACTCAGGTCATTTGAGTTGCTTTGAACTGAAAATTAAAAAAAACAAACCCTAACCTGCATAACACAGCTTTTCTTTCCTAAGGGCACCACATGGGCTACAGACAAGACGAAAGCCAAGTGCCATGCCATGTGGAAAGCCTAGAAGAGATTGAACTTCACCAATGAGGAGATGAGCCAGGCCATGCCAGTCTAGCTCTGATCCTCTTTTATTTAGCAGTAAGAAAGAAGCTAGGGGATTTAACTGCCCACTACCACAGCCAATCACAGCAGGTAATCTCATTCGTAAATTCATCATCTTCTGTTTTAAAATCTTTGGACAAAGACAAGGGAGAGGAAGGATTTTTGATGTCACTAATCCACTTGACAGCCACTTGGAAGCGTGTTGTGAAAATCATTACTCTGATCAAAAACCACCCGTGTAGTTTAGAGCTCAGTTATTCGTGGTCAACTTACATACACTTGTACTTACACCAAAATTGTTATTTAAGTTAAGTAGCTCATTTTTTTACCCTGCTGCTTACTCCTCTCTGATGCATTTGTCTGAGGTAAACAAGGTAAATTTTTAAACTTCCTCTTACTGGAGACAGGCTCTTTGTCTCCTTGGTCATCTTAGTAACCCTTCTCCAAGCCTATTCTATTTTCCATTTATCATAATTTTAAAAAATGGTTGTTTAATGCAGAACATGTTCTAAAGCCTTCCATCTGCTGCAATTATATTAATGGCACAGTAGAAGCTTGATTTCCGACTCTTACAGGGAGTACACTTCCTTTATTGGTTCATACAGTAAGAATTCAGACATGACAGATGCCTTAAAAATCTGCAGCTCTAGGCTTGCAATTTTTTATATTAAAAATATTGTTTATTTTAAGAGGTGGGAAGTCGTATTCCTTTCATTCCTTTCATTTTATTTTGGACATGCAATTTAACAGCCTCAGCGTAGGTGCTGTTGTGGACTAGTATATGCAGCTGTTGTCACGGTATCCCATAATTCCTCTACTGTGTAAGTCATTGTTTTTCTGTTGCATTAGCTTTGCATAGAAAGGTTTGGGGGGAAGGGGGGACTACAGGGGTGGCTTCTGTGAGAGGATGCCAGAAGCTATCCCCATGTACAATGGAGCCAATCTCAGCTGGCACCAAGACAGACCCACTGCTGGCCAAGCCTGAGCCTGTCAACAATGATGGTGGCACCTCTGGGATAACATATTTCAGAAGGGGAAAAACTTCAGCAAAACAGCAGCTGGAAGAGAGGAGTAAGACTATGTGAGAGAAACAACTCTGCAGACATTAAGGTCAGTGAAGAAGAAGGAGGAGGAGGAGGTGCTCCAGGCACCAGAGCAGAAATTCCCTGCAGCCCATGGTGAAGATCACAGTGAAACAGGCTGTTTCCTTGCAGCCCATGGAGGTTAATGGTGGAGTAGATGTCCACCTGCAGCCCATGGAGGATCCCATGCTGGAGCAGGGGGATGTGTCCGAAGGAAGCTGTGACCCCATGGAGATCCCATGCTTGAGCAGGTTTGCTGGCAGGACTTGTGAACTCTTGGGGATCCATGCTGGAATAGTTTGTTCCTGAAAAATTGCACCCCGTGGAAGGCACCCATTCTGGAGCAGTTTGTGAAGAACTGCAGCCTTTTGGAAGGACTTATATTGGAGAAGTTCATGGATGACTGTCTCTCATGGTAGGGACCCTACACTGGTGCAGCAGAAGAGTGCAAGGAGTCCTTCCCCTGGGGAGGAAGGAGGCAGAGACAACATATGGTGAGCTGACTGCAACCCCCATTTCCCATCCACCTGTGTCACTCTGGGAGAAGGTAGCGATTTCAGCAGTGAAGTTGAGCCCAGGAAGAAGGGAAGGGTAGGGGGGAAGTGTTCAAGATTTGGTTTCATTTCTTATTAGACTACTTGGATTTGGTTGGTAATAAATTAAGTTAACTTCCCCAAGTTGAATCTGTTTTGCCCATAATGGTAGTTGCTGACCTCCCTGTCCTTATCCTGACCTAAGAGTATTTTATTATGTTTTCTCCCCTGTCCAGCTGAGGACTTAGCAGTCAGGCAAAAATTGGTGGTAACCACATCTAACACTCCAGATTTCTCTAGCAAGTTACTCCTGTGACATAGACAGAGCTTAGCTGTCTGAATATGAATTGCAGAAGAGCTTTGGTGGGAAATTAGTGCTTAACTTCCAAGTATGAACATACATAAGTCCCTAGAGTTAGATGCCCAGGGAAGTTCAAGATAAATACAGAGCTAACTAATAAATTTAGATGGCCTTAAGCTTAGAGAGTCCTGAAAATTTGGATGATTAAATTGATGTCTGGGATTTAAAAGAGTTTCAGGAAAATAGGTCCTAATATGCAAGGATTTCAACTGATGTTCCTTGTTATTCTATGCTACCTTAAAGTCACTAGAAAAAGAGGTACCTCCAGAGGATTATTCAGCCAATTTAAGATGCGACTCTGGAGATGCCTGTCACCATTGATTACAGAGGCAATTAAGATTTTAACTTAATTATTAAGTTAAACTAGTTAGATGCTTTAAGTTAGATGAGATGAACATAAACCTGATTGCTTCCATTATTTTCATCCTCCAAGTCTCAGAAAAGGATGTTCGAAATAAGAAATTATGCTTGATACATACCTTATATATCAAGTACCATCACACATATAAAGTAGCAACTACACTTCACATTTATACTGAAATACTTTGGTCATTATATGATGTCATAGGAGGAAATGTAAGGAGCAATTTATCTTACCTCACACTGACACCTACAAAAGTTAAAATACTTACATTTTATCTAGATTCTCTAAATAGATATTAGAGTGAGGTGGGTGCCTACCTCATTCATATAACTTACTGAAGTTGTCTAGCTTCAGTTAAGAGGTGTTGCACACTACAAGTGCCAATCTCCTCTGCCAATCCTGGAGGGATTCTAAATAGCTAGCTCTGATTTGGATGCTTGCAACTCAATTGAAGGAGAAATTAACATCTCCTTAATTTCATTCTATAGCATAAGAACAGGCATTTCTGTTTGTGTGTTGTGAAATAATAAAAGATGCAACAAGAAAAGCATAGTTCTGAAAATAACTTTAATTTTAAACTGAAATTTTGTAGAATATTGCAATTTGCTTTAGAAATGGTTTTGGGGGAAACTTTGATTTTAAAAAAATCAGACTCAGGGAAAACCAAAAATCTCAACATCTCAAGTGAAGCAGAAATGCTCGGTTTTGAACAACTCTGCTCAGTTAACATACAAGTATTTGCATAGCTTGTACTAGGGAGTGATATAAATACTTGTTCCAGTTCTTTAAAATCAATCAGCTGATGATGTCGAGGTACAAAACACAGCCTTTATGTGTGTTTTGGAACAAAATACCCCGTGTAATTTTATATTTTACACTTAAGGACACTCTGCTGAGAATGCCATGCACATATTACCATCCATAATTTAATTTTGCATGTAATTTCATGCACACTATGAATCCATCTCAAGCCTACTGTGTGTCTACAGAAATCTCGTGTTTTTGTAAGCAAATCTCACTTAGGCTACACACCTCAAGTCATTGAAAGAATGCAGCCCAGCAACACAAGTATTAATTTGATAAATTAATTCCACAGATGTATTTATCCCTTGGCTAATGAACACTTTAAACCCCTTGATAAGTGAACAAAGGAGTAATGTTCCCAGAAGCATTTGCCTAAAGTAATTTGAGGTTATTCAGCAACCGGCACAATGCACAAAGTCACAGTAAATCCAAGTTTGCATGCTGCACTTGGTTCAAACCTTACAGAACCGGCAGGGAACTGAAAGAAGCGGTTCATCCCCTGTTTCGGTGATTTTTTATGAGGTAGTTTGCCATAGAGCCTGCTGGATGTTTTTTTTAAAAGGTTTTCAACTAGAAAAAAGGTAAACTAGCAGGTGACATATATTGGGGAGAGAAATTATATTGAAAAACATTATGCAGCATCCCCTTTTCCCTCCCATTTGTTTTCTCTTACAGCATTAACACAAAGCCCAGATCTTTAGTAGGCCGACTGCATAATATATTACCTGCCTTGAGATTCCAATGCAAAGGTTAATTTGCTTCCAGCTCCCACTCTCTGCTTAGTTGTAGTCTAGAGGTATTGTGGAAGAGAACTGCTGGTCAATCCGTGTAGATTGACACCTATCAGAGCAGCCCAGCAGATCAGTAAAGGCCATGCTGGGTCAGGTAGCTCTGTAGCATATAGCTATGATAATGTGATGACTAGTGCATCATGTTTTCAGACCTCTCCTGAGTTCTGAAATACAAGAGAATTTGGTCCTGAAACTTAATTTGAACTCTGATTTGTGACAGCCTGCTAGGGAGGGCACATACCGATGTAGGACCAGATTCCTACACAAGCATCATATTTGCCCATACCCCTCCATATCATTTGCAGAATTTCACTAATACTGTTAAGCTTTGGACTTTATAGGGAAGTCTGCTGGGTTGCTGGATGAATGTTCACTGTATGCTCCCAGCAAGCTTGATGTACCCAGGCTATATTTCACTTAACGCATGTGCATGGTTGCCTTACAGTCACCATGTGTTTGTCAATGTGTGTGGAACAGCGCCGCATGCAAAACAAGTCATCAGAAGTCCTTGACATGGGAGCTGGAGGCAGGAAAACCAACTCGCAGTTTCTGGCAGTTACCAGGTAAGGTGGCTCCATCTTCAAAAATGGCCCCACATCCCAGATCGATTATCAGCTTCACTGCAGTTGGGAAAAGATTTTAAATACTCAGAGAACTAGAACTACATAAATATGATTTTTTCATATCTTAAATTAGAAATGCTTAGGGAAACTTGTTAGATAGACTAATAATAAATTAAATATTGCTTCACCAAGATGTTTTTTGTAATTACTGTGGAAGTTGTAATGCACTCTGAAGTTATTACCAAACATAATTGCAACATTAAGCAGGCTACACAGAATCTTTCAGTTGTGAAGGTTTAAAGCTATAGTGTTCTGCCACTTCAGCAAAATACTGTTCTCTAACATCTTCACATAGAAAATTGTTAATAGGACTGACCTTTAGCTGAGAGGAAGTGAAAAGAACCAGTCGATTATAAGGCATCCATGAAGAAACCTGT
>JAOXJM010000001.1:176113011-176126224 GCA_026413425.1 Tringa solitaria
ACTCCAAAGCTGGACACAGTACTCCAGGTGGGGTCTCACGAGCGCAGAGTAGAGGAGCAGAATCACCTCCCGTGACCTGAGCCAGCAATGTCTGCTTCCAGCAAAGGTATACAATAGCATACTGAGCTGCATGAGGAAGAACATTGCCAACAGGTTGAGGGAGGTGGTCATTCCCTTCTACTCAGTTCTATTGAGGCCACACTTGAAATGCTGGGTCTAATTCTGGGCTCCTTAATATGAGAGACGAGGACATACTGGAAAGAGTCCAGGAAAGAGACAGAATGTGACTAAGGGACTGGAGCACCTCTGATAACAGGAGAAGCTGAAAGAGCTGGGACTGTTCAGCCTAGAAAAGACTCTGAGGGATCTTGTCAATGTATATCAATACCTGATGGAGTACAAGGTCAGGCTCTACTCCGTGGTGTCCAGTGACAGCACAAGAGGCAATGGAGACAAACTGAAACACAAGAAGCTCCATCTGAACATCAGGAAACACTTTTCTGTTATGAGCAGGACCAAGCACTGAAACACATTGCCCAGGGAGGTTGTGGTATGTCCATCTGTGGATAAAGTCAAAGCCTGACTGGTCCTGGGCAACCTGCTGTAGCTCACACTGCTTAAGCAGGAGAGTTGTACCAGATAATCTCCAGAGGTATCTGCCAACCTCACCCATCATGCGATTCTATGATTCAGTAATGCTGGTTATCAAAGGAAAGAGACATTACAGAAAAGTTGGAGCTATTTTCGCACATTTTCTTAAAGCTCCACACAGCTTTGTGAAACTTGCAAGTGCTTTTTATAATGTGATGTTAAGGCATTAATAAAAGAAATCCCAGGACTATGTTTTAACTTCAGATATCAGTCTTGACCTGGTCAGTCCCTGAACTGATGAGCAGCCCAAGGAATCCTTGTGAATATCAGACAAGGTCTGCAGTGAGGTTTACTCTCATCCCTGCTGGTCTCTGAACTCAGACTCTGAAGACCTATCATCAAACACTCACTCTGCCCAGCACTACTTCAGCTACACCGGACCTCCACACTGGGTGCTGATATGTGTTCTGATTTCCCACCTCCCCCTTTAGCAACCAAGGGGGAAGAGTTAATGTTTTTCATTGGAGGTGTGTAACTCCAAACCGTGGGAATTCAGTGAAAGGAAATAAAAGCGTTTCCTCCCACTTAGGGCATGGGCTGAGCTGTAGATAGAGCCACAGCCTGCCCTCAGAGTGCTAATGTTATTATGTGGGTCAAACCAGATACATACTGTACTCTGCCTAGTAATTTTGGAAGGCCTATTGTCAGCAAACACTTGCCAGACTATTCTATGCGGCATCCTTGCCCAAGTCCTTATTTATCTTACATATTTTAATTAAATCATTTCACTCTCATGTCAGTACTAATTCTCAAAGAGGACTCAACCAGTATTTGTTTATAAAAAGCTTGTTGTAAGCAAGGCATTCATTAAGCTTTGCCTGATAATCTACACTGTTCATTATCGCAGGGCAATTGCTATTGCTGTATCATTAAGCTTTAAATACTTCGCTCTCTTTATCTTCGTTAGTGATACATGCTTTAAATTATCATGAATGTGCTACATTTTTTCCCCTTTAGCTGACACAAATGCCATTTCAGAGGCTTCTACTGTAATGGTAAGTATTCCAGAGAAAAGCCTTTCTGAAGATCATTCCTTTCTTTTGAAAGCCTTTTCTCCACATACTCGTTAGCTGAATGAACTCAAACATAAAGCACAGCTATTCTCCAACGGGAAGCTACAAATCTTTGTTGTCAATGAGAATCATATACTTTCTTAACAAATCATATACATTTATTGATTTAAGGAATTCTCCTTATTTTGAAAACAGTCTCCATAAAATTTGTCAGGAATCATTTTGGAAAAGAAACAGAACAAATTGATTCTTTCCTCCTCCACACAGTATATCCATATTCAGAAAAAGACAAGCTTCATAACACCATTTACAAGTGGGAAGTCCTCAACAAAATGAAAAATAAATTCGCTTTAAAGATACTATTGAACTGTGATTTTTCTTGGAAAGCTTCTATGATTTTTTATTCTACCGGAACAGGAGTGAGTTTATCTGAATGACACAGATAGGTGTAAAAATTGTTTAGGAGGCTGCTCTGGCATCAAAGTTCAAACAAGCATTGAGTGATTCAGACTGGCTGGCATCCATGGCTACCAGACCTTGGATACTGACACAGCCAGTGCACAAAGAGTCAGGATACCTGAACATTATGCTTCCACCTGAATATAGCTCCTATTTCTCTCCTTGGTCGTACCATACCACCACATGTAGAGTTCCCTACACAAAGTAACTGCATTACATTGTCTCCATGTCAACACTGCGTACATATTTAGCTAAGGAGAGCATTATACCAACTTCCATAAAAACACATGAATAAAAAGGAAGGGGAAGTAACATAATTCAAAGTTTGGCTTCTTAGACTGGTCATATACTATACGTTCAACAACCTTTAAGTAAAAACAGGAATGTCCACTTGAGTAGATACATAGAAATGCCTTATCATACCTTATCTGTCCTCATCACACTTTATTTCACCTTGTCTTAGCTCAGCATGCACCTTTTCTCCCTCAACAGATGTATTAGGTTTGCATGGCAAGGTTTTGGTAGCAGAGCGAGTGCTACAGGGATGGCATCTGTGAGAGGATGCCATGTCCGACAGAGGCAACATCAGCCATCTCCAAGATGGACCCTACACTGGCCAAGGCTGAGCCCATTAGTCATGGTGGTAGCACCTCTGGGATTAAGAAGGGGAAAAAAATGCAGCAAAACAGCAACTGGAAGAGAGGAGCAAGAATATGTGAGAGAAACAACTTTGCAGACCCCAAGGTCAGTGAAGAAGGAGGGGGGGGAGGTGCTCCAGGCACTGGAGCAGTGATTCCCCTGCAGCCCATTGTGAAGACTATGGTGAGACATTCTGTCCCCCTGCAGCCCATGGAGGTTAACAGTGGGACAGATATCCACCTGCAGCCCATAGAGGACCCCATGCCAGAACAGGCGGATGTTCCTGAAGGAAGCTGTCACCCTCTGGAGACCCCACACTGAAACAGGGTCCTGACAGGGCCTGTGGCAAGAGGAGCCTGTGCTGGAACAGGTTTGCTGGCAAGAGTTGTGACCCTGTAGGGGGACCCACACTGGAGTAGTCTGTTCCCGAAGGACTGCACCCCATAGAAGGCACCTAGTCTGGAGCAGTTTGTGAAGAACTGCAGCCCACGGGGAAGACCAACACTGGAGAAGTTCATGGAGGACTGTGTTATGTGAGAGGGACTCCACACTGGAGGCAGGGAACAGTGTGAGGATTCCTCCCCTTGTGGAAGAAGGAGAGGCAGAGACAATGTGTGATGAACTGACCACAACCTTCTTTCGCTGTCCCCCTGTGCATCTCAGGAGGAGGAGGTAGAGAAATTGGGAGTGAAGTTAATTGGTGAATTAACTCCCTGTCCTTGTCTCAACCCACGAGCCCTTCATTATATTTTCTCCCCTGTCCAGCTGAGGAGGAAGAGTGATAGACCAGCTGGGTGGGCACCTGGTATCCAGCCAGTGTCAACCCACCACAACTGTAACCTTGTCTTTGCTGCATTTATTATCTTTGGGCATCTTTTACCATGAGTAGAGACTTCTAAGCAGAAATATACGCAGTTTAATGAGTGCACCACAACTTTTGGTTAATAGGATTGGGCCAGAACAGATGACTAATATATTCACCACCCCTGCCACATGTACCAGGTGAGTCTCTGCAAGATAGCCGGTAGCACAGGAAAACATCACGCCCATTGCCCTGCAGAACAGGCAGATCCTCAACCCTGCTGCTGTCATCTTCCACCTCTTTTCATTTCCTCTTAGGGTTTCAGACCTTTTCATGTCAGTGTTCTTCTGCTGAGTTCTTGTTTTACAATTACCAGCAAAACAATTTCACTTCTCTCTGTTTTTATTTTTCCTATCTTGAGCAGCTTTAGCTGATATGCTTTCTTCACAGCTCAACAACAATTTTTCTCAGTAAATCTGGGCCAAGGTCACACAGCTGTGCTTCACAAACCCAGGCCCTGGAGCACAAATGGCTGAACCTGTGGGCTGTGGGCTACACCACAGGGCTACAGGCTTATACTTTTGCTTGCTTGCTTATTGAACCAAATGCATAACTAGAGCAAGCTGGAGATGATTTGTTCCGTACAGACATCGACACGGCCTCCACACAGACCAAGAGCTGATTATCCAAGAAAAAAACACAAGCAAATCAACAAAACAAAACAAGGAAAGAAGGGCACCGTTCAGTAAATTTAGCCTAATAGGCATCACAGAGTTATACTGGAAGGCTCATAAAAATAGAGACAGATACACAATCAATGGTATGACTCAGTAATTGCTTTGTGCATGTGAACAATGTTTTCAGAAGTCTAAAACAATGTCTGCAACAGAGATGTTAGCAAGATGCAATGCTAAATTCCTCATGTTCATTAGAGAATGTCATAGTGCTGTGTAATGAATTATTCTTGACACTGCTAAAGTCTTCTGTTGTCTGAAACCTTTTATCTTTGGCAGTCTAAAGTAAATGCCAGGTTGGAAATGTGTGCCTCTCAAATGTATTCTGGCATCATGTCACAGGACAGAAATCGGCAGCTTGTTGACAGTTTTCTTAGAGCATTTCATACTGGACTAACTGTCAATACTCCATCTAGTCAAATATCTTGCATCCAACAGCGACCTAAAGCTGAAAGAAAGTTAACAAACAAACATAATGCATCTTGCTCATTTTGTTCCCAGATGACATGATCCCTTCCCTAAAGAGCTTACCCTTCATTTTGTAGTAAAGGATAGGGTAAATAGGTGCAGCAGCCTGGCATTTACAATATCCAAGGTTCTCAAACTGCGGTCTGTGTACAAATGGCCACGTGGCTTTGTCCCTTCTCTCTTATTTTCCCAGCCACTCAGGCACTTTAAAGGAAAGCTAAAAATAAACCTTCTAGCACTAAATAAAAGGCATGTTTTACTAAAATTGCTTTTTCACTTATAAAACAATTACTTGCGAGCTGAACTTGCAACAGGAAGTTCTAAGATTCAAAGTGGGAAAAAGAGCAGTCTCTGGCTCTGTGAGTGAAACATATGGCTCACAAGACAATCTTTGTATGATTTCATTTACCTCTGATAGCTGCTCTGAGTACGTTTCTTACCAACTTCCTGTGAATAAAGCTAAAAATAATTCTATGCTTTACTGTGCTATCTCATGTGGGTGCCTACACTCTACTGCAATGCCTGCTACTCCAGTCAGTTTTGCTGTCTGTCTATATAACCTTTTAATGGCAAGATCACAAAAAATGGAGGCCACATTCATGGTGATGAGGTGCCAGATGCACATTTTCTTATTGTTTGCTGCTCCTTCATGTGACAAGTCCATTTATATGAAATCTTAATCTACCTCCCTTACTCCCAGTGTGCAGAGTAGTTATTCCAATGACTCCATGGGACTAATGAATGTAAACATTTGCCTGAGAATATGTACAACTCAGTGTGAGTTAGTGGCAGGATCTGGCATGGGGAAAAGTCAGCTATGACTAGGGAAGGCTAGAAAACATGCTGCCAATAATACATACAGAAGGGAAAAAGCAGACTTAATGGCAGAATCCTAAGGGAAGCATTTCCTCTGCCTACATCCATCCACAAGTAAAGGATGCTAATTAATTTCATGGGCCTAATGTGGTAAGGGATGTGACCTGGAAGGGTTTTCACTTAAATGGTTTCAGCTGGGATAGGTGGACATTTGTTTCACTGCTTGATTTTCAGTTACCATTTATTTTCTTTTAGTCATCCAAAGTATATTCACGACATTGTCAGCTGGCTCTTTTAAGGAATTCTGCTTGAGTATATGCAACATTCAGATTTGAACACATTACTACAGCTGATTCTTCCTTCCATAGCAAGATAATTATGTAAAAATATTGTTCAAAAATCATCTACGAGTTACCTCTTCATCTTAAAGAAAATGCTTAATTCTTATCTAAGATTTTCTTCTGCCATTTATTTAATTCTTATGCCGGCTCTTTCTCTATTCCTGTGCATGCAAAGTGTTAAAAATGTAAATACATCTAATTACAAACATACATATCTATATACACATTAAGCAACTGTTAATATTTTTGCTTCATTTGTGTTTTATCAATCTTTAAGGGGAAATTATATGATTCTTGCTTGCAGTTTTTCAATAAGGAGTGAAATCCTTATTTTGTATTTCTCAGCTCAGTATGAAAAGGGATTTAATGGTGTCTAAAGGTGATGTATGCACACAGCTGTCCTATGGCCCAATCAATGATGCCAGTGGGAAAACTTCTTTCTATTGATTTCAGTGGGCTTTGATTTAGGTCTCTGGGAAAAAAAAAAAAGGAAAAAAAAAAAGTAGACCCAGCAACTGTGACTTATGAATATTTTTGGTAGTAGGGTGGTCTTTGTAATTCAAGGCCTTACACTGTTCATATTCAACTGTAGGCACTAGAAGTTAGTTAAATATATACCTAAACACTTCAATGGTCTCAGTTGCCTTCATTCAGTTCAATGTAAGATGCAGTTAGTGAACACTTTGACACAGGAGATCCTTTTTACAGAGATGCTTAGCCTGCATGTAAAACAAATGTGTGCTTTGTCCCCTACATCTTTTCAACCAATGCAGATTAAGATGAAGTTGAAAGATGTTGTGACCAATGATATGTCATGATCATGTCTATATTAAATTTTGGTACCCTGGAGCCCAGTGTAGAATTGTGATTGCTGCCAAGTAGCTGTGTCTTGTATCTCACTTCATCCCGACATGTGCAAATACAAAAGGTCCTCCACTGCTGACTGCTTCATGATAAGGGCGACAAGCTCATGCTGCCCAGACTTGGACATCATGAACACCATTGTGACAATTTCAACACTGGGAAGAAACTTTAGGAAGCTGGGGAGTTCGAATAATAAAATTTCTTTATCTCTCCAAAATATTTTATAATTAATTTTGCAATAAAATAATTTTAAACCTGTATGAACCTGAAACCAGAACATAAACATAAACATGTGCCAAGCAACTAGGCCTGTAGTGGCACAGGATAAAGGCCACTGTGCCAGCAGAAAGAAGAGTAAACAGGTACAGCTGACAAACAAGTAAAACTCTTTCTGTAGCACTTTCTGGTTTCAAGGTTTTTACAATTATTACTGGATGATCGTTCTTCGCATTGCGAGGTGTTAATGGCTGCTAACAAGCCATTCTTTGAACTGCAGACAATATCACAGACATAATTCAAGCTGCTGAGAGTGCTAACCATTTAGACTAAGTGGAAGAAACCACTGAACTCCTTCATGTACTGTAAGTGCTAAAACAGTAGAAGGGACTGTCCAAGGCCAGACAGAAACTTGGGAGTGAACTAACTCAGGGAGCATGAGATGGCTTCCTTTCTCCCTTCATTGTAAATCCAAAGGCTAAACAGTTTTTTTCCTCAAGCTTTGGGCAATAGAGCCAGGAAGAGAATGTCAGGAGACACTGAGATAAATATCTTGAAGCTCAGCCACGAAAGAAGGCAAAAGATGAACTTCTGGGAGAATAGGACTCTCCATGAAACATGTGGGCAAAAAAACCCATCTCCCATCATCTTGAAAAAACTTGGAGGTTGAACTTGAAATAAAGGCATTAAGTGTCCTGATAAATCCCTTTTCTAACATATCAGAAAGGATGATTGCTGGAGAGTCTGTGCTTACATCTATTCCGATAAATGCGAGAGAGGAGAGAACAAGCTCAAACACTGGAGTGCTGTAGTCTCCACTGACTAATTCTTGGCTTATTTTTTGACTCTGTCTTGATTTGTCCCAAACTGTCGTCTCTGGGACCAGTTTGCCCTAGGGCCCTAGGCACGGTGGATGTAAGCCAGCTGGTACCACTGGGCCTTGGAACAAGGATTCACCCACTAAGCTTCCTAAGTAAGTTACAAAAGGCAGCAGAGACCAGAGTGTCAACATAATCAAGGCGTGCACAATGAAGAAAAGTCCAGAGCAGAAAACAGTTAAGGATTTTTTTTTGTATCTGCATTGCAGTATGAAGGAATCTGAAGAAGCTCCTGGTTTATACTTCTTGTTTATCTGAAGATCTGTCTCAGAATGAGCAATTTGCTGATTGTATTAGCAAAAGAGGTTACGAAGCAAATGATAAATTGAATAGTCACATATCATCAGTTCTAAAGGAATTTAAGCTTGAAATAGCTGAATAACTCACCACTGTATGTCAATTCTCATTTAAATCTGCCTTGTTATTAGAAGTCTTGGAATGTGGTTAATGTGGCATCAGTCTTAAGAAGTTACAGGGAAAACTGGAAAAATATAGATCAAAAAATCCTGCGTATGCACTGAGTGAATGAGTAACTATGATAAAGATGGCTTATGGATAAATATCACATACTGAAAATTATCAGTCTCTTTTATGAAAAAGAAAGCACTTTTCATGACCATGAAAGCTACAGGAATTCTCTGAAGGGCACTCCTGAAGTAAGTAGACAACAGCCTACCACGATTCCCAAAAGACATGTGACAGAGTCCTTCACCAAAGACTGTTAAGGAGCCCAGGCTGTCATAGCATAACAGGGAAGGTCCTCACATGTATAAACAACTGGTAAAAGGGTAGGAAACAGTGTAAAAGTAAGTGGTCACCTTTTCCAATAAGAAGAAGGTGTGAGTTTTGTCCCACAGGAATTTGCACAGGTGCTTGAACTATTTAAAATATTCATAAGTAATGTGGAAAAAGGGATGAAAGAACCAAGTTCAGTCACAATATTAGTTATTCTAGTATGACATATGACTGTGGAGAATAGCAGAAGGGCCATATGGGTATATTCATACTATTAAATAAAACAGAATCAAGCACTGTTTTCCAGCCATGACCCAACTGGTACAGGCTGGTAGTATCCACATTACAGAGTACTTTGCATTGGATCTCATCATAACTTCATACTGTTACCTTAAAATTATGAACTGGTTTTCTTTCTTTTTTTTTTTTTTAAATTTACGTTCAAATTGAATACAAAAATGTGAGGGCAGAGTTACTCTCTGTCAGAGTGGCATTTCTCTAGCGAGAAACCAAATACTTATTGTACAACCTGCATCTTACTTGAAGGTAGATATGGATGTTGCAGAGTAAAAAGTTTGCGTTATATACTGCTGGAAAACTATGTGGGAGGGAGGGAGCCAAAACTAGAGTATTTTTACCCAGCAGATGCTGTCTCCAAACCATGAATGGGCATTGGTTTGGAGAGTACTAGTTGTACTAGTTGGCAGGGACCAAAAGCATGTCAGAAGACATGCTAGCAATTAAGCAGTGGTTTAACTCGGAGTTCTCATGGCCTCGGGCTCTGGCGCATGATTGCCCATTTTGTCATTTTTCAGCATGGTGCTCCCTGACACTTCCCCAGACAATACAGTTTCAAAGTGAAAGCAGTAGTTCATGAATGCTTTCTAGTATAAATCAGCAAACACATGCTCTGAAGACACTAAGGGGAAGGCCACCCTCTTTTCTCTTTTTTGGTTTTTTTTTGGTAGAAAAGGAGCTTAGTCCTATTTTCACAAGCAATGACACTTGACTTCAAGGACAAGCAATCATATTTGATCTATTATGTTTTCTAGCATTGATGCAGGTTCCAGTGGCACAGTGCTTGAAAGCATTTTGTGGCCCTGATTCATTTACTAGGATAAATCCAGAAGAACTAAGTGACAAGGCAAGGAAATAGTGAAATTCAATATAGGCAAATTTAAAGGGAGGATCATGGGAAGTGGAAAAGGTCCTAACTTTATGTGCTTAAGAATGAGCTCTAAGCTGACTAATAATTACAGAGGTATGAGATACTGCAAACTCAGGACAAACTCACTTTAGTGTTCAGTAGTAACTGGGGGGAAGAAAAAAAAATAGTGAAAATTAGGAATTATTAGAAAGGCTCATAGCAGCATGAAATGCACATTCAAAGGTATGGAACAGCTTCTGTACGGGGCTAGAAAAGAGTCTATGATATGACATAAGCCTGCAAAACCACAAGTGGTACAGGAGGATGTATAAGATAGGTACAGCTAGCTCTTCTAGTACCAAATCTACAGGTCATCAAATGAAACTAGCAGTTGGTAACTTCAAAACAAATGAAACAAAATGATTTTGCACACACTGTGGTTTTAAAGTGCCAAAACTCTTGCTCCACAGCCCTCACTATAGATGGATTCAGGGAGCAGCTGGGGGACTTCACAGAAGAGAAAGCTCTAAAGTAAACCTTGGCTCTGAGCCACAAACTACTGGTCAGTAGGAGAGTACACAGAGGAGTGTCAAATACACTTGTTCTGTTCTTAATCTCTTTTGCAGGCCTCCGGTTTTGGCCACCATCAGAGCCTGTGGCAGATGGACTTCTGGTCTGGCTTGAAACAACCATCACTACATTGTGCCCTGACTGTTTTTTTCCTACTGTGTTCAGAGGTACAGGATTTTCCTCAGATTCTTTTTAAATAAATAGGATTGTGTTTATATAAACACTGAAGACTGATGTTTACAATTGATTTCAGAGCATCCTGATAAAGTTTAAAATATTGACCAGCTCCTTGGACCTAAGCAATTGTACAAGCTTACCTTACACATACACACACATATACACACACATGCACAAATGAACACACTGTAAGCTGTGTATCTTTGCTACTATGCAGGTCAACAAGCAAAAAATCCAAATACTTGCGTAGACTTCTCACCAATAGGTTTCAAAACACTTTACTAGTTTAAGTTTCCCATGAACCTTTTACAAATATCAGAGCAGGGGTGTTTAGCTAAAACAGCCTGAAGCCAGAGCGTCTGCCAGTGTGGCAATATGATGGTTGGACAATTTTTGTCAACTGAATGTGTGTGAAGTGAATTTGAAATGTACAGATACAGACCCTGGCAAGAGTTTGAAGTTGTGTAACTGTCACAACTTCCAGTAGAACCTGAGCTGCTCACATTCGGCTGCCAGACCCTTTGAAGCAGCCGCTGCCAGACAACCAGCTATCTGAGACACTTTTCCATGCAAACACTGGATCAGAGATTTCTAAAACAACGGGATTATTCCTGAGTCTCAGCAACATCAAGGCAAGAAACACGGAACACAGCATCTATCACATTAGAAATAAAGCAGCTTCAGATAACAAGTGTGGCAAAGAAGCTAACACCTTGCATTAGGTTCAGCTCTTAGGAGTGTTGTAATGGTGTCTGTCTGGGGGCAGAGTTTGTTTTCTTGTTTACTTAGGATACCTTTCAGTTCAAAGCTTGTTTTCTAACAATGTTTTTGCAGATTCTCCTGCATTGTAGGTACAAGAAAAAGAAAAAAAGGGAGTTCAGACAGTGCCAGTAACAGCCAGTAGCTGGTAGGTATCATAGCTCAGCATTTTAAGTGCATCATCAAAAGACCTCCATGCTTAAGTAGGTGGAAGAAAGAATTTCCGGAATACTGAATACTTCACATTTTACCTCAATATCATGATGACAAAAAGACCTGTGACAAATAACTCTGTGCTCTTCTAATGTAGAGTCACTGGGATTAATAGCCTTTAAAACCTTTCATTTCTCTTGCATTTGATAGGGGTGCCCTAAGGGGTTGGTATTAGGTTAAACCATAGAGTGACACTGACTCATTCGAGGTCTCTTAATGCCTGTCTAGGAACTGCTAGGTCTGGAGCACCTGCTGCTAATGCTTAATGTGCTTTGCATTAGCACATCATGTCAGGAGAACCTGACACTGGCAGATAAATGGATGTTTTACAGTGCAATGTTCCCTTCTGCTTCTTAACTAATCAGCAATAGCAGGAAAGGCAATAGAGGGGATTTGATGAGGTTTAACCACAATTCTATTTTGAAACAAATAAGTATAGCCTGAAACCTCACTGACATCTTTTTTACAATAACTTCTAACCCTCCTAGCCTATGGAAAACAAAACAAGGCAATTCATAACAAATAAACTGTAATGATGATGGAGCAGCTGGCATGTGAAGATTACAGAAAACTTCATAACTTCAGAAACATTGCTGACAATATTTTGTTGAAGTGAGAGTCATCTCTGGTTTAGACATAAGGAAACTGAGGCATAGTGAAACTGGAATCGTGTTTTGAAAGCAGCCTTTCAGTGCTAAAGTGCATACAATCACATACAATTGTGGCAGTTAAATTGCTTACTAAAGGTAAAATTGTCACTTGTCCACTTTCCTTGTTCTCAACTGAGTAAAAAATAGAAGGTTTGCCTCCAGCTTTTCTTTCCTGTACAGGCTATGTGCATTGTTGATGACAATCTAGAGAGGCTGATGTCCTAAAAACACATAAAGGGAAGGATACAAAATGGTGCAAGTGTCACCTTCAGGGCACTATAACATCATTGCCAAACTGGGCAGCCTGTGCACTGGCTGGCAGTACCAAACTATGATTTGTTCAGTAGGCTATTTATGTGTTGGACAGGGCTTTTAGGCTGTTTTTGGGACGTTGTGGTGTTAAAATTTAGTGCTGAGACTTGCATGAGATAAAGCAGAATATCTTGGGAGAGAGCTCAAATCGTTTCCCTTTATGCTGTACAGTGACTTCCTACCCTTTGCCCTAATCTAACAGAGAAAACAGGTAGCCTCAATAGCATGCGTAGCTTTAACAATAAGTGGTTTTACTACATGGGACACCATAACTTTGTCCACATTCAAAGACATACCAATGTCATACCAAAACTATGACAAATAAGGTTACTGAGGTGGTATTACAGTAAAGTCAGGAAATAATGCTCTCATGGAGCATTAATGTGATTCCTTTTTCTGTTATAATTAGGATGCAGCATTTACAAATGTAGTACAAAACCCTTTGCTAGTATCAAGAGTTCTTGAGTGACCTTAAATGGGCATACTGAGACTATTTTCTAACTTTCAAGTATTTAACATTGCATTAAAATCTTATGCAGAGTCTACATTAAAATATTAACCAACCAATGAATACTCTTTTTGGTTGTTCTTTAAAGGCAAAGGTAAAGAGTAAACTTGAGAATGCACAACTTCAACAACCCACATAATGGCAACAACAGAACAACGGGTAATGAGTTTAAACTGGAGAAAAGCAGATTTAGATTGGATATTAGCAATAAGTTCTTTACAATGAGGGTGGTGGAGCACTGGAACAGGTTGCTCAGGGAGG
>JAOXJM010000001.1:176144722-176160198 GCA_026413425.1 Tringa solitaria
AGCAACCTGGTCTAGTGGGAGGTGTCCCTGCCCATGGCAGGGGGGTTGGAACTCTTTAAGATCCCTTCCAACTCTAACCATTCTATGATTCTATAATTAGTATTTCTTTTCTTTCTCCATCATCTTTAACATTCTACTGTCATATTTACCCTTTAGACAAGTACATCTCATTCATGGCTTTGAGGCATCTTTATAGTAATAAATCCATTAAGTTACCATTTCCAGGTGGTGATTTTGCACCTGATAGTATCTACGTGCATGACCTTGCATGATACATAATTACATTTCATCCTTCTTTATAATTCTGTCATCAAAGACATCTAGTTCTTCCTCTGTTGATAGTCCAGCCTTTTGAATTATAGTGGCTCATAACTTTGTGTCTTTACATTCCTCTCCACACTTTTTAAGAAAAGAATAGTAACATTTGCATCAGTTCTTAAATCCCTTTGTGGATCTCTGTTGACAATTTCCTTTCAGGCCAGGAGTTTCACTTCCTAGCATAATCCCATGTTGTTTAATTTTGGACCAATTTGTTAACTTTCATATAATTACAGACATCTTTCTCATATTCAATAATGCTTTCCCATGTGGCATATCTGTTTCTTTTAGACGATCAAAGAGATTCTTCTGGGTTTTTTTCCCCTCCTGGGAACACATACTATCTTATCAAAAACTATTTTAATTTTGCTTGGCATTCTCATTTCCTCTATTTTTCTTATCCTTCACAACTTGTTTTGGCATATTGTGGAGAACAGAGAACAGTACCATTCCTCACTGAATAGACTCATTCTCTGAATCCTCATTATCCAATTTTATGTGCTAGTTTTCACAGTTAATCTGTTACTAAGATCATCCGATTGACTATATTAATTTATTTGAATTAAATGTTGCCATTTCTATTTCCATACCTCATTCTCACAGACCATCCTGGGCTGACCCTGATGTTTTATCATATGTGTTAATATTCAGGCAAATAATGTCACAGGTGGTTTGAATATTAACTATATGGTGTCCACCAAATATCCAATAAATATTCCCCTTCTTGCCCCTCCCCTTTTTTTTAAAACTAGTCAATGTTTCTTTTAATTTCCTTCACTAGTGTTAAATAAACTTGAATTTTGGCAAGTCTTACATTCCAGGATTCCTAAGCTGTAGTTTTCTTTACTGATTATATTTCTTTTCTGATCTTTCTTAACTCTTAGCTAATCGCCAAAGTTCTGTCTGTAGTGCTTGTTAATCTATTTATGTTTGGAAGTCATGTCCAAAATCTATAGTAAAAAAATAGATGAAGAGCCATTAAAATTACAAATCGTTTCTGGACCATTGGCATTTTGAAAAAAGTCAAGCTTTTTCTAAGGTCGGGTGTGTTTCAGTTTAGCTGACTTCACTCAACATTTTCCTCAATTTGCCAAAGTTAGTTATTTGGAACAAAAACAGTCCACTTTTGCTTAGTCTCCATTTAATGTGAACTGAGTCTTCTCTAGATCCGTGTTTATTTTCTATAGCTAACTCTCTCTAAATGTGTTTATGATTTGAAACTCAGATTTATATCAATATATGAAGTTTATTTTATTTGCCTATTTGTCCAATCTGAGCATAGCCATCCATATTTTATTTCTAACACTAGAAAATATTTTGATAGTCATCCGGGTCACATTTTAATGCCTTAGCAGTTGATATTTTCTCAACTCTTTCCACTTTCCTGTCTTTACATATCATCAATACACAATATATATTATATGAATTCCCTCCTTACCTCTGTTTTTCCCCCTAAAACACATGCCTTTATTTTACTCAGGATAATTATTGCACTGTATTTCTAACAACTGTTATTGCTTATTATCCACCCAGCATGCCAGTAATTCTGTCTGCTCTGTTTTGTTGCCTTGGCTCTTTGCATTATATTTCAGACATTTGAGTTGTTTCTTGTTTCCACCTTCACTTTCACTCCTTTGGAGAAAAAATTATGGTTTTTTGTGAGTAAATACTTTGAAGCTGCTAATGGAGAGGTAACATTTGAGGAAATCTTGAAGCCCTCCAGGCACCAGAACTGTTCCCAAGTTCTAATTGGAAAAAGATTAATGTGGGGCTGTGCCACCCTCCTGCAATACCACATCCTCTTGGAACACTTTGCTCCTATGAGTAATTTTCTTCAGAAAAAAAAATCACATTAAACAGTGGGTGTCCAAACTAATGGCAATATTTCAGTTCAGATTTTGTGTTAGGTTTTGCATCATGTTCCATCACACAGCACACGTACTAAGACTCATCATATTCCATCAACTAATTTTGCTAAATGTCAGGCATTTAATAAAAGGAAAGGGCAAAAAGTTGTAAAGGGTTTGCATTGCCTTGTTAATCAGCACTTGAAAAAGTTTTGGAGAACTCAGTGGCTTGTTAATTTAAGAGCTAGTTTCTGGAAGCTATAACATATGCCGCCTGAAATCCAAATTTTCTTTTAACAATCAAGGAACCTCATCTGCTAGATTTAAAATATTGAAATGTATACTTATATGTGCTGCAAATCTGGTTTGCCTAGCAAATATATGCAGGCAGCAAAGTCATTCATCAGAACGGACTAGAAGAAGCTCTCACAAAAACAAACTGAGAGGTGTCGGTACCTCTCATAAAATTATCTCTCCACCTGCTCTACAGGACAGGCAAGTTATTCAGTAGCAGTTATTACTGGCTGTTAAAAAACCATCTCATTACTATTAAACAGATGAGATGGACTGGCAGTTCAGCATCACCAGGTAAGTACAGTTGCTGCTTGCCGACCATTACATGACAGACATAAGAAGTCTAAGAAAACTAACAGATTAAAACTTTCACTGCTGTTCTTCGAAATTAAAAATAGCCTCACTTATCACTTCTGTTTACTGTAAATTCTTTGTGAGTTCTCTCCCAGCATCTAGCATACAGAATTGAACTCTCCAATGCCTGTACACAGTGGGTAACATTTTTTCATCTGAATAGTTCAATTATCCTCTATGAGGGTTACTCACTTCAGTAAGAGCTATTCAATGGAAGTATGGGTGGCAGAATCAGACCCTTAGTGATGTGGAGTTCAGCACTCCTTTACTGTTTACTTTGATTAACTACATCACTACACATTTTCAAGAGGAAATGCAATTTTTGCTAGCAATAACTCAGCAACTTATAGTAAAGGGGTAAAAGCTTTGAGCAGACAATTCTAGGTGCTGGAGATAGTGCAAGTGATAAAATGATGTATAAAATGACATGATAACAAACACTGACCATATCTCTGATTTTTCTTTAGTAGCAGACAATATCATCATTCACACAGCTGTGAGCCATTCAAGAAAGTATTATCCCGTGAGTTCTGACATCAAAAAACTTATCGCTTCCAGCCTTACAGTAAAGTAGTTTAGTAGGTAATAAAACTGAGCAGGAAATTTCCAGAGTGGTCTGAGTTGACAGCACAGACCAAATTTCCACAAAGTGGTACAGTTATATATAATTTATATCTCTCTGCAACATCTAATCCTCCTGAGAAGATTAATTCTGGCAGAAAGCATGCCATGGAAAGACCAAATACTTTGCCTCAGAGACTCCAGTAGACATAGACAGGGTTTTTTTATTCCAGAGGTTCCTCAGGAACCCTGTTGACAAAGGCCGAAAAAAGGATATTTTTGGTTATTTTGCAGATCTTCTGGAAGCCCATCTCCGCTCCTAATTAAGAGGAAGCCTTTGTTTTTATTGTCTCCTTATTTTCCAGTAAACTTTAAGCCAGAGGGCCTGATTGACATTTTAAGGACAGGCTATTAGCTATTAAGCTAACATAGAGAAATAGCTTAACAGTAGTGAATAGTATGATCAAAAGCATAGCCCATGTACTATGACCCAGGTTCAGTTCTGCCTGTTCACACTGCTGTTATCTTAACATTGCAAGTCAATTAATTAAAAGCTAGCTATGAGCAGAAAAATCAATACTCAATACTCAAATAAACAATATTCTTGAGTGCTGTGTAAATAGCATCCTAGTGCAAACTGCTGTGCCAGAAGTATCCTCTGTGAACTCGGGCCCAAACTTTCCATCTTTTAAAAGGCTCTCTTTTAATTTCACATTGTCAAGGGAAATAAATCATGGAAGAACAGTCTGTTTTGGAAGCAGAGCCAAAAAACCAACCCAAAACGCAAGGGCAGGATTCAGCTCTGGACTGTAGACACCTACATGTAGGTGTTGACACATCTGCTAGGTTTCTGAGCTCCTATTTTAGTCAGAAAAGCTCCAGGTATGTATTAGGTCACTCAAGCATAAACATCTACTGGCACTTGAAGAGCTTGTGTCAATGAAGTCTGATCTCCAGCTCCCCTCCCGTTTCCTGTAAGGTACTGTGTTATATGTGGATATTCTGGATATTTTATGGCATCTGAACATGCCACAGGACACCTGTATTCAGGAAACTGAGCTGAAATCTTGACAGGCTTAGTGTCATCTGCTCACTTTGAAAGAAAAACCTACATGTGGTCAGCCAAGTCTCTAGGCTCCACTCAGCTTATTGACTGAATCTCCCTTATCTGTAATGAAGCCTTAGTTACCCAGGGTAGGCAACACTTACATAAATATACATCTGCATTTGAGAGGCTCTGTGGCATCTAAGACATGTAAATAGGGCTTTTCTGAAGTGGCAGAACACCTGGGACAATCCCATGCATCTGGGCTGGCAGATGGAGGACACGGCACAGCAAAAGATGCTTGTTTAGGCACTTGCTTCAAGCTTCCTCAACACTTAGGTATCTGCATATAGATGTCTTAATGTAAGGGTTAAGTCCTACCTAGGTAGGGTAGCTTCCTGAAGGACTTCAGCCACATACCTAAGGTAACAAATTACTGAAGTCATTAAAATCTGTTTTTTCAAGGGTCCTTCTCAATCACCTTGGAGAGAGGAGATTTTCTTGAAAATCTGTTTTTCCATTCTAAAATTGTTTCAATATTAGGTTCATCATTCCTTTATATTTCTCACTGTATGGTGAATATATTTTTATAGTCCTTTGTGCCACCACAGTCTTATTTATCTTTCAAATCCTGAGCTCTTTCAAGAGATCAATATGTCACTCAGGTCTCAATTTGAACCGAACAAATAATGGAAAAATATTTGGAATAACATATTGTTTGTTCATGGAAATAAAATTGCTGAAAAAAATCTGTTTGCAAATATTAGATGACTGATTCACTTTGTCATCCCTTCTTTTTTGTCCATTTAAATCTATCTTTCTCTCCCACATAAGCAGGCACACCTAAGTGCACAGCACAGCACAAAAAAAAAATCATCTCTAAAACACAGCCACATGGACAATGGAAATACAACTTTCAACATGGCCTTCATACAGCTGTACAGTTCTCAGCTACTGTTTCTTTTAAGATATGTTTGATCTGGCTTGCAGTTGCTGAAATACGATCTCTGGCACTCGTGCATAGCTAGCCCTTCTCACTCAGCTATCTTAACCTTCACTCCATGATTATTTAATGTCATGATTCCCTATGAGGAAAGTGTACACAGTGTATTCAGACCTCAGTTCAGGGTGGAGTTTTTTTTCACGACACAGGCTGTGTTTCCTGACTTTCACAAAAAGATGGAAGCAATCTTTATGGCAGAATGTCTTTTCAAGCAAATAAGAAAGGAGGGCAAACTGTGGAAAATTTACTGTGCTAGTTTATTTCTGATACATATGGATGCTTTGACTCTTTACTATTGATTTTTCCTGTACTTTGAAACTGTTTACAACTGTGAGTGCTAGCAGACATTTTTGGCTTTTCATTACTTTGAAAACAAAATTCAATCTCATCCACCACCTGCCCAACAACTCTTTAACAGGCACATCATAGTCCCATCCTTTGGATGACTTTAGCAAGTACCAGTGTTATACTAACCACCTAGAGTGCTTTCCTGCCATCATCTCTTCCTGCTGTTCCTGAGAAATAAGTCTGATACAAACTCAGTTCCTGGTTTCCTTACCATGTTTTTTTTTTATAGGCATCAGCCCTACCAGGAGCTGGGAGGTGGTGGGTTTCTCACAGAGAGGTGGTGGGCAGGACTGGAAAGTGAAGTGTTTTAATTGTAAAGCTACACCTGCTTTTCTGTAAATGACACTGCCAACCTGTTTCACTGTCAGTAATTTAGGACTTGAGTCACACTCACCCACAGAGTTATCTTTGTTCTTGCTGAATTTGGCATTTTAAATGTTCTGTCAAGTTCATCTTTTTCAAGAAAAAGCCACTTAGAGACAGATTTTCTGCCTCAGCTGTTACCCAAAGCAAAAGCTGGTCAGGAGCAATCTGTACGATTTTTGCATGTAGGAATTTTCAGTGGCCACGAGTAGAGTCACATACACAAGGGTGACTCAGGAGAACAGGAGTTTACCAGACTGGACCCAAAGTACATCACTACCTGGCAGTTGCTACCCACCAGCTGACCCAGTGGTGTACATACAACCACACACAAGAAACTCTAGAAAACATTTGGACTGCTTCGTTAACACCCCTAGAATCACCATGGATGGAGAAAATTGCATTTCAAATGTCACCGTTTCTATATATAACACGCGTGCCCTTATAATGGAGGAACTCTGATCTTTTTGATTTTTAAAAATAGCTTTAAGTAATCCTTCTGGCCTGCGTGAATAGGAAGGAAGGCTGTAATTTTGTTTAAAACATTATGTAATAGTATATCCTTGAGAAATCTGATAAGACCTGTCTATGCCACCGTAAACATACTAAGCCTTTGAATTAACTTTGTTTGAAAGAGCTTGCTAAGAGGTAAGGCACATAACAGGATGGAATTGAATTACAGTGGCCTAATAAATTATCAGCCATTAGCTGAATTTCCTTAATTGCCTGTGGGCATGCTTTTAGTCCACCCCAATTGTGAGGTAATAAACGTCAGTGAAAGAGATTTCAGAAGAACACTGAAAGCCTAAATAACAGTGAGGAGTCTAAATACTTTGTTGGACCAGTGCCCGCGTCCTTGAATGATATTAGATAGATCAACAAGTGATTCATGCTTATAAATGCTGTTTGTGATATGTTACTTGAACCACAGGCGATGAGGCAAAGGTAGAAAAGCTGAGGGACATGAGGGATGAGGAAGAGATACTGATGGGTCTCAAATTTGGTAACACTGAAAATCCTTCTCCAAACAGATTTGAAATTGCCAAAGCATATTAAAATAATGGAAGAGGAAACAAAAAACAAACAAACAAAAAACCAACCAAACAAAAACCCCAATAAAAACCCCACTAAAAAAAAAAACAAAAATACCCAAACTTGCAAAGATGGAAGGCAGGGGGGTTTCAAAATTACAAAAACTAGACATCTAGAGTAAATGCCTTTATTGAAGAACTTCTCTGGTGTTTTTTCAGTTGTCCAGCAATAGGAATATGATTCTGTGTATTTAAATAAGTTTATCTATTTTAAAATCTATATGAATACTTGTATTGGTCCAACACATTTCAAAATTGCAAAGATAAATTAAAATTCTGTCGTGAACATTTAATTAGCAATTAAGTCTCCAGAGTATTTGTGACTAGATAAAATTCTGCTTGAATTAATTCATATGGATCTGTAAAGATAACTTGATTATCATTTGGATTTTCATTTACAACTTTTAAACACTGAATATTCCTAATCACTCATGTTCTATCATGTCATGCCTAAAACTACATTTAACAGTACTCAGTAACAACACAACATCTTTGATCATTACGAACAGTGTAATGATGAGGTGTGACTTTGCAGTAATTTTTTGATATGAAGAAATGGACTTTGATTCAAGCTTATTTTTAACAGGTCCATTTAATACATCTTAAGAAATAATTGATTTGTAGGAATCAAAGTGGGGTCTCATTAAGTGTTGTTGTTTCTAGAGCTGGACAAATATTGTAAAATTAAAAAATTAGCTTCTTATGATCTTACTCCCTATCTGGGTTCTTCCAGACTTTCCAATTCAGACATCGGCTTTCTGTAAGAAACTGTACTGGAAAATTATTGGTTCACATGCTTGGATACTCATGGAAGTGGGAATGATAAACATGGACATGCAAATATTCACGTAAGAATATGGCATTTATATGTGAAGGGGAATGCCATTTGACACAGACAAAAGAGCTGGTTTGTAGAAGCTATTTAATGAGCTGTAAAATAATTTCAATCATACTCTTTGCAGCTAGAGTGAACCATACACATATTACTGACTCCCAATCACAGCATCGCTGCATATGCTACATCAAATATACCTTTTTAAGGAATATATACTCTTTGGCATAGTAGGACAAGATCTTGAGCTCCTCAACCAAAGCTTTGTTAAATGAAAATTTGGCTAGTTAGTTACTAACTGACACTCCATTTCTGCCCCTTCATTCACATGTCTTTTCAATTCCTTTTTCACATCCATTTCATTTTTTTGCTACCTGAAGCCCTTGATAACAAAAATATGGAACTTTCTAAACAACCATCGCTTAGCACATCCATGCACATGCAGGCACTTATACACAGACAAGCTATACATAGATTTGTACATAAGCATATAGCACATATATAGGTATCCCTACTAGAACAGCGTACATGAAACAGAAATTGATACTCTGCAGAAACAGAAGTGAAATACAAATAAGTTATTAGAAGTCTTCTGTTAAAATTTAGGCCTGTTAAAGACAAGAACAGTATTAAAATGTCTCTATCTAGAAATTTATTACAGGTTTAAATTTACTACAAGGAAAAGAGACCTTTCTATTAGTGAACTTCATTTTTGTTTGATCTCCCAACCTCTCTACAAAACTATAGTCTCCTTCCATCTTTCATCTCAATGTGACAGGCCAACAGGGTGCTATTAAAATACCTCTACTATGTTTTCTGTTCTTTTGTTCCTCAGCCCATTTCTCTTCAAAATAAAGGTATTTTAAAATTGAAATCTGTTATTTAAATGTCATATCTTGAAATTTAAGATTTCAAGCTGAAGAAGTGTTGAGACTAAAAATTTAGTACTTACATGTAATTTAATTTCTGAGGCATAATGTCCTACAAAATATGAAAGAATTATCTTTCAGGCATACAAATATCTGTAATCACTGTTTGCAAAATTTTGAATGCAAAAATCCATGAAACAGCTGTTCAACACTAAGATTCCCCCCACTTGAATTCCCTTTGCCCAAATTTTTCATTGCAAGATTAGTTTTTCACTGCTATTTTTAATATGAATATTGATGTTAGATGTGGACAGGCAAATGAAGGCCTAACAAAGGGGAGCAAGGAAGGAAGGAAAGAAAGAAGGAAAGGATAGCAAGGAGGGAGGGAAGAGGAAGTTCGGGAAGGAGGGAGGGAGAGGAGAAAGGAGAGAGAGTGGGAGGGGCCACTAAGAGATGGATAAAGTCTAAAAATATGAGAGGAATGTGATATATTCTGGGACCAACAGTACAAAATTCTGTATTGTAATGAAACCAAATACTTAGAAATTACCTAAAAGAAGGTATGTGATATAATATTCAATCACAAGATGTCCAAAATACCTCCAATTCAATGCAAATGTGAACAGGCAACAGCGATGCAAACATGTATCAGCTAAAACACCTTCACTGTTGATGAGGAAGTAGCCATGTGTTTGAATGGGCTTCCTCCCACTGAACTTTGCTCAGTCATCTTCAATGCAGGTAGTTTTAGGAGGTGCAGAAAACTGCCAGGATGCTGAGCAGAAACCAGACACTGCCTCAAGAGGGAAGAATGCAAGAGCTTTGCTCATTTAGTATAGTAAAAGAAGACTGAGAGGGGATGATAACCATATCATGAAGAGTCAGATGCCAATGGGTGAAAGAACTGCTGAAGCTCAAACTGATGTCAGCATAAAAAAAGACCACCAAATGTAAACTGAGTATGGTATATGCTTAAGCTGTAAATTACAAGGTTGTGTTGCAATAGCAAGATGGTGGATGCATGGCCCCAGGGGGTCTGGTGTGAAAGCTAGGTTCCTAACTGGGTTTTATTTTTAGCAATTTGCCCACAGCTACTGAATGTTTTATTCCTGGGACAGGCAGTCACTACATTGCAGTTAAACGAACCTGTCATGGTGAGTTACAGAGAAAAAGGTAGCATGTCAATTAAGCATAATGATGTGGCAATTAGCTTCTGATTTCAACTTTCTAAATATGTGCCACAGAATAACTAAAAGGATGCAAGAAATTTAATCTCTTCATCCTCTATTAAAAATGGGGTACATGAAGAAATGAAAAATATTTGACTACTCAGAAAATCTATTTATCTTCTTTGTTCAGCATCTCCTTCAATTGATCACTATCAGTGCTGACAAATAGCTTGAAGCTGTGATCCTGAATTGATATTTAATTAAAATGAAGATCTATTCTAATTGTATGGTAAACACATCAGAGTTCTGTATGTAAATAGTGTCAACAGATGAAGGATAAAAGAAGAATTTAAAATAAGTGTTAGAAAGTTTGCAAAGGGGATAGGGAGCAAATCATGCAGAGAAAAGCAATAATTAAATTCTGTCTCCAATTTATTTTTACACTGGATTCCACTTTTACTACACTGAAGTTTAAAGACTGTTTTCTTATTTGCCTTGCCAGAATGAATAAATTACATGAATGATATGGGGTTTGGGGGGAGGGGGTTAAATCACAAAAGTAGTGTTTTCTTCGTCAAAGTGTGAAACCTATTTGTAGTATGAGTAAAGTATGTGTCTTAACGACATTTAAACTTACAAAATGAAATTACTGAATTCCCTTACAGAGAACAGCCTTTTTCAGAGAACATTTCATCTCTCACCCCTGGTCAGCAACTTTCTGTCACTTTCTCTGTGTGCCCTTTCACCAAACTCATATACATCATTAGGAGGAGCACTGAACTGTTCTGCTGACTACCCAGAGGACTCAATCAGTTTTACTTTATCAGGTCCTTTACAGACAGATAGGAACACCTTACATTTACAGGCTGCGGTCCTCAGGGCCTCAACCACTCTCATATCTGCTGGAGGGACAACAGAGCTGGACATAACCAATCCAGGAGGTCCCTGGAGTGCATTGGTGATAACTCCTTCCTTCAAGTGATAGAAGAGTCAATGAGGTGATCTCCTGGACCTCATGCTCACAAACAACGAAATGCTCATTGGGGATGTGAAGGTCAAAGGCAGCCTTGGCTGAAGTGACCATGAGATGGTGGAATTAAGGATCCTGAGGGTGGGAAGGAGGATGAAAAACAAGCTCAAAACTCTAAACTTCAGGAGAGCAAACTTTGGCCCAATCAAAAGCAAAGAGGAAGCACACAGAGGGTGGAATAAGAATGGCTAATCTGCAAGGAATAAACTCTGTCTGAGCAACCAAGGACAAAGCTGGGAGAGCTAAGTCCCAATAGAACTGAATCTGGCCAGGGATGTAACAAGCAACAAGACGGGCTTGTCTAAACACATAGGTGACCAAAGACTAGGGAAAGTGTGGGTCCTTTGTTCAACAAGATGGGAGACCTGGTTACATAGGGTATAGAAAAAGCCAAGATACTGAATGTTGCCTTTGCCTCAAGTCTTTACTAGCAAGACCAGCTGCCAGGAATCCCAGACACCAGAGGGAAACGCTGGAATGAGGAAGAGGTACTCTAGGTAAAATATGATCAGGTCAGGGACCACTTAAGCAAATTGAACATATACAGGTCTGTGGGCCCCAATGGGATGCACCCACAAGTGCTGAGGGACCTGACTGATGCCACTGCAAGGTCACTCAATAATCTTTGACTGATCATGGAGACTGGAAGAAGCGCCTAAAGGAAAGAAAATGTCACCTTCAGCTTCAAGAAGGGCAAGAAGGAGGACCCAGGGAACTACAGGCCAATCAGCCTAATCTGTATTTCAGGGAAGGTGATGGAGTAGCTCATCCTGGAAACCATTTACAGGCACATTAAGGACAAGAAAATAGTCAGGAGTAGCCAGCACGAATTTGCCAAAGGAAAGCCATGCTTAACCAACCTGATAATCTGTTATGATGAAATGAGTGGACTAGTAGATGAGGGGAGAGCAGTGGACATTGTCTACATGGACTTCAGTAAGACTTTCAACAGTGTCTCCCATAAGATTCTCATAGAAAAGCTGGTGAAGTTTAAACTGGATAAGCATACATTCAGGTGGAATGAAAACTGATTGAACGACTGGGCCCAGAGTGTGGAAATCAGTGGCACAAAGTCTAGCTGCAGGCCAGTGTCCAGCGGTGTACCCCAGAGGTCAGTACTGAGTCCGATCCTGTTCAGTATCATTATTAATGATCTGGATGATGGGGCAGAGTGTATCCTGAGCGAGAGTATAAACTGAGAGGCGTGGCTGAGAGGGTCATACTTCCATTCAGAGGGACATTAACAGGCTCAAGAAATGGGCTGACAGGAACCTCATGCATGTGTAGAAATACCGATAGGAGGGAACAGCGAAGACAGAGCCAGACTTTTTTCAGTTGTGCCCAGTGACAGGACTGGAGGCAATGGGCACAAAGTGAAACACAGAAGGTTCTTCCCGAACATCAGGAAACACTTTTTCACTGTGAGGGTGACTGGACACTGGTACAGGTTGTTTGGGGATATTGTGGGGTTTTCATCCTTGGAAATATTCAGAAACCTCCTGGTCATGGTCCTGGGCAATTGGCTCTAGATGGTCCTGTTTGAGTAGGAGCGTTGGGCCAGATGAATACTCACCTATTTTTTCCCTACTGATACAAGCAATACCTATAATATCTTCAAAGATTTTGTTTTGGAAATAGCTGTTTGAACAAATCGTTTATGAACAATTCTCATACACGCCTGAAGAAAAAAATGCTCTGGAGTGTATGGACACACTCACCGCAGCTTTTACTTGTGTCATTGTTAAGGGAGGAGACAGAAGAGAAAAAAAAAATCAGTTTGAAGACTGTGGTCTCTATAATTACACCGTCTATGTGTCAGAAAGATTTTCCTCTCCTCAGCTGCGGTTCTAGGATTCAAATTGTATTCAGCAGGAAGCCTTCACTGTTCTTACTGACACTGAAAAAACGTTTGAGAAAAATATGTGTTCATTAAATTCCAGTTCTTAAATTTTATTCTTTTTCCTAAGTGGTTTTAAGTGACTTTTTTTTTTTATTTTAGGATTTTATATTTACATACTACCTTCTGAAATAAATTTTACTTAAAAATGACAACTCTTTGAAGTGCAATCATCCTTACATAGAATTTTCTTTTATTTTTCTTTCTTATTGTAATTGTGCTTAACCATATTGTGATTACTCTGTCGTGTTTATCTTTGCAAGGACAAAGCCGTCAAAGGTAATCATGTCCATAGTATAATGCAATGCCAGTATGTTACTAACCTGTGAATTATTTGTCCTACTGTAGGATATTCAAATATATCTGACTTCAGCCAGTAACCTCAGTTAATGTCTGTAGGAGTTACTTTTCCACTCTGCGTCTGGAAGCAGACAAATGAGATTGCATGGGCTAAAGAGTGAGGTGTGAAAGCTCCACTGACTTTGATGGCAGTTTAAACAACAGGAAGCTATCAGTCTAAATTCCAGGATAAAAATGTTTTAGCACCAAAAGCTTTATTAAGGTAACACAGACATGGTTAAATTACCATGCAATACCACAGTGAACTAAACCATGTGAAGTAAATGGATGCTCCAGTGAAAGAAGTTTATTTTTCTGTGTTTTACTCCAGTCAGAGACATGCACAGAGTAAGAAAGAGTCAGGTAATGTGCCTTCAGTGAAACACATTCAGCTGAATAGCTGGCTTGTACATCAGCCTTAGGGTATGGTTTCTGCACATAAAAATTAGTTTTGGGGGTGCATCTTCAAGGATGTGTATGTCTGTTCATACATGTGCGTTCACCCGCATCCCTGCGTGGTCAGACTGTCCCTCATTAGCAATCTGCTTGATGATTTAGTAATCAATAATATAACAACACCAGGGGAAGTTAATTTCTTTATTTCTTTCTTTTTTTTTTTTAAATGTCAAACTAGGCTTGTCCTCGGCTGTGTAGTAAAAGCTTGGCTGGGTTCCTACTTTTGTATGTATTCATTTACCTTCTTTCTTAATGACAAATATACAGCACAGCCAATTTGTCTCATCTACTTTTTTACCTCCCTTTCTTTACCTAAAATATATTTTGTCTCCCCTATTGAAGAGTGTAATTATATTTCACTCACTTATAGGAAAGTCCTTGGTAATTCATTGTTGCCTGAGGCTCTCTGAGTTATGCCTCTTTCACTTTCATGACAAAAACATAATAACAGTGCTTCAGGGGTAATATTTTCAGTGGCAAGGTGTACCTGGAAAACTATACAGTGCTAAAAAAATAGAAGGATCCTCTTCTAGCTTGGCTTTCCTTCCTGAAATTTGATCGTTTCCATGATATTCCACACTGACAATGTTGTTTGTCCAGGTTAAATTTTGTTTGGTTGTGAAACACAGCCCTGTACAGGTAAAGTTTGGCTTTTATATCTGAAGGAATAGAAACACAACAGCTAATACCATCTTATTTTCAAGTCAGTAGGAATAAGAGGAAAGTTTATCTGGGGATTTGTGCTCCTTCCCTTGCTCCTTAAACCTCTACACAGGTGAAGGCTATAGGAAAACATTTCTGGCAAGATACTGGTACAACTTTTTCATCAAAAAATGCCTGTTGGAAAAATCAAAATGTTTTGTGAAATCACAGAAATTTTGGTTACCTTTCCTTATAAATTGACAGATGGAAAGCCTCCAAATAAGAGCAAAATGAAAGTCTTTACCATTTCAAACATAGTACTTATTTCTGTTTCAAAAGTGTCTCTCATACAATGTTGTTTAAATGTTATGCAAAACTTCAAAACTAAACTGGACTGCAAAGCAAAATACATTTAAATTGTATAATATATGTGTGTGTGTGTGACTTAAAAGTTAAAATTCTGACATATCCTGAAAAATGTTAATTTCACTTCCTCTGCAGTTCTTGTGGGTGTTTAGATGGGGAGAAACACTCAGCTTTCTACCAGTTTGTCCTTTTTATAAGTGAAAATTAATAATCAGTTTCTTGTATAATTTTGGTCATATTATAGTTGTTTTCATTCTCTGATGTTATACACCATTTTTTAAGAGTCATATGTATCATGAGGTGCCAGGCATTATCTGGAAAGAATAAAGACAGTCCCTGATTCAAGGAATTTGCAATCTATGTGAAATATTGTAACAGATATGTTAATAATTATTTTCCCTGTGTACTGTCTCTTTAATTATCTATTCTGTAGTCTATCAAGACCAGTATATTGTATACTGCAAGAGCTGTGGAAATTCACTGTAAATTTTGATTATAATTTTAATCCTGTTCCTTCTTTGCTTTCTTAATATGTTGTAGTAGTTCCTAATAATTCTTAATTTTGTCTAATAAGAAATATTACAATAATGTAGCATAGCTGTTGACTGTTCATCAGCTGTAGCAGAAGCACTGTAGAGACAGAATAAAACAT
>JAOXJM010000001.1:176181693-176192577 GCA_026413425.1 Tringa solitaria
TGAGCAACCTGCTCTAGTTGGAGGTGTCCCTGCCCATGGCAGGGGGGTTGGAACTAGATGGTCTTTAAAGTCCCTTCCAACTCTAACCATTTTATGATTCTGTATGTTATGAGGTAATATTGCTAAAGATTACAGACTTAAATATGAATTTACTTTTCTTTCTTGTTTATTTTTGGTTTAACATGCAATACATTTTCTGTGTTGCTTCCACTCTCCTGGTAGCTCAAAATTTTTCACAGTACCACCTGGTGAGTTGCATGGTTACATTTTGTCCCTGTTGTGCTTTTTTCCAAGCATTAGCTGAGCAATTAATGAACAAATCAAATAAATTAGAGCTGTTGTATTTTCCTCTAGATGCAAATGTGAAGGATAATTTTTTAAAACACTTTTATATTTCTCCCTCATCCTCTGGGGAGGAAGTACAGGCTTCAAGTTCTAAATTACTCATTCCTGCTGGCATCAGATGTATGCCCCAAGGAGTTCATTTTCAGCTCAACAGACAAGGCTTTAACTACGTAAATTCATTTCTAAATAGAAAATAATATAATATAGCACTTTTCAGACAATCTCACACAGGTGCTTTAGTATCCATAAGGGAAAGAGCTAAAAAGGATCTAAGAATTGATACCTGTGTTTCCCCACAGAGCATCTATGGTGCTGAAATCTCCCCCACTGGTTTAAGCTTTCTATTAGTGAATGATGCTTAATACTAAATTCGATGAAACAAATTTTGGAATTAATCAAGACATTTCTATAAAATCCTTCTCAAACTTACTTCAAGTCTTCCCAATCTCAGTGTAGCAGTATTGCTTCAAGTTTTAGTTATTCTCGTCACAACATTAGGCTTCATCACAAGATCTAGGGGTCGCAGCTTCTGGAATTGAATAGGAGGATTTCAGAATTTTAAAATATATTGCTACCCTATTTATAGACAATAATCTAGAAATATAACCCAACAACATTATAAAATCAATTCAATAAAAAGATCTCAGATGTGTTTTCATAAATACTGTCCCTGCCACCAACTGCAGTCAGACCAGATTTCCTTTTTGTCCAGAAATTGAACTTGTAATAACAGCCTAAAGAGACCAACTGGCCTGGGTTGTCTCAGGATTTCTGTTTATTTCTTATACTGTTAGTACCAAATCAGATAACTATATTGTAACTCACATCAGAGAAGTAAAAATAAAAAAAGAAAAAAAGAAAAAAAGAAAAAAAGAAAAAAAAAGAAAAAAAAAACCGAACAAAATTAAAAAAAACCCAACCAAACAAAAATTACCTGTGAGCTTCTGGAGGGCATTCATAAAGATAGAATGGAGAAGAAGAGGGGAAAAAGAGGGAAGGGTGATATCTACCCTGTATTCCAAACTGCTCCTGGGACTGCTGCTGAAGAAATCAATAGATACACCCAATTAGATTAACTCTCTTGCTTTACATAAAGCAGATGTTTAACTATTTTCTTGGTGTTAGAACATGTGCATCCATCTGACAGCTATGATAATAAGATTTATTCCGAGTTATTATGTCGTAGGAGACTATGATTATTTTTTTGCTCCTTTTAGGGCAGCGAGAGGCTTGTAAATACACATGCTGGAGCCCAGCCTTTTATTAACTCAACCATGAAGATAACTGGCTGTAGATAACCAAGAGTGTTAGCTAAGTGTGAATTCACTCCCTGTCTATATGATTTCCCCCAGCATGGTTCAATTACAAGCAGGGAAGTGTTGATACTGTGGTTAGTATTCTGCAATGTATAAAATATTATTTCCTTGGCTTTTGTCACAGGAGCTCTCAACTTTGCTAACATCAACATTTTTAAAAATTATTTTAATAAATATTTCATTCTGCACATTACTTTGTCATTTCTTCCACAAGGAGTTCCACCAGTGTTCAGTCATCTCTCAGAGTTACCCAATGACACAGAAAATATGTTAAAATAAAAGGAAACTACTAAAGGGACTGTGCATTCTGGCAGCCAGAAACAGGAACAACTAAAATTTGCAGACAAACCTATCGTTCTTATAACTTTTATTTTCTTATTCCCAAATAAGATATGCAGGCTGGTTTAGTTCTAGCTAACTTTTATCAAAAGCTTTGCCTCATGGCTCTTTATATGGATTCACAGACTGTTAAATGATTCAGTACAAAGCAAACGGAAAGATTAATTTTGTGATGTGGCACCAAAAGAAACAATTTAGAGCAGGGATTAGGGATTGGACCAGCTCAGTGAAACTTCTGGAACAAGTCCATTATAACTACAGAACATTTCACAATAACCATATCAATGACTGCAGAACAGTCAGCCTTTTTTAGTGAAATTGAGAAAATTCATGCAAACAGACTGTCTCCCCCTCCCCTTATTTTTCCTAAAGAAGCAGGAAGGGGAAAGGCTTTACAGAAACGAAAAAATGATTGTTGGAAATAGAATAACAGGAAATTCTGAGTCAGATATCACTAATGAGACATCAGACTGGTAGATTGTTATTTATCTTTATACGTGAGATACAGAGCACAGCTAACTACCCAGTGCTCACAAAATAGCAACTAGGGTAGGATATTTTGGCAGCTTGCTTATCAGTCTATGTACGTTTAAATCTGGTTCATTTTCCTTGTTCTTAAAAGCCATTGTATCAATAAGAAATCCCTGTATCTTCTTTCTTCCAGCTTGACACTGTAAAGGATATTGTTATTTAAGCAGAAGGGAGCTGAAAAAAAAACCAGCTGAAAACAGTAATGATAATTCCTAGCTGAATTCTTCCTATCTCGCATACACATTCACAAAAAGACTTATTCAACTAATGGCTGTTTATGTTCTGTACCCTCCTATACAAGCAGCTGTTAAAAAAACACGTTATCAATTGCATAACTCTATTGCAGCCTTTTTACTTCTTTCCCTTACTTGTTGCCTTCCTTTCTGCCTTCCCATACCAATCAGCTGAGATTTGCTTATTCACATTCAGTGGTGTGGTGTGAGCCAGGAAATTTCTGTGCAAAGAACCATGGCACAAACAGGTTATGAACCTGGACATCCAGCTCTGAAATTCACATTGCTGGTTACTTTTTCTTTCTGACGTGAACTTTGTGTAAGGCAGTCTGAAGCTTAACACTAAAAAATCCATGCAAATTATTTCGTTATCCCATTAGCTCCAGGATGAATTGATCTCAGCTTCCCTTGACATTCACTGTATGTTGTCTAGTCATCATTATTTTAGTGTGCCATGGGAGAAGGTCACCCAAAACCATGGTTTGTCCTCTGCTCCATGTATTAGGTCAGATTCATCCCACCTACCTCAACAAAAGTGCCTAGGTCAGGAGCAGGGATGTTTTAAGCTCCATGCACTGAGAAGACTATTATTACAGTACAGATCCAAGAGACTAAGATCACCCTCAGCTTCCTTAAGAGAAGATGTGAAAGTGCCCAAATGTTAGACTATATTAGTAACTGTAGTAGGGAAATGCTTGAGAGTGATTGCTTCATATTCATTTTTTTTTCTATTATTAAAATAAAACAAAAGGATAATAATTAAAAAAAAAAACCCACCCTTTGTAAATTAATGCTATGAATTAAAAGTCCCCCTGGTTTTTCACAGCATGCCTTCATATTTTTTGATGACTAAATTTCCGTGCCTTCGTGCTGATTGCTCCTGAAACACCTGGTAAACAGGATGTAACATATTCTGTTCCCTTTTACAAGGACTTAAAATCTAAGTAATTCAATCTTAGAGCAGAAGAATCACCTCAGTACTGCTCATTGCTGTTGAAGATTAATTTTTACTAGCCACTTAGAGGGCTAAGGAGTGCATTACAGCGAACGCTATTATTCAAGTTCAGCAGAATAAAATCCATCATTTCTGAGCAGGGGGAAAATGGTTTTTATTAGAGCCATTCACAGAGCTCTATAATTCAGTGACATACACCATCTCTACTTACTCATTTCCCATTGTAAATTTAATCTTGTGCAAGAAGCAAAAAGTTCATTAGTTTGCTCAAAACACTTCTTAATGAGTGTGCTAATTGAGAGCGTATTAATGCTTTTCACTAGGCTCCCATGTTTATTTCTTGAGAAGGGACACAGATTTGTCTTCTTTTGTGTGTTTAACACTAGCAAGACTTTGTCTAAAGGAGAGCAACGGTGGTGTCTATTGTGCTCAGAAACGTTAAAATGGTAAGAGACACATCATATAAACACTTTGTGAAGTGTATTGGAAAATTAGACTGCAGTATAATAGCATTTCCTCTGTTTTTAATGGGTGAATGAGGGAGAGAAGGGGGCTCAATCTTATTAGAAACATTCTCAGTGTTACCACAGCCTCTGCAGACACTTAATGCAACACGTGGCAACCCACTTTCTATTTCTCACTCTCATTCAGCAAGTTCCTCATGTACCAGCCTCATTCTAAATGTCTGGGTAGTACCCCAGAAGACGTAGTAAATTATTATAAGACATACTAAATTATCTTCCTAAAGTGGGAGCCTTCATTTGGGCATAGAATAACCAAACAAATTTGACTAAGCGTGAATTTTTAAAAGGCTGTTGGCTTCTAAAGCCTCCATATTGTTATTCTAATGGTTAAATCTATCTTTATGGACTTATGCTGCAGTTTGTTCATTATTAAAAATGAAGAGCCTTGCTTTTCAATCAGGCAGAACATACTCTTGCCTTATTAGCAAGTCTTTTTAACAAAGCAGGTTTTGAAATACCAACTTGTCTCTGAAAATCTGATTTGAAAATAGAGTCAAAGGCGCATGATAAAATGTGGCTTTCTTTTCACAGACCCTGCTTGGGAAAACAATGTTTCTTAGATTTCCAGTAGGAATGGATAGAGCTTGAGTCCATATGTGAATGAATTAAAATTTTATGAAAAAAAGGCAGAGGAAAGGGACAAAAATTTTCTTCACATAATAGGAGTTGTTTTAGTAAGCACAGAAACAGTGTCTCATGCCCCCTTGATTCAAGCACAGATATGTCCCTGACCCCTATAAAAATAACTGATAACAAATTAGTTCTGACCTCAGAAGCACCAGACTAATTCATTAGTAACATCTCAGTTTTAAACAGAACTCTCTGAGCACCAAAAGTGTGGAAAATATGTATCTCTGGATATAAATACAACAGCAAAAAGCAAGCCCCTAATTTTTTTCCACTCAGAGTGGCTGCTATGTCCACCAAGCGGAAGGGAAGATGTTTTACACTTGCCTCCACCAGGAAATTCTCAGAGAATTGTCACTGTTAAGCATCCAGCTTCAGTCACGGCAGCTGATAGGGAAAGCCCCTGAGGACAAGCCTTGGAATAATGAAAGAGCTGCTGAGACAAAATGGCTGAGGGCTGTAGATTTTTAAGTTGTACCCATTTATTTTTTTAAATCACTTTGGTTAACCTGCACTCTGTCATGTTGTTTTTAAGTCAATTTACATTTATACTACAGGCTCTAAATGTTAAGAATGTATGTACCAGGCCAGCGCAAGTTCTGAGGGAAAGCAGAAGCCAAGGAAACATAACCACTTTCTAGGAGAGATTCATCTAAATAACTGTATGCAGAAAATACAGAAGTAAAGAAAAAGGAGTATGAACCAGCACTTTCCCACCTACTGACACTATATCAACATTAGTGATTAACAGGCAATTTTCAGAATTTCAATCAAACGCTCAATCCTAGAAGCTCATCTCTATCTTGTGAATGAATCCATTGTCTTAAGTTTCACAAATTTGTTCTTCAAATATCATAAAGACCTTATGACTCTACTTAGAAGTAACTGCAATAGGCCAAATTCTGCTAATTTTGCTCAATACTAGCAATGCACAGCAATTAATTTGCTGAGCAATTCGAACTTGCATTCAAATACAAGGAAAATAAAGATAGCAAAATGCAGCCTGTATTCTTTAACCCTTCTGATTTTTCTTACAGCCAGCACTAGAAATACGAAAATGCATGTATTTAAGTTTTATCCCAAATTTAATAATTTTAATCCATGACAGACTATTTTTTTATTTTTTTATTTTTGTATTTTATTTTTTTTTTTAGTTTAGAGCAGAGTCTCAATTTGGGACAAGTATCCATTTCTCTCTAAACTAATCTAGGAAATAGATTCCTAAATACTTTCTATTCCCTCCTGCACTCTACCATATCACATTTTCTATATTTAGAAGTGCTTAGATTTATTTACCTTGCACAGCAACTCAACTCAAATGAGTATGGAGCTGAACCTACTCTTGCAAATATCTGTTTACATACCCTGATTTCCATTTAAGTAGTGTCCAATTAAACCTTTGTAAGTAGAAGTAAGCACCCATAGCCTTTGAAATTTGCCAGTAGATATGCAACATATATGAGCATTTCAGGTTATTGCTCTCCAATTAGAACTCAGAGCACAACGTCATTGTCCTTTTGACAATGAAACCTGCCTGTCACATTTGCAAGCACATGCATGAATTAAACATAACACCTAAGCATAATGTTCTTGCATCTTAGAGCTGTGTCCTAGAGCTGTTCAGTCTAATGCATTATAATGATGAAAAGGAGAGCTAACACATTGCCTCAGATCCTGGCTGTGCTGCAGCCATCATGCAAAAGAATCACCCAAGCTGACGGGGATCCTCCAGTGGCATACCACTGGGAGAGAAGTTCTTGTTGGGCAGCATCCAAGGTCTCCTCATGCACTGGCAATGTCCAGCTGCCCTTGCTGCTGTTGGCATCTGCTCTAAGTTAGTTAAAGCTGTTTGCCTGCAGCCCACTCTCATGTACCCAAGGGTACCAGCCAGGCACTCAAACAAACACAGATCAAGGGAGTGTGACTCGCTTGATTCCTCCTTTTCAGTCCAAATCCTCGGATGCACTTTCTGCTTTTCTACCACGGCAGAAGCTCTGAGCCAGAAACCGAAACTCTAGGGCAATGTATGCACTGTTGTAAGCCTGTGCCTGGGTCTAAGCAATGACAGGTCAGTGGGAGATAAAGGCAGGGGATGAGAAAATGGAAAGGGAACAGAAAGTGCTGAAAGGACTGGGCTTGATGCAATGTTGTGGGGCAAACACATGCTGCTCACTCTCCAAAGGTGTGGAGGAAGCAGCTGCGGCTTTGCTGCCAGAGACAGAGGGGCACATACCATCCTCAGAGCCCCATGTCAGGCTGCTCGCTGGAGTCCAACAGCATCCGTGCTGGTTTGAATGACAGCACATTGCCTCCAGGAGCTCCTGCCGGGCTGCACACCTCAGCGCTACTTCTAAGGCAAAGCAGTGACGTTATGCACTACCTAGCCCGGAGATGTTTTTAATTTGGTTTGATTTCTCTCAGAGGCAGGATTAGAAAGCTGGAGTTCAAGGCCCCCTGCCTCATGCCGACACCACTGTACCTCACCTCCCTCCTACCACTGTGTCGCAGAGGTTGAAGGAGACCTCTTTAACGATGGGACAAAGGGACAGCAAAACAGAAAGCCCAGACACTTTTCTTTCAAAGCTATCACTTGCAGAAAAATATGATTCAGACTTGGCCTGCTGAGTTCCAAAGACAGGAAACTCAGTTCACATTTGCAAGTTGTTCAGCTGGCTTTATAAAAAGTTCACCCAGCAGAATGAACACACTTAAAATCAACTTCTCTTTTGAAAATCTAATGCTTTTCATCTGGGATGAAATAAGCATAGGCTACTCACAGTCAAAAAACTGATATAATGCAACATGTAGAGCGTGCGCTGCTGTACTCTGCAAAGTTTTATTTCTGAACAATTACAAAGGAGAAGTGCAAAACCACATGTGGAAACCTGTCCAACAGCTGTATGGGTTGAATATTTCCCTCGTTCTTTGGCTTAGCCTCTTGCTGCTATTATTGGGATGCCCGCTGGGCGTAGGGTACCTCCATGGAAAATGGCATCTGTTGGAATTAATCAGCAATGCTTTAGGTGCGCTCTATTTCCTCCTCAAAAAAAAAGAAAAACCCTAGGAATCAACATCGTTGCCTATTTCTAAATGTCTCCCATGGCCTTATTAAATGTGGCTGTGGCAGCAGAAAGAATGTCTCTCTTTAACAGCATATTGCAGCATTTAAAAGAGCACAGATGTGCCGAGATTGTCAGTCATGCAACTCAGCTTGAACAAGGCAGGTCTTCAGAAGGAGAAGCAAGGGAATGATCTGGTGGATTCACTGGCAGCTTTGTTATAGCAGGGAAAGAAGATTTCTAGTAACAGTGCCAAAATAAGAGGAAATTTGTGTTTTGAAATAATTTTGTAAAATCTACCTTGGTAAGACTCATTAGAAAATTAGTCCCTAAAGAACAGGATAAATAAAGCGCTAAAGGAAGTATTCTTTAGCAGCAGTAGGGCAAGCAAGGAGTTAAGATCTTGCATTTAGACAACAAGAGCAGAAAGCATACTTCACTACCTGAGATAATCAATCATTTTGATCAAAATTTTGCCCCATGAAACAGGCAGAATGCCACCAGCCCAGTTTCCTCAGGTCCAAAGGTTATTTTTTGCATGTTTATAGCACTTTCAAAAACAAAAGCTGCATGAAGGCTGATGCCTGAAGCAGAGGTTGCTACATTGTCCTATGGTAGTAGTTATCTTTCCTGGAGGGGAAGGAAAAATTTTGCAGCAAAATGTAAGCCACTCTGAGCAGAGGTACTACTGATGGTGGTCTACCAGCTCCTTTCATAAGTCAACTGAGCCCCAGAATGCCTGCTGCCTGGCTAGGCAGCTCAGTCTCTCTTCCTTGAACCCTGTCACCAGTCCTGGCTTGACCAGTGCAAGACTCACCCCAGAAGACCTCTGTATGGCCTTGCCCCAGTAGGGCTATGCATTACCAATGTCATGTGTGAGCAAAACCATCTTCCAGCAGCATTCAGACAATACATCAAGGCACCCTCTCCTCCAGAGCTCTCACAGCTTCTGAGATTCTCGGTTAAGTCCCATTCTTTTTCTGCTGAAATCACTGCATCTGTCTGCTGCTGTTGCCCCCTTTCAGGCTGTGGTCTGTGTTAAGAACATATCCCAGCAGCCAGGGCTGGGCAGCAGAATTCCCTCTCTCCCATGAGGTTCATGGCCACACTACCATGTCTGTCCTTCCTCTCTCTGCCCAGACAAAAGCTAGGTGTGCACCCTGGATGGGGTTGCCCATATGCTTCAAAGGATCTCTGGAGGATCAAAAGACCAAGACTGTAGGGCTAATGAAGAACACATGGAGAGGAAGGATGATTTGCAACCACTAAGAATGTAAGCCTAATCCAAAGTGGTATATAGCCAGAAGTTACAAGCCTAATGCAGCCACCAGTTCAGAATCTCAGTAAAACCATTAGGGACACATTTACATATCAGTGGAGCATTGAAAGAACTTTTTAAAGAAGTCGGGTGTAAAGGAATCTAAACTGCTGTACCTTATATGCATATTTTAGCCCTCACTTTTTTTTGTATAACTATCAGTTCTTAACAGCCCTGTCCCCTCCAAGGCTTTCATGCAGGGCTTCCTCCATTTCTTTGCTGAAGGCATGTCTCCAAGGAGATTCCAAATGTAGCCTGAATCTATCTTTAATTTATGATGTTGGACCTTATTTCCCCAAAGGTACAAGTTCAAGCATACTGTCAACCTCATCTTTACATTTCAGCTCTTGTGCAATGTATTCAGCCTTTAATACAGCTCTGATAGCTGTGTATTTGGGATATGGAAATATCTCAGATGAAGCCAAATGTTTACAGAAGTTTGCTTTGCTATTGCATAAAATCACTCTCATTTCTCTCTGCCAAGTAATCTGTGAGGTGAAATCAGGGTTGTTTACTGTGGAAATGCAAAACCAAGGAGTACAAGAGGAAACAATAGCGGAAGAAAATTCAGACCTGGGCACTGATAGAAGTCATATAGCAGTAAGTAAGCAAGCTAATAAAATTTGTGATCTAAAGGAAAAGAAACTCTTTTTAGTGACTTGTAAATGTAGAAAATAAAACAGCTTATGTTTATTCCAGAACACTTTTTTTTATGTGTCTGTGCACTGTTGCAACAGCTCTGCCAAAGGTTTTATGTGAGACATCGGCAGATTAGTCAAACTATAGAGTGCTTTAGCTCTGCAGATCCCTTGCACCATCTGAAATTATTTCCAGTTGACATACACAATATGTCATGTTGTGCCGCAAATACATGGAGGGTATTGGGCATATTCTGGGGTCTCCACTTCTTTCAATCTCCACTCCTGAATACACCCTGTTAAGTTGTCCTGTTATGAAAATAATACACCTTTAGTTACCATTTTGTAGTTTGTTAAGGTGTTCTGGGGATTTTTAATTAATTCTGATTGAAATAATTCTAATTCTAAAACAATTCTAAGCAGTATTTGAGTCATTCTTTGCAGACAGATTCTGTATGGGTGGTAGATGTGAGATCATTCGTGTGCTCAAGTCCAGATGTCAGCAGGTGAAAAGTGGAGGGAAATCAAAAAATGTCACATTAGTTATTATGCTTAGTACAGTTTTATCCTGTTTTCAAATGCAAAAACCATGTACACACATAGCAGGAGCTTGAACTGTTAAGCACCCGCAAAGTGGCAACTGTTAAGCACCTGGCAGAAAAGGACCTGGGGGTGTTGGTCGACTGCCAGCTGAACATGAGCCAGCAGTGTGCCCAGGTGGCCAAGAAGGTCAACAACATCTTGGCCTGTATCAGTAACAGTGTGGTGACTAGGATTCCGGAGGTGATTGTCCCTCTCTACTCGGTCAGCACTGATGAGGCCCCACCTCGAGTATTGTGTCCAGTATGAGGCCCCTTACCACAAAAAAGACATTGAGTTGCTGGAGCAGGTCTAGAGAAGGGCAACGAAGCTGGTGAGGGTTCTGGAGTACATCTTATGAGGAAAGGCTGAGGGATCTAGGGTTATTCAGCCTGGAGAAGAGGAGGCTGAGGGGAGACC
>JAOXJM010000001.1:176192677-176229557 GCA_026413425.1 Tringa solitaria
AAGAGGAAATGGCCTCAAGTTGCACCAGGGGAGGTTCAGATTGGATATTAAGAAACATTTTTATACTGGAAGGGTTATTAAGCATTAGAATGGGCTGCCCAGGGGAGTGGTTGAGGCACCATCCCTATAGGTATTCAAAAGATAGGTTGACATGGTGCTTAAAGACATGATTTAGTGATGGGTTTTTATCAGAGTTAGGTTGATGGTTGGACTAGATGGTCTTAAAGGTTGCTTTCAACCTAGACGATTCTATGATTCTATGGTTCTATGATTCTAAGTGCTGCTGGTCTAATGAATTTCCACAATTTCTTTTTTTAATTACTTTCATACAGTCCATTTCTTCACTCACCCCTTACCCTTCAAGAGATTTACTAAGGTCTACAAGAATGATTTATCCTTTGGAGAGTACTGAATGGTGAAGGCATTGAGTTAAGCATGTGATGGAATAGAAAAGCTAATATTGTATCATCGTTTATGAGAATCCAGTAAAAGTATTGACATGTCACTGTTAAACTGTCAGAAGAAAAAACTATCAGAAGACTGTTGTAACTGTAGTAAACACTGTACCTTAATCAGAAACAGCTTGCTTTCCTTCCTACTTTTAAGTTAAGACAAGCAATGGGTTTTATTTTAACAGATTTAGAAATAAATAAGTAAATGATTTTAACATTTAGTAGAAAAAATCTCAGGTGAGCTTCATTTTCAGACATGTAGGTCTTTATTTACAAAATTGAATGGAGGCTCCAAATCAGATTTACAACGGAAGTCCCATTTCAGTTTCAACTATGGAGTCACTATTGTTTTCCATATTTTATTTCCCCTATCAATCCATAAAATGTGTCCACAATCTGCTCATAAAATGGTGCCAATTATATAAATATGTCACACAGTATGTAAGGGAAGACTTCATTGGATCACTTTGTGAAATCCATGAAGGATATCTGTATGCTGATATCAGTGGTCAATTTATGTTATTGGTTAACTTCACTTCAAACTAAAGTTTCACTGCAAACAGAAGTTGCAGAAGATAAATCGTGTAACAAGTTCTTTGCATGCACATGAACTACTAAACAGTCTATTCTTACTAGGGCTCATCACTTTTGTAATCCATCCTGTAGGGGGTCAGTGCTAAAATTAAATTATACCTGCCTACCATTCTCAATCTAATCAGGCTGTGAACTGAAAAATAAAACAATTAAAATTAGAGACAGGCCAGCCTCCCACTGTTTATGATCTCATTCTATTTGTGAAGAGTAGGTGGAAATTCACCCGTGGTGAGCATTTGGTTTATGTCAATTTTTCTTGTTATTACAGCTGGGGCTTATCTTGTGAACTGTTTGCAGCTATTTCTGCTAAAAATAGGTGGATACCAATTTAAACTTCCTGCCGATATTTCAAGTCAAAGTATCATTAGTAGATAGTTATTATGCTGCATTTTATTGTAAGAGATCCTGCCATGAAGCCAATCTATACAAATATAAATAAAGACAGTTAGAATTACCTTCCAAATGACTCTATTGGAGGTTATTCACATTTGGTTTAGCAAAACAAGCTAAGCAATTTGCAAGAAAAGTTATTAGTCAGAGGAGCACTGAGTTAATGAGACTTCCTAAAACTCCTTATCAGGTTAGACTGTGATGCTTAGAGAGAGATCGGGGATCAATTTTGCCTTTTTGCCTCAGTCCTAAATAAGAGAAACTCACAGTTCTCCCTTGGTTTCCAAAGAATATAATTTCTTTTTATCACTCCTCCCTCCTCTGCTGTGCAGACTCATAACAAAATCATCTTCCCCAAACACATTCCCTCACAAAAAAAAAGGTGACAATTACATACAAAATTCCATATCTTCTAACGACAGCAAGAGCTGAGATGCAAGAAGATCACATAATGGTGATTTGGTCACGCTGCTGCATGTCGTTTCATCACAGGGTTTACATCTTGGCCAGTGAATATCAGACCCAGTTGCCGTTGAAGTTTTCAATAGGAACCTCAGAGTCTCGGGCAAATTACTTATACCACACCTTAAACCTAAGATCTGCTAGTGTGGTTGCAGTTGTTAAACAGTCAATATTTCATTCCCATCAGTAATCGTCTGCTGCTATGGTGTGTGAATTTTGAGGCCAGTGCAAGAGTACCAAGATCTTGTTTTTCCCTTCCCCACAGGAAAGGGATCTGTCTATTGTCAAAGACAGTGATATATTCAGGAGTGTCCAGTAGTGAAATTTTACAAGACTACTAACAGTGCATCTATCAAATGTTGTGTTGTGAAGGGCCAACTATGCTAGCAGCAGAGTCCAAGGTATATCATTAAAGAAATCAGATCCAGCCCCATTCTTTGGTCCTGAAGACAAGATACACCACTGCCTGTTTGGAACAGACCTTCTCTGAGTGTTGTCTAGGAAGTGCCCAAGCCCAAGCCAAAATGCCACCTGTTAAACAGAATAGAGAATTAGCTACCAGTGCTTGCATCTTGTGCATTGTTCCAATCTATTCTGCTAGCAGAGTCATAGCCAGAAAGTCAGTATACATATGGCACAAGGCATAGCAGAGTTACCCCAAAGCTCATGGGGAAACAAAGCGTGTTAGTGGAGTTGGAACCATTACCATGGTAATGGAGTTATATTTCTTCTTGGTTTTGGATTAATTCCTTCAGATAACATCCTGTTGAAATAATTGTAATGCCTCAGAGTGATGTTCTAACTCATCTGACTTTAGCTGTCTAGAAGATAGGGCTTTAGTCTAAACTAATTGTCTCTCTATCGATTCTTGCTTCCTAACTTAACTACCCCATTTCAGTTTGGAAAGCGTCTCTGGATGTCTGTGCCCATTTCTGTCCCTTGACTAGAAGCCCAGTTTCAGACAAAAGCAGCTGAGATGAGAAAAGACGTAGGAAAAGAAATGGTTCTGAAAAGATAAGGAGAGGAATGAAAGCACCCTGGTAGCACAACTCCAAAAGCTAGGCTGTTAGGCTGGTTTTCAAGAATGGGCTTTAAGTGTTTAAATGTTTATTTCTAAAGATCTTAAGGTTAAAAATGTAGATCTAGTGTGATTAAGCAGAATGGTTTAGACATCTTGTTCTGGCAGTGTAACGCCTAAAGCTGAATTAGATGCCCAGGGATCAACTACATAAAATGGGGAAAATTTACCTATCTAGCTGGGGATTACAACAGCTAGAAAACTGTTGTTTACATTAGATTTGCTCCTTTAGTTAGCTATCTGAATTGAAAAATAACACCTCTGTAAAAATAATATTCAAGGTATATTTTATTCTCTCAGTGCTTGCTTGCTTTCTTTCATCAGGTGCTTATGCCGCCCCCCCTTAAGCTGTGAAACCTGGGTGCTAGGATGTCAGCTATACGTACAAACCTAATACTGCTATATCCAAGCAACATGTTTACTGCTCCTCCACCATTGCCCTTAAAGTTGGGATGAGATTAGATTCAGGAAGGATTAGGAGAACAAAAGGCTTAAGCAGACAGAGAAGCAGAGAACCAATGATGTGAGTCAATAGGACCCAAACACAGAAAATAATAGAAGAAAATGTTGCAATTGCAGGTTTTGCAGGAAAAAAATTATATGCTTCCTAAAGAATCCAGCAAGGAAGAGATAACAAGAGCCAAAACTCTTTAAATTGTGTGAATGGAGGAGCAGTTTTGATGTTTGTTCAGAAAGAGAAGGATCTTAGACATTTTATAGAAGCAGTAACAGTGGCATTGATACACAGAGAGAGATGCTTTCTTGTGTGCAAAGCAAGAGAGAAGGAGCATCTAAAATGACCTCCACAGTTACAAAAGATGTCATTGAATTTTGTTAGTGGCACCAGCAGGGAATTGGCGGCTGACAGGGTTTCAGAAGAAGGGTAAGGAATTAGCTTTTATTTCTACTACACTTCAAGAGAGACGGAACATACAGAAAGTCTTAAGGGAGACAAGGAAGGAGAGTTTGATGAAGAGAGAGATGACAATGAAGATGTTGATATGAGAGTGATTGATGTAAAAATAGTAAATGAAATTTTGTCTTCACTTGATGTCTTAAAGAGATATTAGCCCCTAATAAAACCCTGCATCTGACAAAGGAAAGGAGAGGGGTTTGTTTTTCACTAAGGTAGTGGAAGAGCAGCCAGAGAAGTAACTGGAAAACCAACAGTGAACAATCAAAATCCCTGCAAAAGGAGAGAATACCAAAAATGAAAATGTGATCTGAAATGTAATGAAGCTTTAGGAAGAGTGTGAGAAATGGGGAGAAAAGAGGGAGGTCAAGACAGTCATACTTAATCTTCTTTTTGAAAGAGTAATTAAGATATTGCAGGAGAAGGTGAAAGGCTAGAAAGGAGCGTTTTAAGAAGGTGTCAAAAGCTGTAATTAAGTTAAGGACAAAGGTAGGCATGCAACTCATTTTCATGATATTCTGGTTACAGGGAGTGGCAAGGCAATCGAATTTTTTTTTATTACTATACTACTGACACAAATTTACTTTTTAAATTTAAGAAGTGGCTCCATTAAACTTATTCTGCTCTTTCCAGTGCAAAGCACATCATATTTTCATAAATATATTCAGATGATTAGCCAAATCTGTCATGCACATGATATGTAATACTCCAGTCTTTTAAAAATTTGTATCATTGTGATGCTATAGCTTACATGCCTACAGTTGATTGATCATTTAATACCTGATAAAATATAATATAAAACTATCAAACTGGAATTTTTACTCCTTTTACTTCACTAAGTGACCATGTACAAGTAAAGTTACTGTACAATATGAAAAACAGAAGGGACTCATACCATTGTACCAAAATGAGATTCCAAAAGAGAGATGAGCTATGTTTTTTAAGAGAATGTAAAAGGCCTGAAGAAGAATCTAAATGTGTTTTCATTCTGCAGATGACTAACATAAGCCAAATAATTTTGTACCATAAGTTAAGGATGACCCTAGACGTGCTATTATGAACAATTCACATTCATGCAAAGGGTTGCAAGAAGAGCTTGGTTGTTCAGCTCCATCTTGATTCTTCCAGACTTCAGTCACTGGAGAAAGATTCCAACTGTCAGACGTCAATATGTGACAGCTTTGCCTTGGATATTGTTTACACATCACCTGTCCAAACTCTTGGAATTCTGATATGAAGAGACCCGATTCTGCAAGAGACTAAAGCAAACCAAAATAACCCCATCCCCCAACTAAAAATACCACCCCGCTGATTTCAGACTGAAGTTACACCTTAATAACTCCCACATACTTCTTGCATTAGAGTTTCAACAGCTGGATGATCATCCCTCCAGGAATACTGCTTCCTATCACTCAGTTTTGTCAAAATGAAGTCTCCTAGGTTAATGCCTTTTTATCCTTTTTCCTTTTCTTTCTGCAAGTGCCTGTCGTTAATGAATTTTTAACTCTTGACAAAGCTGATAAGTAAGTTATTTTTAAGGAATTGCAAATCTGCATGTAGCTATTTGGCAACAGTAAGTTCTGTTTATTTGTTAGAGAGCAAAATAATGGGCAATGAATTCCACTGCCACCGGCAGTCAAAACTTCTCTAATATGCCTCTATTTCTGCATTAGTTTAGGGTGAAACACGACCAAATCTCTTCCAGACAAAAGGCAGTTCTGTCAGTGGACTGTTTCACTGAGATAAGAATAAAGGAAAAATAAGTCTTTATGCTTTTAGCACAGATTGTTTACCTTGTGATAGATGTAGGCAAGTCTATCATTGGGGAAAGTTGCATTTCAGTTGACATGATTGAAAAGTATATTAAATCTCTTTTTTTTTTTAGCAAACTATGACCAGAGTTAACTCTTTCTGTTAAATCCTGTTTTAATATATTGGCCTATCTTTTTCTGTTGTTTTGTTTGTTTTTTTTTTTTTTTAAAAAGAAAAACAAAGAAACAAACAAACAAAAAAACAAACCACAAACATTTCTGTAACCATGAAATGCAATCTCTTTGCTACCAGCTCAGTATCAGATTTTAGCAATTACACAGTCGTTTTTCTTCCCTGACAGTTAAAGTCACAGGGCAAAGCTGCCATTTACTTTATTGAGACCAGGATTTGAACTACTTTGTCTTGACTTATCCAGGCTGGAAAGTCTTCTGTGTTGTCTCTGTTATTCCCCTTTTGCAACCAAAGTAATACCACACTTCCATCCAAACGAGGCCAGCACTCCCCTAGAGAGCCTCTGTTATTCCTAAAGACAAGCAGTATGTTCAGCACTATTTCTGTAGAAAATAGGCATAATCCATGCTTGAAAGGTCATGAAGCTCTTAGACTTCCAAATTCAGAGATCTCAGATTTAAAGTTTAATGCTAAATCTTGCAAACATACTTAAAATTTTACATACATGAGTTCTGTTGGCTTCAATGGAATTACTGTTCTTAAGTTAAGCATATGAATATGGCTTTGTACAATCAGGGTTTAAAGAGATGAAGTGGAGAAGTTGAAAATTTTGGGAAGCTGAAAGGAAGCATAGGTTCTGAGTAAAATGTGTAAGGACATAGTTATCTATTCAGATACTTTATTGAGTGAACATGCATATGTGTGTGAGTGCTGACCGAAATATGTCACTACATAATCCAGCTCCAATGACCAGCCTGCCACTTCTAACTGCTAAGAAGAACAGTTTCAGGAAAAATCCAACTTACCCTCTGTATATCTGGATCAATAAAACTCACAAGGTGTGGACACTTCAGAGAATGTAGCCTCCAATCTCTACTAAGTCTCGCTTGAGTTTATTTATGGATGTAGAACTAAGCAAGTGGCACGTTCCTGACATATAGGTTAATCCTGCTGCTTAATTTCATATCTTTGCTCAAATATACCACTAAAATTTGCCTGATAAAATCTACGAGAATTCAAAAATAACAAGGCAACATATTTTCCTAGCCTTTTGCAGAAGTTTTACTGCTGCTGCTGCTACTTCCTCAAAAACTGCAGCCCGACCTACACACTGGTCATGGAAATATTTGGGTCAAACAGTAAGAGTTTGGGGAAGTTACAAGGAACAAGTAGCCTAATGTTTTTAAAAGTATACCAGGTAATCATGATTATAGGCCATACCACCTGCACGACATATAAATTCTATATTTTTCTTCAGTTTCATAGAAGAAACAAATACCAAACTGGGACAATTTTAAGGAAATTCCTGCCTTTTTTAGGATGTTTCACAAAGCTTGAATTAATGGAGCTAGGAACCCATCCAGTGATTTACAGCTACAGTTATAACACAGATAAACAGAAGACAAACAAATGTTTACATCAAAACCTTTATTATCAGTCTAATAATAAGACTGGAAGTTTTAGTAATGAAAGGATTTTTCTCTTTGTCTTTACGCAAAGTCACTATTAGAAGTTGAATAGCACTTTGAAAAGTCAACACACGAAGTCAATTCAGCTTTCTATTCTCAAGTTTTATCAGAAGTACATATTCAGTAAGGGAAAACTTCCACTTTTTTTGTGGATAGTTTTGCTTGACTAAGGCACTAGAAATTGGGCTATGCTAATTACTTAGAGCCTAAATTATCATACACTAAGCACTAGCCTGAGCTACTATATCACTAGAGTAGTTTTGTGGCTCTCTGACCCTCAATGTTACAGACTGATTCATTTTCATATGGACTTTATATTGTGTCATATTTATTACAATTTAGTGCATTATAGTTCACTTAAAATATGTTTACCATCATTCAAAATGAAAGGGGGGCAGTTTGTCACAGAGGTTTCTCATCTGTCCGTGCACTGCGGCAGATTAAATGAACAAGACACTTCTTCCAGTATCTTGGAGTTGCCCATACTGTGGTGTGTATGTTCTACAGTATATATATTTCTTCAGCAGAACATGGACCAGAGAAAATCCTGTCTCTAATAAAATATCTGGTCCCAATGCAAAATGTTTCCTAATGATGGAAGAGTAAGCTTCTGTGTATAGAGAAAATATTGGCTTACCAATCAACCATCTGGTGTATAGTGGGAATGGTCCGAGTAGCTTTCTCAGTTGGAACATTTGGAAAATGAATATATTGTTGCTACAGCTCAGACTGTTGGCCATGATGTTTGTGATAATGTTGTTGATTTACCAGATGTCCTGCAAATTCCTGGTGTGGTAGTGTTTCCTGCTCCTACTGAAGTCTTCATTATGTAGTGGGTTTATGATTGCAGTCATTTCTCACAGAGTAGGAGGGAGCTGGGAACTGTGTCCAAGCACAGCATGGAATCCATCATCCACTCGCCATTCAGTTTGCAAATCAAAATCTACCAACATGTTGCTTCTAGATCTCTAAAAATTACATGGGAATACATGTAAAGACTTGACTAATACCATTGGCATCATTTACCACTTTTCTAAATCACACAATGCCCAATGCAGATGCTTACACATCTATCTTCATGTAAGCATGCCCAGCCCCTTTTCCTACTTTCAAACTAAGAGGCAGGAATACAAATGGGAGCACTAAAGGCTGTGTTCACTCATTATGCTCAAGAAGTGCATCTGAGGTTTGAATAAGTATGCCTCACCACTCTGTTCCTTTTCTGTTACAGTAGATTAATGAAGATAATATATGATGTACAGCTGAGCACCTAGGCTTTGACTGAAGAAATTAACTTATCTCTTTTACTTTCAAAATGAATAAGCACATGTACTGCTTTCTCTTTTATAGTTTGTCTTGTCAATTCATAGATGAGCTATATGAGTACCTTTAGTGCAGAAGGTAATGGAGACCAAGGCACATCTACACAGAAATAACTGTTTTTCACAAGACTAGCAAATGCATCAGTCTATTTTTATCTTGATCCTGACATGCTCACCATTCTTGTCTTCATGGTGTGAACATTGCTCAGTCAGCACACTTCGGACATAATGGCACCTTACAGGCCTGAAGTAAAAATTGTCACTGGTTTAGAAAAAGTCAAAAAAATGCACAAAGACCTTTAAATGTCAGTTTGGCTCTGGAACAAAAAATCAAACAAGAAATACAAACAAGTATGAAAAATATATAAACACCATTTACAAATTTAACAGGTAAACAACATTTTGTTCATCCTGCACTTTGTTTTGATTCCAGTAGGAATGTTTAAAAGTTAAATTACTAATTTTAATTCAATGAATTTATATTGCCTAAGTACTGAGATCCTGAACTACCTAATGGATATTTAAAAGATGAACTTACCTTTGTCACAGGCATCTTAAGTTATATAATACTCAGCTTGGCTAAGTATCAGAATAAACAGTAATTTTTGGCAGCAGTACGTAGGGGCCCAGGGAGCTGCCATAGAGGCATGTGGTTCAGGTAGCATAGTCTTCTGCACACCACAGAATTACATTCTGTGACTATTGCAGACAAGTCTGGTTTTAGTGGATATTTATGAAAAGTCATAGAGAAAATACCAACACATCTGTGATTAGGTGGATCCAACGTCCACAAAATCTGATACTGGAGGCTTGGTATTCCGGACTAACTATGGCACAGCATCAATAACAAATCTGCCTCCCAGCTCAATATTAATTTTTTTTTACAACTAGGGAGCAGAATTGGATGGCAGTAGGGGGAAAAAAAAATCAAGAAGAAGGAAGATTATTCACGCCTCATGCTTCATGAAAGAGAGTGACTTTTTCTGTGTTTGAAAATAGATCCTAGGCTACATGTTGACTATGGGCTATTAATCTGAAAACAGAAAATAGCATAATATATATTACTTGTGTCATTTTCACATTCAGAAGCAGGTAATCTTTCTGAGATATATCCAATTTTCATACGAAGGAGTGTAGGTTTTCTCATGAAAGTTTCACTACTGCTTTATTCAGATAGATTGGAAAACCTTCTTTCTTTCATATAAAGTCTATCTCCAGGCTATTCAGATCCAGCTACAGCGAGAAACTATAAACCAATTTCCGTCAGTGAGAGCAAATTTTACAAAGCCTCTCTTGTAAAAGAAAATTAAGACAGAAAATATTTAATTTGTACTGAAGAAATGGTGATTCCACATGGCTGATCACACTGACTTTTCCCTGTGTGAGATTCCTCATTCCTCATCTCATCGCCAAGAGCTGTCTTTTAGCACATGCAATTTCCACCAATATTCTGGATTCTTCCCAGGTGAGTTTCACACAAAAATATGAGAGGCATGGTGCAGCTGGTACCGCTCAGAGTTCCTCACTAGGTAACTAGAAACATCCAGGTAGGGAACCTGCAAACAATTATGTGTTTTATTAGGGCTCACTGTATGTTTCACTGCTGAAAGGTGTTGCTTCAGCTCAGAGAATCAGTTGTAGTGCGATGAAATGGTCACTTGAAGAGTTGTCCCAGGTGTTTTAGACAAGCAACTCGCATTAGCACAGACCTCTCAAAAGTAATGTTTACAAGACTGTTACGATCAGCAATTTCCAAGCTGTTTCCAATTGTGACTACACTTCCAGTTGAGATACACTTGCAGAAAGAATTTAATTTCTTTCAGATGAATGCTCCTTCTCACAACGATTATCTATGGAATTGCTGCCTCTGCTGTGTCCCACTCCATAATATTGTCAGTAGGCAAGACTGAGGCAAAAACAAAAACAAAACCTCATTTTTTTTTATATGCTAGCTTTTATAAGTCTGGCTGTGTTTAAAACATTGTTGATTCAAATAACTCCAACCCCTACCTCTCTGCTGGCAGATATCACACCAGTAATAAAGTCTGCAAAAAAAGAAGGCACAGCTCAAGTATCTTAGCCTGACTGGTTTTAGCTCACACTGCTGATGAAGGTGGATTTAACTAAAATGCCAGAATGTAAAGGGGAGCAGGTGGAGTGCTGGCAATTCCTTTATGCCAATTTCCATGAGGGCAGTGGCATCCTCTGGCAGAGAGGTAGGACAGACAACTGGGGACAGTAACATCTTAAGTTATCCCAGCAAGACTTGCCAGAGTTTTTATGTCACCGTTCCTACACAACTGCAATTTCCATTCAACAGCAATTCCATCTAGAGGTCAAATATCCAGATTTCTCAGTGGCAAATCTGTTAACCCTTAACCTTTCTCTTTAACAGGAAAAGAAAAGAACAAAAAAAGATAAAGATAAAGAGGAAGTGAAAATTTCAGTAAGCACTGAAATTGGGTTCAACCCAGTTTTATGAACCCAAGTTGTTCCCTTAATCAGCTCCTGTTTGGAGAAAATTTGTATCTCACCTTACCTCATCCCTATTTTGGGGTCAGGTCCTTTTCTTTCTGCATTGGCATTCTGGTTCCCAATGCTTTCTTTGAAAGTAGTGAATTTCATGCTTATTTCCTGAAGGAATTTCTTTTCCCCAGAAGCTGTATGTACAGCAAATGGACCATAACACATTTATGAATTGTGTCCTTAGTAGTTCTTGAGTTGGTAAAGCATTTAAAAGTATTAAGTCTAATCATTCTGGCTAGTTGTAGGTTGTACATTGCCTGTTGGGACTCTGGACTTCCAGATATGTCATAAATCTTTCTCCGGATATTGCAGTTGGTTGCCTTTTTCTCTTCATCATTAAGTGATGGGGCTGATGGAGATCAGCTGCTTCACTTTGTAAATGGTTAGCATTCTCTCACCTGCTCTGCATGACTACTGAACTGAGGTATGTTGTGACAGTCTGCCTGCTCTTCCCTGTTCAGATTAATGAATACAGCTTTAACTGTTAATTCAAAGGCAGTCAAGCTTATATCCAACAATTAGAGTACAACTTCCTTATTCAGATAGTGTATGTGTAATTTGGCATGGTCTTTTATACCAGTTTGGGGTTAAAATGTGTTTCAGCTCTAAAACTGACTTTGTTAAAAGAGCGTAAGGATTCAGGGGGCTCCATGTTTATTTTCCCCCAGAGACATCCAAGGGAAATTCACTAATTTCCCACACAAAGACGTTTTTGCTCCAACTGCCAGCCTGCAGATTCAACCTGAGTTAGGGAAACTTGTCTTCCTTCCACAATTATTTCCAGTAATAAATATACTACAGCCCAAATTTTGCCCTTAGTTATGTCTGAGCAACCCAAATGAAAACAAAAAGATGATAGTATTCCCCTATGATGGATCAATCCCAATCTGTAGCAAGTGCTCAGCTCTGCAGCAGGCAGGGGCCTTGGCTGAATGGCACTGGCTGGAATGAAGCTCTCACAAACCTCTTCTTGTCCCATCCTGAGTGTATGTAGGAAACCGTTCATTTTACCATACGCCCTGATACAAATAGGCTTCCCAATGTTTGCCTCAATCGTAAACATTCATACATAATGACAGTGTGTGAGTCAAAGACAGGTTCCACTAATGTGAGAGGTAAACTCTCTCAGTTAATATCACATGGGTTTTTCTCATCGTCTCCCCCTCTTTATTGAACATTCACTATGAAATGTAGAATCAGACTTTGAAACACCAGCTTGTTTAAGGTTCTCAGGGAATTTACACATTTAGTGGAAACAGTCTAGTTATGCATGTAAACAGGAATAATATTTCTGCAAAACACAACTCAGAAGATCTGTATTCAGTGCCTAGTCCTAACTCTAATTTCCATAGGCTTAGTATTTTGCTGTAAAATGGCAACACCACCACTTTACTTTCAGCAAAAACGTTTAAAACTTGTCTTTTCCAACAGATAAGTAAATGCACTGTCACTGCAGATCCTCATCTCAGCTGATGTCTCTAGGGGGTAATATAAATATTAAAGATAACAAGTGAATACTTTGTTATAGACCTATCTCCAAAGCTTCATTGAATTACTCCAAAATGTACAATTTCTCTGCATTGGAACCATGAACCTCATAAAATGTCATTAAATCCTGGCAAATGAGAGACACCTTTTACATTCCAGAGACACAATATAAAACACCAAGTGATATTTAAGCAAGAAAGAAAAGCCAATGCCAGTGTAAATATCTGAGAAGCCAGCAACTTTGCTACATGACTGACACCTCCACCTCTTACTTGGTGGACCTTAGAGTAGGAGGAGGGGTTGGATCAGAGACTTCTTAAAACATTGCTCTGTCAGGATAATAAATCAGAATTTATTTTTTTTCACACTTTTCTACACTTTTAAAGAGTATTTAGAACCATTTGATGCAGACTATCTGTTTCAGATGCCAGGAAACTTTGTGTTTCAAAATGCGTGTCCCGAATGAGCTGAGTTGACTTCAGCTTTTGGCATGTGGTTGAAGGTTGCTGTTCTGAAGTGCCTCCAGGGACAGGCACCTAAAGTCTGATGAAGTTTGCACTTGTTGGAATTAGGTGGTCCAAAACAAACCCAGTGTTGTTAGCATGGCCTTGGTTTGGTCATTAAACACTCCTCCATCTCCCATCTGAGAGACATTAAAGCCTGAATCAGTACTATGAAACATCTAAGAAATGGAAAAGGGACCATTTGAGAAACAAATAATTTCTTTGTTTTTTTTGTCAAACTTCAGGAGTTGTTACCTAAGTAAAATACAAAGCCACAAACACAAAAATGCAATCAGTGACAGGCACATAGTAGGAGAGCAAGCAGCCCCAGATCAAGATTCAAGCCCCAGACTGAGCGCACTAAATTTATACAGTCCAAGTCCTTGTAGCACTGATGCTGCCTAATTAGCCAGATGCCATCATCCTACACAGCCAAAAGGAAAACATTTAATGCCAAAATCTCAGCACTGTCACCTGGATTTATTTCAGGAACTTTCTTTTTTCCTCTCTGCCCACTTGCAGGGTTAAGCTTTCAACAGGGTACGAGTGAGACCAGCCCCTATAGCATTAGCATTAAAAGGTGGCTAAGGATGGAGGGCAGCCATCACCAGCCCCAGAGAGAAGGCAGCGCTCATGACACAGCGCCCTGAGACCTCACCAATCCGCCCCTGCTTGCTCTCGCTTTCTCTGGCAGTCACAGGTTTAATGCTGTGTCTCTGTAGCTTTCCAGAACTTAAAAAAAAAAAAATAGAAAGAAAGGAAAAAAAAAAAAAAGAGCTGTATTAGAAGCTAATAGTCCACTTTCACAGCTACACTGCAACTAAATGTAATCTTTCTCCTCCTGTGTGACAGCCTTTTTGTGCATTAGATTGGAATAGACTGTTCCTGCCACTGTCCAACATCACGCTGACTTCAATGACTTTGTAAACACAGCCCAAGACATTAACAGCGTGAGCGCACGCTTGTGGACGGGGCCAGCACTTCGGGCGTGCGTATTGTCGGTAGCGGGGCACTGTCAAGGTTTAATCGGGTCAGGTGACTCTCTATTTCATCCCTGAACTGCTGCGGTAGATCTGAGTTAGGCAGCTGGGCATTCACGATGGGGATATCGCCCAAATAGTTTTCATTACACGCCCTCAGAGGAATCACTGAAAAGTGCTGTCTTTTTCACTTGAAATGGACGTAACTATAGCCTGCCAGTCTTTTTGCTCCACCTTTGTCTTTAATAAGCTCTTAAAACTCACTTCTTTGAGGCTCTATGGAAAGAGTAACCTTAGCAGAGAACACAGCTGTTTCTCAAAGTAAAATCCCCTTGAAACCCACATTTTGTTTAATTCTCAGGGTGGAGAGGAGGGAGGGAAAGAAGAGATATACAAATTTTTAATATGATGATATGTTTCCAATCAAGGTTTACAAGATCCTACACAGCATGGTTTGCAACGGAATGCTGAGTGCTGCTACCTGAAAAGAAACATGCCTTTTAATTATTATTTATTCTTCTCTTTCTTTCTCTTTTCTATTTCAGAGAATAACAAGACTTGTGCAGAGAGGAAGAGAAGACAGAGTCTGCAAGATATTCCCCCAAACACACCAGCTAGTTAAAGCGTATGAATGTGTAGACAATAAAGTTCACACCAGACAGTTAATGAAGCTGGGGAAAAAAATGTGAATTGGAGTGTAATGAAAAATTCATACTTTCAGCGCATGAAAAATAAGTGAATGCCCTTTAATTGTTCAGTTTACTTGCAGAGAGGACAGCTTGAATAAATTGAAAAATTATTCCAGGTTGTTAAAAGGAATAATGCCCAGTTCTCTGCACCTTGCGTTAAATCCTTCAACCCTGTTGGACATGTGATGTGAGGAAGTGAACTAACGCAGTCTCTGATAGCCCACAGACCCAGGGACAAACAGGGAGCAACTGTGTGGGCAGGAAACTGGACTCATCCTTTTCCACCCTATCAATCATGGGCTACAAAAGAAAGTTGAGGTGGATGCTGGAGAGCTGGGGAGCAAGGAATTGGGATCTTCAGCCAGAGGGAAGGAAGGTAACCACTGCCACCACTGCTGGAAGGACTAGCTAGGAAGAATTATGGCCAAGAAGAGGCCTCTTCCTCCATTTTCCAGCAGTGTAGCACCTCTCTCCATGTTCTCCATGTTCTTATACCAAGAGCATAAATCTTTTCCAGACTGCCTTTCCAATCAGGCTGGGAAAGGAGGAAGGGAGGAACCAACACCATCTGCAAGCCTGCAGTTAGAGAAAGACTACAATGGTACTGGTTAGTGGAACCCTCGTGAATGGAGAGAATGAGCTGGGAGCAAAGGTGTAGGAGGAAGGTAGGGAGGTCTGATGAGATGCTGAGAGCAAATAGGGAACTGGGACTAGCTGCATAAGGGTTCTGTCATTGCTTTCTCTATGTACAGATGCCTCCCATATGGTTTCTTGCACTTCTGAGAAGATTTTAGCACCTATGCTCTTGTCCGTGTCTTACATCAATATCCTTGAAGACTGTTTGCTTGTTAAATGTTTACTTCAGTGGATCTGCATACACTTTTATAGCACTTATTTCGTGTCTTTCATCAATAAAGCACTTGAAAAATGCTTGACTAACCCCCCAAATAGCACCACTTTCATTGAAAAGTGAAAATTTAAAAATGTAAATTAATGTAAAAAAAAATAATATAGGAAAAGGGAGGCAAGAGAAATGACCTACAGAAGCTCCCAAATGAAGTTCATGTCACAGTCAGGACCTGCAGCTCCTTTCTCTGCTACTCTCTGTTACAGCTCCCCAAACACACTTTCACAATGACAAGACGCCCCAATGCTATTCAATGACCATATTGCATCAGCTGAGTTTCTCACTGCAGGAACTGACAATTCATTATTCTTTAAAGAAATGTGATGGGGGGCACTAGGAGTTCAAGTATAACCCCACTGAACAAAAAGCCTTCCACTGATGCTAAAGTTAAAGATTTTGTCTGATATCTTTAAAAACAACCAATCATAGAGTGGCTGAAAGGAATTTACCTTGGTTTTGTACTCCAAGTACAATAATTTGTCGCAAGAGGGTTTTATGTCCTCTTCACTGTGAACAGTGTAGCAAAGCAACTCTTTTAAGCAGCTTGTAGTGACATAAATGGGCAAGAAATGTCTCCATTCTGGCATTCTTGGGCATTTTTTTTAATGACAGTCTAAAATGCCAAGTGAATTGTTTCAATTTCACAGCCATTAGCAGAAGAAAAGACCAAGTAGGTCAAGACTGTCACGTTAGAAGCACTTAAATAAATAATAGTAATAGTCTGACACCCGACCAAAGGAGGATTTTTCCCTTTAGCACATCTACTAGTTCTTTGTTGAGTCTGGTTTGAACATGCTATAATTAAAACACAGTGCAGCCTGAAGTCAGTGAAGTTACAGCTAGGGAAATTTGCCCATTATTTTCCAAGCAGATAATCATCAGTTATCATTAGTCAAGCTATTCAGGCAGTGGGCAATATACATGGATTACTTTTAGATCATGTACATGCCTTTGCTCTTTTTATTTCTACAGAAGTGAAAAAAAAGTAAACTTAATTCTATGAAGTACTAGAGTCAAATTTCAGTCATGTACAGGACAGCAAAGCAGAGTTTTGTAAAAGCTGATATGTTGGCATGAGGGGACTTTCTTCTAGAAAAATCTAAACCTTTTGCTGGTAACAACATGACAGCACATCCTTAATTTCATTCAAGCCTCTACAGAAACTAAGGCTACACAGGCTCATCAAGAGTATACAAGATACACTGAACTAAAAATAAAAAGAGCAATGTGACTCTACATATAGGCTTTTTCACACACTATTATATCTTTCAGCTGTCATCATTAACTGCAATTCCAGAAATGTCTTGTTGTTCTGTTGCCTTTGAAAAATGCATACAGTGATTAGGATAGATTTTACTTGGATATGCTGAAAAAAAATTCCATGGCAGGTATATGCTGCTTTCAGTATGTTTCTGCAACATGTGTTCATTATTATAATGATTGAATCTGAAAATTTATACATCTCTAGAGGGAAAAAAAAGCTAAAATTTGTAAATTGTTTTCCCAGGGCAATTAGAGTGAAAGTCAAAACTGGAAGACTAGTGGCAACAGAGATTTACATATTTGTATAAAAGATGAACCCTTTTGCCTATTCACTGTTTATCAGAAAAGGAAATAAAGAGAGATACAGTACTGCAACCTAAGAAAGCTGATAATGAGTTTTGCTGCACGATATCTGGTGGTTCTCGTAAAAATAACAACAGCAACAACATAACTAAGGTAGGACCCCATGGCAACAGCAAGCTATACAGTAGAAATTAAGATGGTATTGCTGATAGTAAGGATAGCTATCCTTTGCAAAGTGACTGATGGAATTATGTCAAATGATAGTCAACTTTGTACTGATTTCCTTGACATATAAAAGGCAATGACTCAGTGACTGTCACTTAATGTGCATCTGTTTTGAATGAATAGTAACATTCATCTGCTTCATAATAGGGATCCTGTTGTGAATAATATAATAAACATGTTCAAGGTAAAACCCATCAGAAGTGAACGTGTCAGTCAGTGTTAAAAATGCTGATTTGCAGATTCCTCCCCACTTCCACCCAAAACAAGATTAAGCACATATAGAAAAAAAATGTTCCCACACCAGGTAACAAATTTTAAGATCACAATAAAGCACAAACAATTTCCAGCTGAGAAAAAGAAAGTGTTTCTCCTGTATTAATCTACAACATGATATCAGTGTTGACTGGCTGGACTTTTGGGCAGGGTGCCATAAGTCATGACAACTGCAAGGTGCTTGACAAAACCTAAATAGGGTGAACTTAGTCATTGGTAGGGAATTCCACCTGAGGAACGCATTGGAGCAATATTATTTTCTTGTAGGTAAAATCTAACTTTTTAAATGTACTCTGTAACTAACAGTTTTGATACTGGGTTGATGTGTTCTGCATGCAAAGGTTCCAGAAGAGAGATTAATGGCACGGAAATTGAATAGAAGCCATGACACTATCACTCTTTCTGATGCCAAATGGTGGCACTTGACTGCATGGATGGGATTCGGTTGCATAAACATAGACAGCCAATGCCATCTGAAACATCCTAACATCTTCTAACATCCATGCAGGGCTGGCAGTCAGGATTGGCAGATCAATGCTCTCCTGAGCTTCAGCTGCTGCTCTGGAAGGGCATGTGTTTCCAACAGGGCTTGCATCACATATTCTATTCCAGACTTAGATACAGCATTTCAAATGGCACCAGTTATCTGTGTTAGACAACTGACACCATCTTCGCTGCCTAAAATTGGCTTCTAACAAATTTGAACTAGCAGAAAGCTACCGGGTCTCAAGCCCACAAATTTTTTTAACAGCCATTTGATTCCTCTCAACTCAGCTCTTCGCATACACTGTGTTATTTTAGTACAGTATTATGGGACTAATGCTACCGACCGAGCTGAAGTCCTAAAGTAGTTTGGTTATGTATGACCTTTCACTGTAAAACAACTCTGACACCTACCCCTGACTAAGCAAGATGATATAATGTAGCCTATCCATTACTCAGTACTATCCCTAACTGACAGGCATGAATTTATTTAACCTTATTCACATGAACTTAACGAGTCCATTTTCTTCCTGTTTTAATAGTTGGCAGAATATGGGCCTAAGCTGCTAGGTCTTATGCTCCCCTGTGGTATTTTCCTTCCTCATTCCCAGGATTGCATTGTGAAGTCACCATGAAAAATAGTCCATCATATTAAAAGGGGAACTAGAGAACTGAATAGTAGCAGGCACTTGATTCTTCATCATTGGATGGTAGCAAAAGCCAAGTGCTTTTTCAGTGGTTGACACTGGTTTTTTGTTTCCCACAGCAATTCTGGGGCATTATAGTTGCTCCTGCCCTTTGCAGGAGTAATTACCTTCAAGCAATGCTGCCTGTATGTTGTAGTTTTTGCCTCCTGCCCCACAGTTTCACCCATGAAAGCCTTAATTTGGCACTTTAAACATTAATATATCGCTTTACATCTTCAAAGCAGTGTACATGCGTTAATTAAATTACATGCCTAGGAGAAAACAAAGAAGATACAAAAGCATTTTAAGCACACAGACAGACTATCAAGTTCTAGCACAACAAGAATAAATTAATAATGGCCTTTTATAATGACTGAAATGCATAGCTTTGTTTTTCTTCCAAGCAATAAACCGAATAAAATTATTATGAATAGAAATGTAACAGCTTTCATGTCCCAAGGCTGGTGGACCTGCAGACCTAGAAACCGCTATATGGTACTGGAAAAAAGGGGAGTCCCAAGCTTCCAAATGAAAAAGCATTTAATTCAAGTCCTGGGTTCCAAAGAAAATATTTTTTTTTTACATATGGAAAAGAGATTTTTGGCACAGGTTGGTACATTTACTGCACATGAAAACACAGATGGATAGGGCAGTATTTTCATATATGGAGACATCTTTCTATAGAATCTTGGGGTCACTTTTGACCAGGCAATAGCTGGTATTCAGAAGGTATTCAGAAAAGGTATAAACATCTCTTGGCCATTGGCACATCTCCAAATGCAAGTTGCTACCTAGACATGGAGGTGTACATAGTCCTTAGCCTTTGAACCATCCATGTTTTCACACACCAAGTTCCTTTGGCACCCAAAGTTCTGCTTTTGAGGATACTCAGTACAATTTAGCCTTGACCATGCTTAACAGTTTTCTGCCTCCCTCCCTTCCCAGCTTCATAAGGATCTACCAGCTCTACCAGGAGCACTCCTTCAGATTTAGGAGATTTTAATTCCATTTCTACCCCTGCCTAGGAAAATCTGATGATGACTTCATACTAGACTTTGGGAACATAAAAGTGTAATGGCGTCTCTTTCTTCTCCTGCACAGCAGTTGTAAAGGTCTGAACTACTCTTAGTCCTTCAAAGATATTCTGTCAAACTCACAGGGACGATAAAGACCTGGGCATCCTCTACAGTAGGAATCAGGTCTGGGAGACCCAGGGCAAAAAAGGCTTAAAACATTTTTTTTTCCAGATGTTGCCAATATAATTGTAGTAACTATCTGAGTTTTCTAGTAACTATCTTTGACAGTAAGTGGTTAGCATGCTGGTTTTTGTGCAACCCCTGCTTAATTAATTGTTCCTCTTCATTGTCTAAGGCACCTAATGTGGGTGATGCAAATTCCATCAGGTGGATGATTATGTACAAGTTAGCTGAGTCAACATTCAACCATTTTAATAACACGGCAACAGCTCCATCAAAGATTTTTTTACAAACCAATTATAAGCTGTAATTCCTCTTTCTGGTTTCTGTAATTGGGACTTTTGGTAGCTAAGGCATCTGGTTTTGCTGAGACTGACCTATATAATTCATACATTGCCACTTGTGAGTAATACAACCACCCAAATCTAGGTCATTAAAATTTTTCCAATACTCCACACTATTCGCTCTATAGAACTCCTTCATTCATATCAGAAAATTAGATTTGACTCATGGGAAAACAGTCTGTTGTTAGTCTTTTTAAATTGATTTCATTATTCCCACAAAAATGGAAAACGAGGAGCTGAGAGATTATTCACAGTGATGTCCATATTCATTTTAGTTTGCAAAACTAGTGTGTGTGTGTGTACGTGCATGCATGCATATATGTGTGTATGAGAGAGAGAGAAAAGGAAGGAAACAATCTTTTCACTTCTCTTTCTTGCCTCCTCTTCATTTAGAAATATTTATTTGTTGTGTGAAGCTAAAAATGTATAAAGCAAAAATATACCCCTCCCGGACACCTGTGATTTCTCAGCACCTTTTCCAGATTTTGAGTAGGAAGTCTAATCTCTTTAAGATGAACTAATTGCAACTCTTTTTTTTTTACCTTGAACAGAAGCAGGGGCAGGAGATAAAAGGTAAAAAAAGGACAATGGCATGGGCTGAGCTATGTCATTCTTTCCTTGTACTGATCAATATGTGAAGCTCATTGTAGTACACTTCCAGCTTTGCTTTTGTAACACAGATCAAGCTGGGTCAATGAGACAATCCTTTAAACCTTCTTTCTTCTGCAGTCTGCGGACAACTTGTGAACCGAGTCTTCTGCTGGATAACTACAACAGCACCTGCTTTCAAATGAGGTTTGCTCATAAGCAGTTCTTTGTGTCACTTTTTTGTGTGCTACTCACTGACTGCCATCAGTGACTTAAGAAGAACAGCATATTCTAAAGCCTTTGATCCTAAGAGCTCTTACTCATGCAAGTTGTTCTCAGTCACACCAGAAGTCCCATTGAAGTACTGGATAAGAAAAATTAAATAGCATTATGTGTATAATTGTACGAAACATGAGAGAAAATAACATCCAAAATCAGAAAACCTTTTTTTCAAGGGGAACTGCATTTGGGGGAAAGAATAAAACAGTTCAGAAACACAAAAATATAATTCAGCAATATTTCATGGGAAACCATTTCATATTCAATTTCAAAGCCAGAGGTTTAGTGGACAACCTTTGCCAAGAGAAGGGATGTATTCTATAGAAAATATTCTGGCAAAAGTCATGAATTCTGCAACACCTTTATCACAACTGGTCTGCACTTGTATCCTATATCCAATATAATCAGGAAGGCAATTCAGTTTTCACAACCTGCTTTTGGTGTGCCTATATGATACTCAAAGCCCAGCTTAACACCAGTGACAAGTCTCCTCTTCTTCCAGCAGTGATACTGGCTGTAGTACACCAAAGACTCTTTCTGCAGGTGCAGTGAACACCATATACCTTTTTGCTCTTCTGCATTGCTCTGATTGTCATAGCCTTTGTTATTACCTACACTTAGTTAGCTGGGTCCATCTGACTGAGAGGCAAGAAGCTTTTTTTCTGTCTCTTTCCACTGGTACAAGTGAGCCAGGAACAATCTCATTCAGGGAAACAGATTTACAGGTGAAAAAAAATGACAACATGGGAGATCATAATGCCCAAATTGTTACAAAAGATCCACTGGAGAAAAAAAAAGGGAATTATATTTATATTTTCTGCCATTTTTATATTAATTAACTTTAATACTCTCCCTCCCCTAAAAATCTACACAACCAATAGTGTATACAAACAACTGATTTCTGAGAATGGACCTCTTTGTAAGGTTCAAAGGTACATCATTCACTAACACCCTAGAATAGTCCCATGCTGATAAATCATGTCTGGATAGATATCCCTGCAAGTGTTACTGTCAGAGACATTAGAGTGACATTGGTTATGCATTTTCATCATTTTCAGTAGATATTACTGAAAGTATCTACCAGAACGTAAGAAACAGCACTTCCCCCACAGTGAATACCATAGCGTCTTAAAAACCTAATAAAGTAAATGTAATGAAACAAACTAAAAAGATATCATTTCAAAACAAATTGGTTTCCTGTTTAGTAGTGTAGCTTCAGGTATGGGAACATATATATTTAATATATTCCATAATACTGAAATTCTCTTGAAGAAATCCAAGTACTTTTTTTTTCCTCAGTTATAAAAAGCAGTATTCCATAGGCAAGAGTTAAAAACTCTTTTTTAGAAGTAAGTCCTACCCAAGCCCTATAAAGAGTAGGTGACCTCAAAAAAGATCCAAGCTTCACTACACCAGAAACTGGGTGCCAGCACCGCACCCCTTCATAAAGGACATTATTTGGGAGATGCGTAGATGGTTTCCTGGCTCCTGTGAAATACCTGCTTAATACAAAATGCACAAATTGTTATGTGAAAACATGGTCTGAGAACTGCAAAAGTTGGGCACCTTTTGGGAACTCTCCAATAGTGCCTTGATGAAGAAGGGAACAAGGATGAAGAAGCAAACCATAATTATGAAATATTGAGCTGACAGAATCCTAAATTTATGTGAGAATTTAATTTTTCTGCTGGGTTAAAATTTGTGAGCATTAGTATGGGACCCAAATAGTGTTCACAAGTTTTCTCAAATATGTCTTAAATGAATCAATTTTCACCCACAACTGCTGTCAATAACTGTGGGCTTTCATGCCTTTAGAAAATAATTAAAAGCTTTAAACCAATGTTTATGTGCTACATGCAAATTATTATTTCAGGTGCTAACATAATTACTTGATGTTTCAGCATCCTTATGCTGAGGAACATCAAAACCAAAAAACATAACCTCTGTTTTAAATGGGATCTCTATATGTGTACCCTCAGCTCCAGTTCTGCAATGGAGTTTTTAGTTTAGTTCATGAACATAAGGATATAATTTCAGAGTATTAAAAAGGTACATCAGCATTCTCACTAGCCTTCCTAAAAACTCCAATCACACAGATAGAGTCACTCCTCTAGGACACACACACATCCCAAAATTATGTCATACCGCTGCTCTGAGATGTGAAAATTTATTGTGAAAAGGAATAATTTCTTGATTGAAGTGACATGTAAAAAACTTAAGACTCTGTTCTAGATAAAATGGTACCCTAGATAGGACTCAGGTGCCTAAACATCAACTGCCATGCCTCTTGTCTGCTGTAACCGAAAAGACAACAAGGAGCAAGCAGAGGTAACATAGGATCTACCAGAGGTCCATGCCCATGGGAAGTGCAAGTGACCATGAAGGATCTAAAGTGGCACTATGTGTCTGTGTTTAGGGATTCAAATGGAGCCTTCATGCTTAGCTACCAAGGAAAAAATATGCTGCCTAAAAAAATTCTAATTTTATTTTCTTTCTCTTTCAAAGATGCAGCAATCAGGCTCTGAAGTAAATGCATTTTGATGGAATTCTGCATTGTTACCAAGAATAAGCATGGCTACCATCTTATTCTCCGTTCCCTTGACACTGCTATCTCTGCCTTGCTTCTCTTCTGGATGCCGAGTTATTAATTTTGTGGCCTTGCAACACAATAGAATACAAGAAAAACACTGTAAAACTCACCCTAAACCAAAATTTAATACAATATCCATAAGTGTAATCTGTTATTTCTAATAGATATGGTGCTCTCTTGTTCTCTCTTTCTTTTTTCTTCTCATAATTGTGCTCATTAACTTCATGGTAGAAGAATGCCAATTCTTCTAAAAATTCAGGCAGCAGAGACTTTATTCACACATGTGTTTGTAAACAAAGATGCAGAAATCCCCAGAGGTTTTAGTCAGTCTTGGCAATAATATATAATATATAATAATATAATAATATATAATATATAATAATATATACACACACACACACACATATTGCTACATAGCAGAGGAACTACTGTGCAGTTTCCCTGTTTCGTGTTTTATTGGCTGGCATTACGAAAATTGATGAGCTGAAGAAACAAAGCTATTCTAAAGGCAGATTAACCAGGAATACTAGTGAAAGCATTGTCTCCTAAGATTCAAAGTGAAGTAAAGAAAAATGCTGTAATTACAAGTAACACAGTCCTTTGAGATTCCAACAATGTTAAAAATCAAGTGATTACCATTTAACTGCTTTCAATCAACTTTGATGTAATAACTTAACATGAGGGACTGAGAAAAACAGCAGTTAAGAAGAGTTGAGAATTATGTGGATAATAACCCCTTCGTTACAAAAGTGATTTTTACGCCTGAAAGATGATTGATTGACAGCCCCAAATGAAGTCCTCTGTGTAGCAGCAGAGAAAGTTCATTGTGGCCAGCCCTGAAACAAATCCTCTCCCTGCGTCACTAGTGCCTGAGATTGGGTTGGGAGGTTATCCGTAGGCAGGCTGGGTGCACAGATTTGCAGGGTGAAGTTCAACGGCATGTGAAAGTAGTCAAATTTTAAAAAGAGAGGGAAGATAGGGACGGTAGGGATATTAGCTTACTTGGGGTTTGAACAAAACAGGTTTAAAATGACCCTATATAACTAGCTATGTGTTTAATTAGCCTTCACATCATTATTTTGCAGAACTCTGAATTCTGGTCTCCTTTCAGGCTGGGGAGACTCTGCAAATTTCACTAAGTTGCCAAATATCTGAAGACAGCCCAGAGCTTGTGTAGGACAGTTAGGTAGCGTGACTGCAGGTGTATGTCCTATATGTAACTTGATCCATACACATGTAGTTAGCAAGTGGAAAGAAGGATTTGATCATCAGAGCAGTGAGAAAAAACAGAATGTGATATTATTATTTTCCTGCTATTATTTATTATTAATGACTTGATTCCTCTGAGAGGGGTTGACATCAATGTCAGTTGCCAGTTCTCGACACTTCTAAGGAACAGGCCTATTATTAATTAATTATTATTATTGTATTACTGCACCAGCTGTGTGATAGGGGATTTACAGACATATCCGGGCAGGATCCCTACATGAAATGTTTAAAAACTAAAACATGAAAATTACAAACAGCATTACAGACAAACGAGCGTGAGAAAGAGACAAAATGACAGCAGTGATTACGTTTGTTGCAGGGTCACTGAGCAAAACCCTAGACTCAGGGGAGTCCATAGGAACTTGGCTGCTGACCCCATAGGCTCAGGAGTTTGCTGCTTAGCTTTGCTTGACAGCGAACTCTCCTCTTGCTGATTCAGGGGGAGAGAAGGAGGGATTCAAGTCTATCTTCAGATGCCATTGCAGCACCAGCTGAGTTACAGGTCAGTGAAATGAGATGAAATATCAAAGCGCCTGGGTCACAGGCATAAAGTTTTGGCAGAAATTAACTTCTGGAAGGACACGAAGATGAGCATGAAGAAGTAGTTGGCGGTTAATTAGTGGAATACCCAAATTATTATGTCCAGGGAATGTGCCGTTTTTCCTCAGTGTTGAAAGGAACAGCTTATTCATGGTTATGTCCACTTCCTAAAATAGATGGAGCTGTTTTTTCTCTCAGTTATATGTATTTTAACTCAGTGAAAACTCAATGACTTCAGTGAATTTACTTATTTGACTACATGAGAAAAATGCTATCTCTGGATTAATCCAACCTAACTGAGGCTCCTAAGAGCATCTTTGCCCAAGGCTGTCCCTGCAGTAAATATAGGGAGACAATGACCTTCAGAAGATAATTCTGTCCACTTAAGAGATGAATCACCCTCTGGAGTTTTCTGTCTTTCTCCATATGGTGACCAGATTCCTAACTCCAGCATCTCAGCAAGGTACCTAAATTGAGTAGAATGAATCCACGCCTCTATGCCTATGCATAATTTAAATCTACACCTCCCCGTAGCTCTGCTGCAGACCAAGTAATTGCTGAGACCTAAGTGACAGCAAAAGATAGTCAATAGATAGGAAGACCACTAAGGACTGCTTGGATTACTTGCGTTTTGCAGGGCTCTTCAAGAGTGCTTTCTGCCTGTTAACATTTCACTTTTACTGTTCTTAAATGTCAGAACCTGACTGGACTTGTCTCTTTGTGAGAGGCATATAGTTAAGGTTTGTATCCTGCACCATGCTTATTTATTTACAGCCTATTTTGAAAAAAAGATTAGTTCAGTCAATCAAGGATTTTAATACATTTATATGGTGCAATGGTGTATAAGTTTATTGACTATGATTTCATGATGTGGAATGGGGAGAAAGTTATCTTGGAAAAATGTATTGTTATTTTATATGAAATTCATGATGCTATTAAGTTTTTCGTCTTGTATACTGTGGAGTGTAGCATTTCAGAGATAAACTATCTTGATGTTTTCATTTCAAAGACAGGTAATAAGTGGAATACAACAATTTCCTGGAAACCCCAGACAGGAATAATCTGCTTTATGCAACCAGTCACCATCCTGAGGCTCTTAAAAGAGTTTTACTTTATAGCCATTTTGAGAACCTGTAGGATTTGCAGTCATGGCACTGGCTGTATGGTAAAGATGGATTATCTGGTTAATAAATACAGGGAGTGGGACTAAGAAGAGGAATATATCATGGAAGCAAATGGCACTTGCATTAAGGGAGAACAGTAGGGAACTGCTGTAGATGGAAGCAGATAAAAATAAGGAATTTTGCTTTTTGACGTTGCTTTATGGATCATTCTGTCTGAGACAGTCCGTAATGAAACCGCTCAGTCTTGCTTCTCTCCCAGCATGATCCTTTTCTCCCATAATCTCACAGAACTGGACAATGTCTCTTGGCTTGCATGCTGAATGCCTTTGCCTCATTGTGCATGCCTCTTGCTGATTGGGTACATAGGTCCAGCATCTTTTGTCCATGCTCCAAATTCACAGGATGCCTTAAGAGATATAAGCATGTTAGGACAGCACTGTGTCCAGATGACTGTTCTCCATCAAGACATCCACAGGCACAGTGTCATTTTAACATTGTTATATATGTCTGGACTGAGAGAATATTACATTAAACTGGTTCAAAGGATGAAAAGAGATATTCTTGTCTACCTATGTTTAACATTTACAAACATATAGATTGTACCCAGTTATGTCTTAAGTCATGTATTTTTCACAGCAGCAGATCTGTTCTGTGCTTGTAGAGTGTCTAGCACTGGACACACTGGACTATAAAACAAGCCTCTGGGAAATAATCCAATGCTAGTAACAATAAAGAACAAATTAGCTATTAAAGAATGGTTTAAGTAAAGGGAAATGTGATATCTAAGTCTAACTACATGGTGGATATGACTTTGAGATATACTTCTTCATCCTTCTTTATTTAAAATATACATACAACACCAGTTTCTGAGATACAGGCTTAAATTAGTCTCAACTAAACCATTAGAAATCGATAGTAATGCTACCAAAATTGCTATCAAAAGCATCCTGATTTAACCTGATGTAGAAGGAAGCAGAATTAGATTGAAATTTCATTTGGAAGTAGTGTATTGATTACCACCATTTCACTTTTTGGTTACAGTAACATAAATCTGAAATAATTTCAGTGTAAATGAGCTCAGGATTTGGCTTTTTGGCAAGTTTTTGTGCCATGAGCCTATGTCATGGTAAAGGGAGAAAGAAAGATACCTCTAGAGAAAAACTGAACCCAGAAGTTGACTAAATCAACCTTAAGAAGTATTTACCTACCTTCATAAGCTACGCAATTGTTTGACAGTAACTTCATTTCCATCTTGCAGAATTATAAGTTCTTCCGTAAAAGTTCTTCTTTCTCTTTTCATACCCTATGACTCCATAGTAGAGCTCATTAGTCAGCAGAATTCTTCACTGAATTTCCCCAGAAATAGATCTGAACAAGGTTTTTGAATGAGAGGTATAATCAGGCAGTTCAGAGGTAACTTTCCATGTCTAGAATACTATAGGATCTGCAAATGCAGAGATCTTAGGGGACAGCTAGAAAGAGACTTCAGACACACTAAAAGAGAAATTATAAAAGTAAAACAAAATATGCAAAGAGAAAACAGAAAGACTACCTTTCAAAAAACTTCACATTGGATTCTGCTAAACATCTTTTCTTTTTCTCCCGACTTCATAAGGACCCGGCATGCCTTGGCCCAATTCTGTGGTGATTCCAGAACAATTACTTATTTCTTCCAGAACTGAACGCCTCTGTCTCACCAAGTGATCTAATAGGCAGAAGCAGCTTTTTCAGTTCAGAAATTAATACAAACTTCAATGGTCAAAATTTCCCACCTGTATTTTCTACAGAGATAAAATACAGGTTAGAATTTTTTGCTCCATCTGGAAACTGTTCTGACAACCTTTCTGCAGGAAGATGCACTTACGATTCTCAGTATGGAAAATGTGTTTCTTACCATCTGTTCCATATTTATAATTCTTTAGTTTATATTAAAGGAAACAGTAAACTACAGGGACATTATGCATGCAATTGAGGTTTTTATAAGGTTCAATAAATTCCCTCTTAACAATCAGTTTTAAGCCTACATAAATTCTAATCTTTCACCTGCTCTACATTTTACTTTCTCAGTTCCTCAATCAGTTTTGTTGCTCTATTCTCTACTTTAAAATCAGACAACAGTTTTACGACAAGGTAACAGGCTAAACTCCCTTTTCTAAGAGAGTTTGTGTGGAAGCATTTTGGCACCTAATCAAAACTAAAACCATAGAAATCACTGATTTTTATATTTGTCTGGCAAAAGGAAGAAATGAAAAAAAAATATTTCAGAAGAAACAGACTTTAAAAGTTCTGACTTTTCTTTCCAAATTGTCATTTTGTTGACACCAAGCAGCTCATTCCCAGAGTTTGTAAGAAATAAAGGTGATGATGACCTACATTTAGAAAATGATCAGAAAAGATCATCATCTTTGTTTTACCCAAAACTTAAGTTCTGTGAGGATGGTCAGGGGTGTTGGTAATCCAGATTCAGCTCCCTTCTGGGTGGACTAGAAACACCATAATCCATCAGTTATGAGACTGGGCAAATATTGGGCTGCCTTGGCATCCTTGCAGACCCAAGTAAGCGTACACTGGAGTAGGGACTGTAGCCCCACTCCCCTCAGGTGAGTGTCTTCCTCTACTGGCTAGACAGTTATATCAAATAACTGGTGACACATTTTACAGAGGGTTGAGTTACGTCTTCAGTATACCCAGCAATGAAGATCTCTCCTTGATTCAGAACCTCTTCCTGAAGTAAGTAGGCAGAAGACTTGAACAGGGCTTTTCCACAGGGAAGTCCCAAACTGCTAGGATGAAGCGTTCTTTGAAACACGGTTTCCTCTTTCCGTCTCGTTGGTGCTCTTCTACTTCATATACCACATAGAGACACTGACAGAAACAGCAAAGCAATGAGTCTGGATATCCAACCAGAGAGCAGTTCACCAGCACAGGAGACAGATTCCCATCCCTCGTCGAGCCTGCATTTAGTTATTTTTACAAGATGACACAGTATCAGGAAATCCCTACAGGAGTGGCACTTAGGGACTTCTGACAAGGATTCAAAACTTCTGGAAAGAAGAAGAAATTCATAACACTTTCTTCCATGTTTTAACCAACTGCTCTGACTCCTGCACTACTGGTAAATGAGAATAACTAATTTGCAATTTTGCAACATTTTCCTAAGCCAAAACAGTTTCACAAGTTAGCTGTGTCATCAGGACAATGAGAACCACAACTCTCAGTGAATTTTCTGTCTGCTGGAAAAAATGGTGACCCAATCAAAACTATCTGAGAATTAGTATTACTCATGACAGCTATGTTCTGTTGCTGCAAGTTGTTTTCTGTGCCTCATTAGGTCACATACCATTTTCATCACGTTTCTGTGTACTTTGTAAATACACAAAATGTTTCTGCTCTTCATGTCCATTTGAAGAATCCCTCTGACTTCACTCGGCATTTCTCAGATTTATGACAGATTATGACTCACTGCTCTTCCTGTCATCTAGGAAGACATGTGAAAAGGGTTAGTTTCAAATTAGCATTTGGAGTCTTTCAGTTTCATTCTTTTTCTGGTGACACAATCCTTGGCCTCTGGAAATTATACTGAGATTCACCCTGAAAAAGACTTGGTATCCAAGGAGACCCCCATTGACACTAATAATGATGTCCTTTGGCACAGTCTTCAACTTGCACTGATTTTGGTGCAAGCTTGTGGCCTAAGCCAGCAGCAAGCTCACTGCAACAAATGGAGAAGCTCGGTATTTACATCAACACAAGCAAGAGCAGAATCGGTTCTTACACATTTTTATGTTTTCATTTCCCTGTAGCCACGCTGTCACTACTGTCTCTTTCATTTGAGCACACAAATAAAAAGCAAAAAAGGAATAACATCTATATCGTGCAAGAAAAATTCTGTAGGAGGGATGTAGGTAAAAAACAGGGAAGAGGTACACGGCTGTTTTCTTGCAGGTTACCAAAGCACCTAGGGGCTTTAACACACATCTCCAGAAAATAAATAAGGCTTTTACGGAAAGACTGACAATTTCTAGGAAAAGCTAGATGTTGGTTCCAACTAGTGTATACTCTCAAAAATATTAAACAGTGATAAAAATACTGTTACTTAATAAACCAAAGGTAGTGCAATAACTACCTGCCAAAGTTAGCTCACAAATGACAAGTATTTTAAAGACACAGAGTTTTCTGGTTGCAGAAAAGGTTCTGCCAGTGGCTGAAACCACAACATGGACTGTTGTTTTCTTGGAAATTTCTAGAAATAAAATCAATGAGAAGATTAATATAAATTTTCCTGAGTCCTTTTTAATAAATAAAATAATTTATTTCATCATTTTTCTTTAAAAAGGGGGATTTGAGTATTTTAATTTGTTGAAAATAATAATTAACTTTCTGGCTATGTAAGCACACGGGACATAAAGCTGCAAAGGCAAAATGAGCCTTTTGGTGGGGGCTTTGGAAGAAATGCAAAGACAAGGGAAAGCAAGTGACCATTCTGCTACTAACCCCTCAGTAAGTTTTCCCAAAACAAGATCAGTGAGTTAAGGGGTCGATTTGTGTCTCACTGTCCTCACCTGGGACATTCATATCCTGGGTGTCACATTGTGCTGTGGTGACCAGCAGCACAGGAGCAGCTCAGCTGGCCCCAGAAGGAAGGTCATGGGATTTCTTCTTTTGCATGTGGACACTTTCCCATGAGTTACAACACAGATAAGGGCCAACCAAGTTGCAAGTTTGTTTATGTGGACACCTGTAGCTCAAATCCAAGCCTTTTATATGGCGTAGGCAACCTAAACTATGAGTGCCTCCCATGAGTTAATATAAGGAGGTCATGAGCATGCACCTCCTTCCTCCTTGATAAAAACAAAGATGGGTTTCTGTCCTGGGCTTACCTTGGTTAAACAGCACCCTCAACAATTCTCCATCGGTGTTGTGAGAGCTCCCTCTCCTGTTACAAAGGGCTCTATCAGCTGCTTTAAAGTCTCAGTTTGGGAGAGAGAATTTGAAATCAAATGTGCCTGCAATAAGATGGCATTGCAAGAGGAGTGATCTTTCATACACACAGTTCTTCAACTGTTTTAAATGGGCTGTCAAAATTAATTAAACACCAAAACTCAAGTAAACAGCCCATGTGATTATCAAGCATCCCTCTACCTTTATTTATCATTGAGTTCAACTTTCAACCCTATGATCACAATGAGAATTTGGTACCTTAAATAGGCTTTCAGTCATATCTGACTGATAGAGATAGATAAGGTAATACAAAGAACTTTTGTCATTCTTTCAGAGGTGGGGGGAAGAAGATGGGCTAGAACTGCTTCAGCTGGGGAAGTGAGTTGAATCTGTGTTTCCTGTAGCTGGATGAATATTCAGACATGAGGCTATGCACATTTTCAAAGAAAACATAAGCCACCACTGTACTTTTGTCTAAGATATCTCTTAGGCATGCCATAAGCAGTTTCTAAGAGCACCTGATCAGGCAGAGCCCCTTGGTGGACTTAGGTGAGAACTAAACACTTTTCATCCTCTCCAGACTGAACACTTCTAGACAGGCACAGAAGTAGAACATGAGGTTCTCAGGGAGTTTAAAGGTTAAAATCTGACACACCTCTAGAGGCAGCTTGTGAAGTTTTTCAAGGTTTGAATAAGAGCTGAGCAGGGATTTTCAGGTTGCAGATTTTGATGTCTGAATTCTTCCCGGTTCTCCTTGGAGGTACCAGTGTCTTTTTGATTTGCAGGATGTAAAAGCAGGGAGCTTCACTGCCCGTGGTGGGACTTCACACCTAAGCATCTGTCTAAATGCTTTAGAAAATGTGATTCATAGGTCATGACCACTACTATTCCACCCATTTCTTCTCTCCCACACAAAGCTTGCAATTAACTGGCAGGTAATAAGGATTATAAAACCTGTTTCTGCTGCCTTTTAAAGGTTTTTTTTAGATGCAGTCCATCGGTAGAGAGCATTTTGGTAATCTAATCAATATGTTTGTGGAGACAAAATAAAAAAGCACCTTTGGAAGATGTAGGCTACCTTTGCTCTATGCTTGCATTTGTGGGGACACAAAATACGATAACTACTTTTTTGCTACCTGATCATTTTCATGGGTAATTGTCAGGTTAAACTAAGGCTATTCTGTCTTTTCTAGGTAGTTGAAATAACAACATAGTTCCTTACCCACAACAGTTAATTATCAAACACAATCAGTTGGAAAGCTATTAAATAATTATAACATATTTTACAACTGCTAAAAAATGTATATGAATTTTATATGGTGATATTATCATATCCCTTGTTAATATTCCTCAACAGTTTAATAGAATGACTTATGACAATTAAGTACAGTAAACAGCTTTTATTACAGTTTTAACATAATTTTACACTATATTTTCTGCACACTAAATCACAGCTTCAGAGGAATCAGGGTGAAACATTAAAATGCCAATCATCTTGGGATCCTAAACGGGCAGGGGTGGGGAGTGTACTTAGTGCTAGAAAAGCTGGACTGATTGATCTCTGGGGATGGTGCTTGCTTCACTCAAGATACTCTGTAGGCCTTCAGAACAACCCTTAAAGAGCTGAGGATAAATTCTTGGGGCAAGCAAATTGAGCGGTGTGTGGAAAATACTAACATAGATCAAATTCATTGCTTTAAAGTCACTCTACAGAACAGTATGGATCTCTCCATTTTGTACCACAGCAACAATTGCCCCAGTATCATGGGATCCCCAGAGAATGCTGGTGGATTTTAGCCTTTGAACCTTTTTCTCTATTTGTGCTGCACTTTCTCAACTGCAGGACATCAATCCTGAGTTCCAGTTTTCTAACACTTTTTTATCCATGCAACCCATCAGCAGCTTGTTGGCAATAGCAAGTGTTGTTCTGAAGAATTGCAACAGTTAGCATGAGTTGGGACTAAGTAGCAGAGTTGTGAACCATGAACTTTAAGTTGCTTTCTGGTTCAAAAAAACCTTATTCCAAAAAATAACCCCAAAACAACCTTGAATGTTTTTTGTGTACTCAAGGAAAATAAAAAGCCAAGCTGCACCAACAACCTATTTAAAATCAAGAAGAAACAAACTTGTCTAAAAGCATCCCAAATAAGTAGCAACAGCAGGTGCTGACTGTGAGTGCCAGCAGTTTCTTCAGCAAGTCAGAAAAAGTGAGTGGGATTTGTAGGGATGAGTCACCAAGGAGGTATTCCCTACCCAGTACTGTAACCAGAGAAAAGGGGCAGAGGCAAAGACTCCAGAGGGAACCCAGGAAAAAGAAGAACCTGAGAGACTTCTAGGGAACTCTGGAGACCCCATGGCCCAGCCCCAGGACTATCCACCAAACAGATGGGACCATTGAACTGACCCACCTGACATTTGTCCCAGCCTACTTCATTGCTCCCATGAAGCAGAGAAGTGATGCGATTCATAAAAATGCATATATCTGTGATTAAAGATTATTCTCCTTACTGTCATTCATTTTGTAAATATGACAGGATGCCTTGGAAAATGGTATATAGCAGTGCAGAAGGGATACATACTGCTAGTTTAAACCACACTTCTATAAACTCACACTTTAGAAGTAGGGTGTGATTGAGAAAGGGTAGATATATTAAGAAATTTATAAAACATCAATAACTGTGATTTAATCATACTCTGCAAACTGATAAGTATCAGTACATGAAAAAGGAAAAACCCATTATTGTGTAAAATCATGAACAAACAAAGTATTATTGGGGTCCCAAATGCAGAAGCTTAAGATCCTTGACCACAGTCACCACTATTAGCTAAGGAGTTTAACAGTTATGGGGAAAAAAAGAAAAGGAACAGCAATCAAAATAATAGGATTCACTAGAAATATAATAAGATTCTACAGGAGCTCTTCTGGAAACATCTATCATTTAATAAAGATAATCAATAATTAAATTATTTATTCCTTATTTTGAATTGGCCATTCAAGGAATATAATCATCTGTTAAACGCAATGGTGTGATTAAAAAACAATGTTAAATTCAGATTTTTTTTCCTATAGGAACAGCTGGGTGATTCTCCACTCGTCTTACAAAGAGAAATCAGAACAGCTGTTGTAGGAGCCCCTGTGAACTACAGCTATATGCTACCAAACATCCAATATCCATTGATACCAAGAAAAATACTTAATCAGATGATTCTGCATTTGGTCATTTCAGATATATGCCAGCTCACTACCATAGAAACAGTTGTCTGACCATGCAGTGTCGAAGTAAATCAATGCAGACCAGAGCTGTGATTTCTATAGAGGATTAATTTCTCTCAAAGGTTCAAGGCATCTTCCAGCTTGTAACGTTGTCCTCAATTTCTGGGGAAATACTTGGGCTTGCTAGAAAGAGATGGGGTTATTCAGTAGGCTTCAGCTGAAACTGTTACAGACAAGAGATCTGGGATGGAGACTGAGCGCTGGTTCTATGATCACCCCTAAGCTGTTAGCTCATCCCTTTCCTTCATTTTGTAGACTTCCAACTAGGCCTTTCTAAGGAGCCCATGAAGGAGGTTAATGCTAAGCAGTATTGTTGGTAAGCAGTAGGTGTCAGTTGACCTTGGGGATCCAGACTTCCTTTAGCTAGTAATGTTGTTATAGACCAAGAGACCATTCTGGTGAATTTTCTAGTTATCTCACATGAGCTAGGTATGCTCACCTTCTTGTCATATTGTCCTCGATACATACAAAGAACAGTACATTTTGAGCTCACTTTCACTAGTTGTACCTGCAAAACTGTACTGACCTCTCTAGATGTTCTAGTTAGACATTCAAATGACATTTTCCATACAAAAGATGCTCACATGGTTACTTCAAGGCTGATGGGTGTCTCCCCATGGATACTCAGTGTCCTGGTACAGCCACTTACAATGTCAGCATCTGGCTGCCTGGCTTCCGAGAAATGATTCCTTACAGCTTTGCCTGAGAAAACAGCAAGAAGAAAAGCTCTTCAGCAACAAGTGAGATTCAGCAGAAGGACACCTGCTGTTGTACCCTGGCCTGCAAAGAGTCTTCCCAAAACTGACAGCCAGTTAGTTCCCCATGGTGAGGAAGTTGGACCAATCTGTCAAATGACTGATATGCATCTATTAAACTGTCTTTTGTAACTCCCAGTAAGATAGACTAACAAGATAACACTTTGAATAATGCATCTCAGGATAGGAAAATTATGAAACACAGATGCCTCACTGTCTTACAATCATATGTCATTCTTCTGTCCTACTTTATCTGCCTTTGACAAGTTGACTGGTAGTGGTAGGATAGTTATATGGGTTCTTTGTTTCCTCATGTGCGTTTTCTCAGCCTGAGATTGAACATTAACATGGCTTTCAATCAATTTTGCAAGTTATTAAATTTGTTCACCCCTACAGTAGGCGCATGCCAGTGGAAGCAGTGGATTGACCAAACCTAGCTCTTCTGTGAGAGACTTGATACACCTATGGCATGTACTAGGATCCTTTGCAAGGATAATCCTGACATCCGATCTCTGATATAATTAGCACAATTGCAAATTTTCACCAGGGATTTTCTGTTCTTGTCAAAATCTTTACCATAACAACCTTTGAATTACAATACAGCAGTAAGTGTACTACAGTGTTCAGCAGAGGAAAAGATACAGTAGGAACATCTCTAAATGAAATTAATTAGAATGGTTAATGTTCGTGAAGCACTTCGAAGATGGAAAGAGCTATAGTAGTGTTAAATTATAATCATTAGCATGCCAGATCCTGAAGGCCTTATTCATTTATTACCCATTTGTTACACAGGCTAAACTTCCATTCACTTCATCTGAAGATTTCTCTGAATGAGATATGACTGCCGATTTCAAAATTCATAAAATAATAATAATAAAAAATATGGATTAATACACCAATCAGTCTGTAAAACGTCTGTGTTCATAGCCCCTGGTACTCAAGTCTTCTTAGGAAAGAAGTACTTGGAAAATTCCTTGAACCAAATAGCTCCATTGTACATTTGATTTGCAAAAGTGAATAATATAAGCAA
>JAOXJM010000001.1:176231253-176252903 GCA_026413425.1 Tringa solitaria
GGGAAGGGAAGGGAAGGGAAGGGAAGGGAAGGGAAGGGAAGGGAACAACATGCTGGAGAAATGGGCCAGTAAAGACCTCGAGAAGTTCATCAAAAACAATTGTCAAGCCCTACAGCTGAGAGGGAATAGCCCCATGGACCAATACACACTGGGGTATGAATCATTGGAGGTAGGTGTACAACAGGTAGATCATGAGCTAGCAATGTGCCCTTGCAACAAAGAAGGACAGTGTCAACCTGGACTGCATGAGGAAGATTGTTGCCAGCGAGTCAACAGGGATGATCCTCCTCCTCCACTCAGTGTTGGTGGCACACATCGAGATTGCTGGGTCCAGTCCTGGGCTCCCCAGTACAAAACACACATGGACATACTAGAGAGAATCCAGCAAAGGGTCAAAGATCACTAAGGGCCTGGAGGATCTCTGATACAAAAAGAAGCTGAAAATGGGACTGTTCAGCCTGAAGAAGAGAAGGCTCTGCAAAGGTAGCACCTATGGCTGGTAGTCATTTAAAAATTGTTTACTTCAGAAAGAAAAGACCAGATCCTGCTCACTTTGGTCATCTAATTAATTCCTAGTGAAGCCAGCAAAACATCTTTGGAAAGGCAGTCAGAGGGATTTTAACTCATATCTTGTAAACTTCCTTTTTTCCCTGATGATATGGTTTCTGCATATAGTACACATCCCACGCAAAATTTCTTTGGTGAGTAGCCACCCATGGGGAGCATGCATCAAGTTGTGAGCTACAGTAATGTCCAGCTTTTACAGCTTTTGCTGATAGCTCAGCAGCTCCTCCAGTACTCCAAGGGTTTGTCAAGCAGTAAACAGAAGCTGCAGCTGGCCAGGATGCTAGAAGAAGAAAATGTAAATTTAAAACAAGGTCTCTTTCTGTCTTGCTTAGAGCCACATTAACAGTGAAAATCCATGTGGCAGGGGTGGGAGTGCCTGTGAGAAGACCTACATGCAGACTTCCTACAGAGAATTTAAAATATTGGTTAGCAATATCAACATATTTTGGCTGCATGCAAGTCCTTCCATATTATCATAGTGCCAGAAAAGTACACAGCACCTCTGAGTCAAATAAAAGTTCTGGTTCCTGCACATAATCTGCATTTAGGCAGAAGATAATAACTCATAGAGTGGGGAAGAGCAGATAATAGTTCCCCCAATAGTATCACGTGACAACTTGAGTTGATTTTAACTCTGTTGTGGCACTGTGCAGATATATATAGCAAACGTGTCTTGTAAGCCCATTGCAAACCCAAATTCCTGGAGAATTGGATAACTTCAGCACAGTGTGCCGCTGTAAGCCTCGTTGTGAGTCCTGGTAGAGCTACATAAGTACTTTGGTCACATAGGTATCCCACTCTGGGCATTTAAATTACAGTGTCTCATGTAGATGCTTAAGTGAGACTTGTGAAGTCCCTACACGGCTGAGGGAGAGACACCGACTCCTAACTCAGGCTCTTGTCTCCTGCCTCTTCATTGACTGTGTAGCAAGCCTGAGCCCCTGCAGTGGGATTTATCTCACCTAATTTTAGCAATCCAAATGTTTAGCTCTTGGCTGAGCAAGTCTCCAAGCTGCTTCTACATTCAATGGAGAGAGAGATGGGTATTTCCAGGTGAATGTTAGCATTCTTAACTTAGACACTTCTCTTGAGGTGGGATGACTTGCTTTCTCTCAAAGGGTCCCTGACAATACATTGTAGCAGTGGCCCATGTGAACAGCTCAGAACAGATGTCTGTGATCTACATATTGTATCACATTAAGTGATCCATAAGAACTTAAAAGCCTGGTAATCATTAGGCAGTGTGAAAATTGATTTGTAACCCCCAAAGCTCCAGCACGTTCTAACTACCTTCAGCAACAGGAAAGAAACATCAGTATTGAAATTAGATGTCTATTTTATTCTAATATACAATTAAAGCTCTTGGAGACATAAACCTTCTGAAAATCATGGTATTGTTGAATTCAGTGGTGTAATACAGATGAGGGTTCAAAGATATTTCAAAGATGATTATCAGCTTCTCTTATCTGTATCCCACTGTCAGTACTCTATTAAATTAAGAAGGAAGTTTCATTTGAAAGAGAAAGAGTAGCCCATCAGAGGCTACAACCAGCAATAATTTACTGAGGGAAAAACTTGGCAAATTGTAACATTTGTGAAATATTCTGAAGATATTTTGTTGGGAAATGTTAAACTTTTCCAATAAGCTAAAGTGGCAAAAAGGGACTGAAAATACACACATTGATATATCTCTCTTTAATAATTTAATATAAAAAGAGAATACAATGAAATGAACTGTCAAGTATAAAAACTCTTTTAGTATTCTCTTTTCATGTTCAAAATCTTTGTTGTGTTTGAGCATCCATAATTGCTTTGCGTCAAGTTCCCTAAGACATTTCCATCTGTCTTTCAGAAAACTTGAAAACGTTCTTTTGTACTTTTGGCTTTAGTAGAAATCAGAGGTTTCTTTCAGCCAGGAAGGTTACTTCTGGCGATTGTTTATCCTCTGTCTCTGTGTTGCGATCCCTGGGACCATCTTTCACTTCGACATGATACATGTATATTACTGTTTGCACCATCACTCACAGTTCATAACTTGGGATAATCCAGAAGGGCATTGCGCACGTAGTTCCTTCTGTTTAGCCATTGAAATAACTTTACTGAGAATCAAACATCTGAATGAAACAGCTGAGCCTGGCAAACAGAGCAGCTAACATGGGAGTTTCCGAAGGGTTAGCTGCAGACCCTGTGCTCAGAGGTAGCGCAGTTGCAGGAGGTGGGTTGAGAGAGCATTTGCACGCATGTGGGTGTGTGCATTATCTATTCCAGTTTTGTCCTTTGGGAAGGCTGTGGGGACAGTCTCTCCATCTCCTATCAGGCCTACTGATCAGCTTGTCGGTGCTTCTGTGAGAGCCATCTGGCTGTGACTAGCAGGTCTTTGATCAGAATCAGTGCTTGAAATCATCAAGTAGCTAATCCCTCCCAGATTACTGAGGGAATGAGACTCTGCAGCAAGAATTTATATATAAATCATTTGGCTGGTGTGCTTTGGAGCCAGGCAGATGAAGGAAGAATGGAAAGAAAGACAGTGACTTCACATAATGTGCAAGAGGGATATTTGTAAAAAACACATCTGGAAAACAACACTCTTTGCAGATTCAAGGCAGCAGGGACCCATCACTAAGGAACAAGCTATATGACAGATCAGGCAGGGTCTGTAGCACAAAGTACAAGGGTACCATTTTATATACCTGCTCAAATTCCACAAAATACTCATGTCTGAGCCACTGACAAAGCCCTGTACAAGTGATCTTGAAGGTTTATGGATCGATTTTCTAGCCAATATAGTGCAAGCTGGAGCACAAGGCACCAGCAGCTCCCACCATCATATCACACTTCAGAACAGCATCAACAACTCCTTAAAACCCTGCCTGTCCTATATAAAGGCAAAAAAAAGCTGAGAAGTTGACATCTCAACATGAGTGATATACATCAGAGATCTGTCAGTACAAGAACTACCTTGGAATTTCTTTAAAAAAAGTACTGACAATTTCCTAACTCAAAAAATAGTGTCATGGAAAGATAAATTTGACTTTGTCTTGGCAGATAAAAGGGCACTGATCTAAGAACTAAAAAGAAAGATTTTTTTAGGAGCAAGTTATCATGACTTAATTACATTCATTATGTGCAGACAGAAAAAAAAGCTCAAATCAGTAATAAATATGATTGGTGATTTAAAAGAGACAGACTCATAAAGCTGAAAACAACTATAAGCTGATAGAACTTGAAAAAGGTATGAATAATTTGGGAGAACTGATTAAATATTTTATTTGATGGCCAAAAAGCTACCATCCTACAGCTGAAAAATTAGGTGATGTTAGTTATAAAACAACTTGATTTTAGCAGAGACAACAAAAGCACCTACAGAAGCTAAAATATATTTGTGATCTCTGTGTGTGTGCCAGTGAGGGGGGGAGTGGGTGTAATGAAAAAAAAGGGCAACATTACAGAAATGTATACAAATTTAGAAGCTAGAAAGTTTGGGAAACTGATTAAGGAAATAAAAAAAGAATCAAGAAAAAAGCAAGGGATGTTACTTACAGTTGTAGGTAATAAAAAACCCAAATGTAAGGGATCCTGCCAGAGGTGCTGGTTTTTTCCTATACAAATAAGGTAGGCCTGTCAATAGTAATGCAGAAAATAAAAAAAGTGTTAAAAAAATTCCTGTTTTTTATTTGGTGGAAGAATTATATATGCTGATTACATGAAAATGGTTAGTATATTCACTTTAGCAAGGATTTTTTCAGAGGCTTTCTTTGCATACAAAGAACTATAACAAAGAACAGTAAGATCTTTATTATTTTTGCTTAGGAATCAAGTGGGTTTTGAATGAGATTTAATCTGAGCTACCTGGATTTATATTTAGAAATGTTATAAACAAGTCATATGTCAGCCAGAGGGGTCCAGAGGAAACATTAGGTTGAGAGTCTACATTTTTTAAAGAAGTCACTTTAAACTCCTAAAGTCGCTTCAAACTCCTAAAGCACTGAACAGATTTACTTCTTCATCTTGAAATGACGATCCTTTCTTCAGTGGAATGCCTGCTATTTGTTAGGCACTTCACAAAGTCTCCTATAAATTCTTTCTGAGCATCTGATGAGATGTTGTGTTTTTGGCAAGACAGGATGTCAGCGCCTCCTGCTTTTGAAGGCAGACTTTTTGTGGAAGGTTGTATATAAATACATATTAAGGAAGAATGTTTTAACATAACATTTGAGACATAAATATTCATTTCCTGCTGCAAACTATAGATGAACAAGGTATTCTAATTCCTTCTGATTCTTGAGCACTTATTTTTGGAGTGTTTGCTACTTCTCCCGTCTGTTGCTCCTTGATCCCATGTTTTCCGCATAAAGTAAAATACCTTCTTTATTGCATGTTTCCTGGATTTGGGGAGGAGAAATACGCAATGGCAAAGCTGACCAGAATGGCGACTACTGTTCTCCTGTGCCCCATATATGAATGTTGCTGAGAATGGGACATTTTAGTGGTTCCTCTCCAAAAATCCTTCCTGAATTCCTGTAGTTTAGAAAAAGCCAACAAGCAAATAAACAAACAAAATCCCTCATCAGACAAAGACCAGTTCCTTTAAGTGTTTATTTGCGCAAGGTGGGCAGGGTGGTGTGACTGGCTGACCACCAAGCACCTCACCGGAAGTGTTCCATGTGGTGCTGCCATACTGATGCTCGGTAGCGTACACAGCAGAGGTCAATGGGGTTGATGTTCTCAAAAGCAAGCCTGAGCAGAGGCCATACAACCCAACATAAGGCTAAACTCTAAACACAAGCCACTGCAGCAATTTGTAGTAAATATCAAGGTCCCTGTTCACTGCAGCTGGCAAGAAAATGGTATTTTCTGTGGGAGCTTTTTCTGTCTGTTATCATACCCACGTGGACATTTCTGGCTTTTATCTAATTAAAAAATGAAATTTGAAACCTTTTTCTTCCTACTTTTAATATTTGAAACACAGACAAAAGGCCTGCTTTCTTACACATAAGCAAAGGAAGCAAATATTTGCCTGCAAATTTTTCATCTAAAAGAAAACACGCAAAAGCATTTTTACATGTTAATAAAAGCAACTCCTTCTACTGGTTATTATCCTCCTTTCTCAGTCATGCATATTACTGTGATCCAAGCAGAGCCCGAGCAGGCTTTCAGACCTTCCTTAGCATGCAAATGAAGCATCGGCTTATGCATTACCCTTTGCATCTGAAAGCAACTTGTGTGTCGCAGCATAACCTTGTTCAAAAAACAGCGGTCTTCCCTTATTCCTTCAGCAGAGCCAGGCAACATTTTCCATCCGTGATGTGTAGAACTAAATCTAAGCCAAATGGCAATAAAACTGAGACAGAAGAGCAGGTGAAGATAAGGAAGCAAATGAAAATAGATGGTTATTTTATCAATATGTGTTTGAAAAAAGGAGGAATTACAGCATTTCCCTCCAGGTGTACACTCAAAATCAGATATGAAGGACTATCTGATTCCATCCTAAAGTGTTGCCTGGGAGAATCAAGCACAGGCCATGGAGCAGATACTCTGCATAGGCAAATCGCTGTATGCTTGAACACAGCTGAAAGACTGATCCTTTTCCATCCCATCTGTCAGATATGCATAGATGCAAAACAGGTGCCTGCAGTCCTCCAGAGCAGGTACATCCTTTTTCTCCCAGTGCTTTTTTATGCACCCAGTGAATTTCAGTACTCAATTTAGCTCTTTTCCAACTTCATTTCATAGAGAACAGAAGATGGTTTTTGGCAGGGACACTTAGCTGAGCTCTGCTTTGTGCACAGTTAGATTTACTTCTAACACTTCTGAATGTCGTTGCCGCATTGTTGCTTTTGTCCCAAACGCTCTTTTTGTTGGTCGGTTTTGTATTGAAATCACATTTAAGCCATTCAGCATGGTATTTTCTCTACAGAGTGAAAAGTGTGTGAAAGCAGTTGAAGGTCACACGTATTATAACAAAACAAAAGAAAGAAATAATAGGGCATCTATTCTCAAGTCCTCAGACATCCAACACATTATTGCCTCGGTTATTTCAGCTCGGATAAGAGGAGTTGCAGAGTGAAGGAGGCATCTTAATCCAGCTGCTCCTTTCAGCATACACAATGAGAGGGATGCAAGGGTCCTGTTCCCCAGCCCTTTCCTGCCACTCTGTGTCACATGCCTGGAGTGGTCTCTAGACAATACACCTCTCTGCCAGCCTACCATGGAGGCAAATGCTCCATTTGTGGGTACTTGCAGTGGCACCCCTGGTAGGGGTCTCACCCAGACGGACTGAACTCCTCAGCTCATCTGCTCCCAAGTCAGGCTCTAGGTATTGCAGCCCTCCCGCCCCCAACAAGTCCCATTTTAGCAGTACAAGTGTTCTTATCTGGGGCTTGTGGCCAGAACCAAATTAGGTGGCTGAACAATCAAATTCCTCCAGTAAAGATGCCGCTTTGTCCTCCACACCAACAAACAAAGTGCCTGGGAAGGAAGCATACGATAAAAGAGAAAGAGAGTAGGGGTGTATCTCATTACAGTTCCTTCCACTTTCCACGTCCCTAAAACCTTAGCCAGGAAGAACAGCCTGCATTGTTTGAAGTGTAATTAATTTATTTCTGTGTAGGTTTTCCCAGCCTGTCAGTGTACCCAAACCCTTTTCTTTTTCTTAGCATTTTTTTTAAGTTTTAGCCCTTCTTTATTCTTGTATTTATCCTTCAGTAGGACAGTTCACTGATCTGGAAGCAGACTTTTAACACCTCTGAAGCTGTGAGCAACACAGCTTTTAAACATTGTCTTTACATCTCCTTTTGATTATAGTGGTTTCTGTTCTGCACCTAGTCACCAGCAGTGCCACAGGAACACACAGGGATACTTTGGTACAAGTCAGGCAGAGCAAAGCCTGGTGAGGTCTGGTTGTTTGGGATGGTAGGTTGTCCATCTAAAGCATCCACGAAAAACTCTTACGCATCTTTAAAAAGATGTTGGGATGTCACAGCTGTAAGAGATCAGAAGTGCTTATGAGGTTCAGAAACCCTCCTGGCAGCATAACCCTCCAGTTCAAAGCAGAAGGGGAACAGAGGGCTGAGCCCACCTTTGCTCCACCTGGCACGGGGATGGGGCACAGCATTTATCAGTCACTACAGCTCTTTTAGGAATGATGTATTCCCAAACAGCCCTTGCTTTCTGAGTCCTTGTCTGAGTTTCCATCTATTGTGGGCACCATTTTCCTCCTCTGCCTGGAAGTCTGAACACTGGCAGCAAGGCCTTAACTAAACATCCAAACAGTCGAGCACAGTCATTAGCACCAGACAGGACTAGACGTTCCCTCAGATGAGGAATATAATTCCCTTGGACTATATAACAAAATGCAGAGCCATGAGCTAGCTTGCAGACCAGAAGAATTAAAGCCACTTCACTTCCCTATCTGTAGAGTATCATATATATTAAGTTAGCCCAGTGCTCTACCCAGGCTAATAAACCAGGCTCTGCGTTGGAGGTAATAAACCCGCTGGCTGGAGTGCAGCCAGCCTCCTATTGCAGCTAACCTAAAAGAGGTGCCAAGGTTGGCTAGTGACAGAGCAGACTGAGTAAATATTTGGGTGCTTAGCCTCTGTTGAACTCTATGCTGCTGGAGCTCCATTGCTCTCAATGCCTGAGCTAGCAAGTTTTAAAGCTTACTCAGGTACATATTACCAGCTACTGTGGGGGAATATTAATTGCAACCTGGTGTAAAGTAGGAGAGAATAAGATTCCCCTCCTTTTTGCCTCCCAGAAGCGGACTCATATATGAGACCATTTGTCTGAGTATATATGGTCTTGCTGTCAGGGCTGGCTGGCAGAGTGGCTTTGTTCTTCCACGCAGAGCCCTAAATCATCAATCCTGGGTCCACAGAATGAGGGTATTTCAAACAGGGACTGTCAATATTAATATCTCATTTCATTGTTTCTAATCAGCTAAAATTATTTGGTCAGGGCAAATTCTGTTCTCTATTATCCTGGTGTAATTCATTGATTTCACAATGGCCAAGTGTAATTGTGTGCAGAATTTCGCTATTAATGTAATTTTAATAAAAGTTTCTTCATGTATATTTCATAAATCTATTATTTTCAGCAAGAGTTTTCTAATCAGAGAGAAGATATCTCTAGAGATTGTTGCTCATTTGGTAAGGTAGGCAATAGGTAATAAATACCACTGCATTAGAAATGTAAGTGAAAGTGAAAATTGGAAGTTGCTTTAAGATGAGAGTAGATTAAATATGGTACATTTGCTTAAGTATCTTTATAATGTAGCTTGGCTTTTCATCTTGATCTTTGGTTAAAATGACTTTCTCTGGATTTAACTCTTCGTACATGCTAGAACACCTCTGCACAATTGGAATAAACAAGACTCTTAAATTAAATGCATATTGTGCCAAAACCTTCCCTCTGCAATATCTATGCATAGGAATTCATAACAGGACTTAAAATCAGAGCTGAAGGTCACCTCTTTTGTATCACAGGCCATTATATTTCTCCCCTGTCAGTAAATCCAGTAACTTTACTCAAATTAAAACATTCCAGCCCCCTTGAGACCTAACGGTTAAGTACTTCAGACAGAGATCAGCTGAAACAGAGCAACCACAAATGCCCAGGGCCTTTGCAAAGCTAGATAACAAAGAGGTGCAGTACTCTTGTGTAGCAGTAAAATCCCGGAGTCCCTGATGCTCTGAATTAGAGAAAAGCCACCTTTGCCTCTGAATATGTGAACCTGGCATAGCGGGCAAGGACCAAGCCATGAGGGTCCTCTGTACCACATAGGACGAGTGTTCAGTTCTGCCCTGGGGGAAAGTTTTTCTGACTTTGAAGACAAAAATCTATTTTCTTCTCACCTCTGCCTTAACAGAGGGTTGCAAGTGTCAGTTGGAATGTCCAGATGCTTCTCTCTATGGCCTTAGCAGAGATGGAATGACTGGGCAATTTGTCTTTGCTTCATGGTATTTGTCTAGCTTGATGTTCTCTTGAAGTGCTAGCAATCTGTGGAACTAGTCCAGTAGTCTTGATTCCCTGTGACTATTTAGAAATTGCTCTAATTGCATTCAAAACTCATTGCTACAAAGTTAGATTTTGTTATTTATGCATGAGCTCGTCTAACTTCCCTATTCAGATGCAATGCTTCATTTGGTCTGGGTCAAGAAGACTGAGCCCTTCTCTACCACTCTCACCCAGCTATTAGAACTCTTTTCTGTAAAGAAAGAACTAAATCCAGTGAAAAGTAAAAATCCAGTGGTTGCCTCTCAACCACTTTTCCTGTAAATAGAAGAGGGTAAGTTCTGCTGTTATCCCTATTAGATTTTCTACAGTTTCCTTGAGCTGAGGACATCTTTTCGTAGTACCCCTAACAATGCTGTGTACAGAGGAAAAATCACTCCACTGTTTCTTCTCAATTCTCCCATTTTACATACACAAACACATCTTTTGTTTTTATCTTTTTTTTTCCCCCACAGCATTCCATAGTATTCCATAAATATTCAGAGTAACACCTTACACCCACCTCTGACAATTTAGGCTCATGTACCCACAATGTAATTTAATTTTCAGGAGCCAGTGTTTCATCTGATAGGTTTTGCCTCCTTTCTGAAAGGCAAGATGCTAATCCAGATGTGAAAGAAGCAAGGAAAATGGCTTTGAAGATTCCTTTTTGACTGAAAGATCATGGTTATTTTCCTGGAGTTGCTGAGAACTGCAGGAATGACCTTGCTTAGTGTAATTTGATAATTGAGAGAGGTTCCTCAGCTCACAAGAGTTTGCTTTCTCCCCAGCTGCTTAGTGTTGCTAAAGGGTTACAAATAAGGGCTAAGGGGAAAAAATACTCACAGTTGCAATGCTGAAACATTTAGGGCATTTACCACCTTTAGAACTTTACATCTTCCTTGTGATAGATATTCAAGATGTTCTGAGGTATCACCCAGAAAAGCCTGTATTTTTGTGTCCTAGGAAAATGGCAACAGAGTTTACATTATCAAATTGTCATACAAATAGATCAATTAGGAAAACAGAACTTACATGCTTAGAAAGTGAAGAATATGTAAGCATAAGAGAAACCTTGAAAAAGGGACATTTGTACTGGATCTAGCAGCATGACTTATCACAATTAGCTTAACAGAGTAGCATATATCATACAAAATGACATACTGATAGGAAAAAGTACTCAAATATGTCATGTTACCACACAGAAAGGGTGGAATCAAACTGTGAAGAGCTGTGAGGTACAATGTTCAAGGTACAATACACGATGAGGCAGGATAGAGAGAGATGACAGCAACCAGACAGCAGACCAAAATAAAATAAAATAATAAAAAAAAAAATGACATGCTGTCTTTGATCCTGTTTACAAGAGGAAAGCGACTGCACAGTAGAGCTTTCATGGTATCACGGAATCTGCAAGTGTAGGAGAGATTGCTTGTGAGAGAGGGCTTGAACCTGGAAGTTTGCATGCAGCTCTCCCATTAACTTCAGCTAGAGTTCAGTGCACAGAGCACCAGAGAGATCAGGGGCGAGATAACTCAGTAAGTGGCTTGAGGACAAGAAAGGCGTATACAAAGAGAAATACCACTGATCAATATCACCCTGCACTGTCCTTCTTTACACTGTATTAGCTTTGGAGATAAAGCACATTTTTAATGAAGCTTGAGCATTATGTAAGGCTTTACCGTCTTCCAAAAGCAGCCACATCTTAGCCCTAGGAATGCTAAGGAAGCATCAGCCCGGTCCTCTGTAAGAGGCAGAGGAAGGGAAGCAGTAATCTTGCACATGGAAAGCAAGTTTTAGGGGGATCAGCACTGCTACTCGCTTCTCGAAAGAGAAACTCTTTCTCAAAAACCCAGTTGTATTAAACAGCATATTAGCTCTCCAAGTCTTTTGCTAGTCAGAGATGTTGCAGCATCTGTACAGGGGGCGGGGAAGGGAAATGAAACATTAAAATACATGTTTTCTAATATTTTGCAGCTTCTTCTGTATCTGAGTTAATGACCCACATTTTTGCTAGAGCTGCTGTAAAGGAATAATCCTGCCCAACCAATTTAAAAAAAACCCCACCAACCCAAAAACACACCAACAGAAAGCATCTTACTGGAACCTATGAATAGCTTAGTTCTGTGTAAAACCTATGAGGTAAACTTCATACTCTGCTTAGTACCTGGTAAAGAAATGTAATGTCAATCTCTGGATATTCAGAGTTCAAGACAACCGTTGGCTGACATGAAAGACTCCAGAGGAAAATAAAAAAGACCAGAATCTAAAAAATCCAATCCATCAGGAAAGATGGAAATAATTGGGAACATTTTGTCATAAGGACTAGGGGGCCACCATTTTCAAACGTGTAAAAGTTTTCTACAAAAAGGAAAGGGATAAATTGATCTCTGTGTTCATTATAGGTAGGACAAGAGGTTATAAGTTTAAACTATTTCAAGGAAGTTTTAGGTCAGGTATTAGGAAAACCTTCCTAATGTTAAGGATTTGATGAAGCTTATGGGGCAGTCTCACGACCAGGCTTTTTAAAAGGCATACATGAAAAACAGAAGTGTTTACTCATATCTGATTCTGCCTTGAGGTTGAGGATGGCTGAAATGGCCTGTCTAGGTCGTTTGAGCGTAGATTTATGAGTCAAGCTGCTGCCTCTGAAGTGAAATACAATGTGTTTATTTTACTGCAGTTTAGGAGAAAAACTTAACTTCTCTAATTAAAACTGCATGAGTAGCATGAACAGGAAACATTTGGAGATTTGGCCTATGTTAAAACAACTTCTCTAGTGCAACCTTCAAGGGGAATTTTAATGACTATCAACAGTAAATATTTTGGCCCCTGTCTCTGTTCTGAAAGTGGAATGTATGGAATACCTCATTCTCCTTCAGGCATTTATGGGGTACTGTTTCATCCCTGTTTACTGGACAGAGGGCCATGTGTTGACTCTCTAGACAGAGTAGTTTATGCTGGTGTATTAGTTGATTAGCTTTGAAAAACAGTTCTTTGGAGAGGGGGGGAGTGGGAATTGTTCTAAAGCATTTTCTCTTTTTAAAGGGACTTACTGTTCCAAATTGCTCACAGCATTTCTCTCCATATAATGATTATGGAGTTAAACATTAGTGAGTCTATATAAGTAGAATAATGACAATAACTAGAGCAAGGAATGAAAATGTTAAACTAACAAATAAAGAGGTCAATTACTGAAACAGATGAGAAGACAGAGGGCAAATTGTAATAGAAAGACATAGCTGGCACAATGATTAGACCACAGGCAAAGCTTACTGAGTTTGGATTCAGAATGCTAAAGTAGCAACAGTGGAAAACAGAGGACTCGCAACACAGAAAGAGCATAAAAGATGACTGGAGGATATATACAAAGGCAGAAGGGAAAACAGTGCAAGTGAAAAATATTATGAGACAGAAAAAACAGAAAGGACAAGTTTACCTGAGGATGAGGAATTGCAATGAGTGGCTGCCCTTCTGCAGTACCAGGCAGTTCTGTCTAAGGCAGGATCGCACGCAGCCCTCCCAACCTGCCTCTGCTGACCTGAGTCCCCAAAGCTTAAGTGTGACAGCAGTGCCATAGTTCGACTAATCGCCCAGTAAAATGAATCTTTCTCTGTCTACATTTTCTTCAGTGGGGATGACAATTTGCGTGCTCAGTCACTGACAGGGCTTCCAGAGCACCCTCTGGTCTCTCACATGGAAGGAATGTGGGGATGCTACCCCTTTCTAAGACACAGTCTCATACCAGGCAGAGAAAACCAACTGCTGTTGATAACATGGTGAGGCTTCTGCTGTGCAGGGTTGATTGATCCAAATTCAGGTGGTGATGGAGGGGAACTTCATGGACAAAATCATTCCATGGCTATAAGCAATTGCTGAGTTGTGTTAGCAGCAATAAAGTGGAGTCCTTTGGTTTTATTTAGGTTAGAACAAGCAAGGCAGAGACTGACTGAAGGGCTTGGGTAGGAAGGCAAATCTTGTTAGTTTTTATTTATTTTTACCATCTAATATCTAATGCTTCATAGCTCTTATGACGTTTCAGATGCATGCGACAATTTCACTAAAATCTAAGTCCATAAAAGTAGTCCAATTTGCAGCAGCTGAGGAGCTCATTCTTTTAGGGACTACTACTGAGACAAATCATTTTGATTCTTAGGCTTTCCTCCACCAATCAATATTTTTATTGCTTTACTTGAGATAGAAAACAATCATAGAACAACAAAAGTTGTTGGGTTTTCTTTCGAATTGTTTGTTTTACTTTTTACTGTTTTCTTTTGAGCATGGTGGGTAGCCTCTTCTCATAGAAAATATGAAAAAGGGTGAAAAAAATGCATACTCCTCTTTGAAGGGAAAGGAGAGAAAAGAATTCAGTGCACTGCAGATAGATGGAGGCTCATACTGGCTGTTTATTTAACCTTCAGAGGTTGCTTTCTCATCCGTGCCGCTGTTTACATGTAAGGACTTGCATTCCTGCACCATCATATGCTACTGGCTGATGAGTCTCATTTTGCTTTCTGTTCCTGCTCTTGATTCATCCCATATAAGAACTTGTGTTCCAAATCAATTGCACAGATATATCTATAGCTGTTCCAGACTAAGCTGCTTTCCATCAAAAAGTTAATATAAGCCATTCAACAGGAATAGTGAGGACAGTGGCGTGTTCACTGAGTCAGCTACCCTAATTGCTCTATCCACAAATTCCAGGTTTTGCACTTCATATGTCGTGAGCAGGTGAGGGATGGGAGTAAGTGGAAACTGGATAATCATGGCTCTCTGGCCTGGCGGCCACAACCCAATCTTCAGAATGTTTGTTGTGGTTTTTATCACCAATTCAAAATTATTTTCTCTGTCAAATCTGGGTTTTGAGGAGACTTTCAACATTACCTCAAGGTGGGCAAGGCTTTTTTTTTCTGAATATTACTCATTTTGCTAGCAACACAGACATCAATATTTGTTTCTCAGCATTTAAAGGAAGATTTAATTCATTTATCAATTCAACTATTTAATTCTTTGAAAGCAGACAGATCTTTGTGTTCAGAAGCCTAGAAAAATATTCCAAAGTATTGTTGCATTACTCTTGCAATTTGTGGCAAGGAAAGATTAGCTCAACAGAACAGATTAGTTGCTGGTTGACAGTGTCTCCAACATTTATAATGGTTAGCTAAACTAGCTCTACCTATGTAGCCTTATGTCCAGAAAAAAATGGTTTGAAATTTTGTGCAGTTAAAAATTTGTAAACATAATGAGTTGGATCTACTCCTGGTATTTTTCCTTATTACTTCAATTTGCTAGTTCAATTAAAAAAAATATGAAAGCTGCAGACGCTTCTGTAAATTTTGAAACAACTTTTTGGAGTCTAGAATATGCCAGTGGTGGGGTCCTAGAGTAAAGCTTCCAGGCAGAAGCATCTATACAGGATTACTGCATGGAGAGTAGGGTAGCATGAGACAAATAGCAATTACAGAGAGCCCGGAGCATCCCTGTGCTGTCAATCAAATGCAGGGTTTTCTAATCTCAGTTCTGCTATAAACTCATTGTCTTACCGTGAGTATCTCTCCCCTTCATTTCCCTAACTGTAAAATTATAAACTGTCAGAATTAGTTATTGTCTACAGAAGTCCAATATCTTGCTAAGTGGTTACACATTTTTCTGTTGAAAAAAAAAAAAAGGAGTTAAATTACATTTATGAAGGAATGAAAAACATTAAGCATTATAAACATTCTGTTCTTTTGTACTTATTTCTTATGAACTATTTCATCTGCTAAGATATTGCTCTCCCACCCTTAGCCATTAACCCGTTTGATGTCCCTTTGTAAGGACTGTGCTATTGACAAAGAATCATGATTTCCCTCTTTGTATTTTCATGTCATTCCCACCTGTGGCTTTTTAGTAATTAATGATGTTACAATGCAAATTCTAATCAAGCTGCATATGTATTTTGTTCATTTGTTTCCTTATGGGAAACATTTTAATTTCCCCTGGCCTTTATGCAGCAGCTGCATGTCCTTCTGATTATTTCTTCTGTTGAAAAGTGGTCAAAGTGGTGTTCAGGCCAAAAATCAGCCCAGCTGTAAGCACGTGAAATTCTCTTGGCCCAGAGTGCCTCAATCCACGTGCCACGTAGTTTTATTAAAAGCTAGGCAAATCATAGGATCCATGAAATATGCAATAGCAGCAAGAAAAAGAGAAATGGGAATTTTGGGGCTACCAAAGGAGACTGCTGTGGCAGTAAGGTATTTTGAAGATTACAGCAACTGTAACACACAGAAATCAAACTTTCCTGCTACACAATGCTGTCTGTCAAGAACATGCCTATAAATATCATCCCCTTTTTGTCTATTTTCCATGAACTAGATGAAAGCATTCAAAGTAGAATCTTCTTATTAACATACAATTAAATGTATTTTTTAAATGGATTTTAATACATATATAGTAACTCGTCTATTATTTTAAACCTCTGTTTTGATGTGGGCAAACACAAAGACAGTTGTGCAGCTGAAGCACAGGCCTGGGAATGGGGTGATGTACTGAAACCTGTCATGGGCTCCCTGTTTATTTTATGTCAGTCCTATGAATCTTTCTAGGACTCATTTTAATCTTCCGGAAAATGGAAACAACAGCTCGTACACATATTGCAAGGAGTCTGGGAGGCCTATTTCTTCAAAGCTCTTTGATGATCTCTGATATAAAGCACTAAAATACTCTTAACTATCGTTTTTACACGTATCTTCTCTAGTACTTCAAAGAGATCTGAAGATGTATCTCCATTACAACTTAATGGTCTGTATCTTCTTTTTTCTCTTGTAGCTGGGAGCAGTGTTTTAAATTAAGTTCAAAACACTAAGAAAAATCATCCTCCTTGGCCTTCCCGAGTTATCCACACTGGCTTTATCTGCTTTCTCACCTTCACACAGTTTCCATATGTAAGGTTTCAGCTCAAGGGAAAAAGCATACTTGAACAGCTTTTTCAAGCTAGTGACCCGTCATGGGCCCTTGTCTGTTCTGCAGAGATTTTGCATGTGGAAGATGGTAATAGAAGGAAATCCCTATAGCTGGGAAACATCAAGTATTAAATTTAGCTGAATAGGGAGCTAGGACTTATGCAATTCATTCAAGTGGGCTTTTGTTAGTGAATAAACAAATATCTTACAATATTGATAACATAGCTTTTGATCCTGTAGTTTTCTCCCAGGATAAAATTTTACTGTCTTCAGATCTTGACTGTCTATTCAGTTTTAACTGTCATTCTCACTTCTCCACTTAACTATGGTACTACACTGTGATCACTCCTGGGCACTGAAAAAAGAAATACTGTAGTTTCCTGTTTGTAAGAGCTGCTCCCAACACTTAACATCAAATTTGCCTTGCAGAGATACCTTAAAGGCTTCCACCAGTGAAGGCATCAAGATTCAAACCTATTCAGTGTTCACAGTCATCTAAAAGAGGAGGCTCCACTGAGAAGGTCTTTGTCCCATCCTCCTTAAGGCAGCATGGGAACTTGGCAAGATTAGAAATTAAACAGGTACATGCAGGATATGCTGCTTCTTAAACTGGTAAACACTTTGTTGCTTCTGTAGCCTAGATTTACTGTAGGCACTGGCAGGCTTTGATTCCTTCATCTCTCCAGAAAGCTTCTGTGTGCTATTTTCCCCATACCCTTTGTTTTAAGGACTTGTTGCAGTCATCCTTCCTGTATACCAAGGATCTGTAATTCTAGCCTTCTAGTGAGTAATGGCTGGTTTATGCTTCCATGTCCACTCTGCACTGAGATTCCCCATTCTCCTCCCTTGTCCTGATTTACCTCCTTCATCTTCCCCAGTTCCAACGCCTCTATGGATCTCTTCATTACTCTGCTTCCAGTACACCAGGGACCGTTTTGTCTTCTCTATTTTGTATGGTGTTCATGTGCCTCTAATTTCCACCTATGTCTCCATGTCGCAGTATCCCATTCCTGCCTATTAGGACAGCAGAGTTTTGAAATTTGGTTGGGACTGAACTTTCTTTTAGGTAAGAAGATATATTTCTACAGACTTGCTTCATAATCTGGAGACAACTTCAAGTTTGATAATAGTGGGTGGTTTTACACAGCAGATGCCTGGTGAATGGTGTGCCCCTCATCTTGTTTTCCAGTTGTCAGTCATCTAAATCAATTGAATTCTGCTCCAGAATTCGAGCAGACAGCTCGTTCCTGAGCTTTTGCAGTCAGTGGGATACAAGTCTCAAAGAGTGTCATGTTGCTTCCAAGAAGAAAAACAACATCAAGCTGAGGGCAGGTCCTCACAATCTCAACCAGCTCTCCCACCTCTGTAAGCGCATGCCTAGTCATGCTGCTCTACAAGCAGGCAATGATTTGGAGCATCAAGCAGTTTGATAAGTAGAGCTTGTGAAGAACTCAGTGTGTAGCTAAGCTCTCCATAGCAATATTAATGAGCAATGACCTTGCTTTGAAAATATACAGTGTGTTTCTTCACTGCTTCTCTACGATCTCTGCTGATTTCTACTGTGTTCAGTGCTCTTGGAAACTTCTGCCCCACTGAGTGGCCTAAAGGATCTAAACTTTAGTTTAGTAGCTCTAAACTCCAAAATGTGCACTCAAACAGGCACACATGCACATACAGACAAGGGAACAGATTATAAAAGAGTTTTTATTTATTTACCAGCTCTGTCATCATAAACGATGACTAGTCCTTAAGAGCACCACTTTGTGTGTGGATACTCAGAGAAAGTCTTTGGGACAGGAAGATCAATTAACTTAAAATAACACAATGAAATTTTTTGGAGTTGTAAACTCTTTTTAAACTGAATATAGGACTTTAAGAAAAGCACTTAATTTCTGTGTCATCATTTCTCCCAGCCGTACAAGAGGATAATAACATTGCTTTATCTCTCTGGGACTCTGTAAAGAAAATTCATTATTCTTGTGAGAGCCTCTACTACCAGAGATAAGAGCTGTGGAAAAGCCTCTCAAAAACTAGTTGCGTTTGGGCTTATCATTGGTCACATGAGTAAAGTTAAATACATTCATAAGTGCTTGTTGGCTTCGAACCTAGGTCAAGACAGGTGCAATTAAGGCAAAAATCCAAAGTTTGAAATTCTTAAAATGAAAAGGTGATGTTCCAACTCAAGAAATCAATAACTCTGAGGTTAAGAAACTTTGCCTACATTTTCAGAATCTGCCACTCTGTGCATCACAGCACCATTTGCTGGTAAAAAGAGAGAAAGCACATTCAGAAAACTCAATCTATGGCATTTCCATGGTGCTGTGTAGACTTATTAGCTTATTGTGTGGAGTTTTGTTAACACTAGAGTGAGGAACTCTATTTAGTGCTCTACTGCTTGGTTTTTATACATACTGGCAAGGATACGTCCTGCCCCATGCTGCTTCAGAAATACAGAGCCCTTCACTTGATGTTGCAGTTAAAGGCTCCGTCTGACCCTCCGGGAAGTATAGTTATTTATTTTCTTTTTTTTTTTTTTACATAAGTAGGGGCAGTATCAATGTTCTTCAGCAATCTTCATCACATGACTCTTCACAGGAAGAAGAACAAAAGGTAGAACAAAAAGTACAGGTTGTCAAAGATGCTGTCACTTGTAACATATTTCTCCTGAGCTGTATCTGAAAGAGGAGATAAAAGAAAAGATGCTAAAATATTTTATGTGTGTTTGAGATGAGCTCAACGCGATTCCTGTTGTTTCTCTGCTAAAACACATCACTGACTAAAGCAACATAAAGCTCAAAATGCCGTCTTTGAAAATAGTTAGACAAACACTACTTAGAGGCTTGGTTGTTTGGCTGTATTTTAACTTTGTTTTAGCCTGTCAAACTCAAGAACTTGTCTCTCTCTCTGCCATTTGCAAACTCTGCCTCTGCCCCCTTGCCATTTACAAGGGTTTAGACAGCTATTGTGAGTCCTCTCCTTCTTTAGTTCTTCTGCTATAAATAGCAAGGTGTGGAGCAATGAATGCCCACAAATGCCACTGTCACATAATGCAGTAATGCATGAGGACTGCGTGCCTTGCAGAAAAAAAATAAAAGAGCCAGTCCCCTTAAAAACTCACCATTACTGTGTGTCTGTGCATCCCATGGACAGATACAGCTGCACGCCTCTGATTTCACCTAGGCTGTACATATACAGATCACCCTTTTTATGTTTATGGACTAGCATCTGGCAGGGGTCAGCAGGCTGGTCTGTGGGCTGAAACCCTATGTTGTTATAGTCACAGTGCTTGAGCAGAGTGTGGTAACCACCGCAAGAGGCACTGCTGGTTACAAGCTGTTGCATCTGTGGTTTACATCTGGAGTCTACTTTAATTTGTGTCCTGCTCCACACCAAGCCTGCTGTTACTGCTGCATGGTTCAGGACAGTATTTTGCAAGCAGCAAGGGGCAAATTCACTTCCAAACATTGATTTCTTTTTTAGTCGCAAGGAGCAAGAGAGGAGGGATCCTCCAGGAGTTTGAACTCACACTCCACAGGCACGAAAGCAGATAACAAGCATCCTATTCACCTCCCTAACTGGAAATGTCTGGTCTGAGCTAGTTGTCTGGCATCCACCTGTAGTCAGCGAAGAAAGAAAAACACTGAAGAGACTGATTGATCCAGTGCTAAAGCAGGTGTCTCAGACAAGCAGCATGAATTGCCCTCTGGAGCTTATCTCCTCCCGTTAATTATAAGGGTAGCCTGGAAAACTGGTTTAGACTAGATACCAGACTTCCAGGCAGCTTAAGTTAGATGAGCTGACTTCCAGCCTTGGTTGAAAGGAGACTACATCAGAATCCTCTCCTCTCTGCCTATAGCAGGCTTTCTGCTGTGCAAAAACTTCAGGCAAAGCCCTGGCTTAAATTAAGTCCACAGCAACACTCTAACAGGACTAGGATTTCCCCAGTCATACCTACTTCTGATTCCTGCGGTATCATAGCCTCAGAAAATTACCGAGTGGGAATTGCTGTGGTAAAACCCTTGTCCAAATATTTCATGGTATAAGAAAAGGAATCACGCATTTTAGAAAGGTGCAAAAATTCTGTTTCAAAGCTTTTAGCAACTTTGCCCTTATTTTGTAGATTGTTATTTTACTTACCATGAAATAATGCCTTGATTGTTAAAGCAGGTCTTTTTTCACCAGATGCCATAAAAACTGAAGTGACTATTCACCAAAAACCCACAGACTGTTTATAACACTGAAACAGGTTGTGGCAGAAGTGAGGCAGCTCTGGGTTAATTCCCAAATACCAAGGTGTGACCCAGTTACTCTATGGCTTACTGGAAAAAAGCTGTTGTGTATAATCAATATGGAAACTGGGAAACCAAGAGGAAAGCCAAGAAAAAACCTCAGACAAGACACCTCTCAACAAACACACAGGGAATTTACAAATGCAGGAAGAGGAGACGACAAAAGATTTCTGCAATAAAATACGACTCTTTCTGCAGAAGAGGGGCAGGCGTTTCACATGCAGGTAAGGGAGACAGCCAGCCAGAGGTTATAGCCCTAACCATAGTCATTAGGGCTGACAGTGAACAGGAAGCCTATTTAGTAGCTCTGTCAGTGTTTGGCAATAATCCAGGTAAAATAGACATGCAAATTGCCCTTTGTTGTTTTAAAACCCTCTTTCCTTTATGTTGCTTTCTATATAGCCGTCAGTCCTTACTCCAGCCACGGTGCTGCTGCCCATCAGGCACCTTCACAGCACCGTGGGAGCTGTGCCAGAGCTGCAGGCGGGATGCATACCACCAGAGGAGCCTCCAGTGGGTCCTCGTCACTGGCATGCTGCAGCACATTCTACCAGTCGCCTGGATTTTGGTTGTCTTGGGACATGAGCAGAGTTTGTGTCAACCCTCAATAGTCTGTGCAGGGCATGGATTGGAAAAACAGGGATGAGAGATTCAGCTAAGTACAAATAAATTTTTTATAAATATATAGAATCATAGAATCATCAGGGCTGGAAGGGACCTTCAAAGGTCATCTAATCCGACCCCCCACAGTCAGGGGGGGCACCCCCAACTCGACAGGGTTGCCCAGGGCCTCATTGAGCCTCCCCTTGAATGTCTCCAGGGAAGGGACCTCAACCACCTCCCTGGGCAACCTGTTCCA
>JAOXJM010000001.1:176282684-176332620 GCA_026413425.1 Tringa solitaria
GGGAAAGTCAGAGGCCCACCAACCAAAAAAAAAAAAAAAAGAAAAAAAAAGGTATTTTTATCTTACGATTAAAAATAAAACAAAAGTGCATCTTTAATTCCATAATCAAGAAGAAAGACATTGCAAACTGACAAAATTGTATGTCATTTAAACAAGCACAACACCTCATTAATACAAATAGGGGTATGTGGGGCAAGAGATTATGTGGCCGTACGCCTTCACTCCCATGGAAAGCCCATCAGCATTTGCAGAATCCAGGCTGTGTATGCAAAGGGATTAGTTTGCTCTGCCCCGAGGCAGTAAAGGAAACCTTTCAAAGGCAGTAGAAAACAATTCTGCACTGAGCTACACCAGGCAGGCAAAGTAACACAGCTGCAGTATGGGGGGGGGTGAGGACTCTTTTCATCCATCTCGCAAGTCCCATCCTAGGAAATACTTTCACCCTGAGCAATTGAAACTCACTTGAAATTTGTCAGGCATTTCCTGACACCAGTGACAACAGTGTCAGAGTAATTCAAAATGTGGTCTCACCAAGGCACAGCCCATAGGCAAAACTATTCAGAATGAGTTGGTGGAACATACTGGTCAAGAAATAGGAGAGGTGAACTGCATCAGCAGTCCATAGTTGGAAGAGGAGGGATATTTGTACATGTAATGGCAAGTAATACCAAAATTGTGGAAAAAAACCCAAACATTCATGATCTGCATTCTTCAAGTGCTCACACATTGTACTGTGAGAAAGTTGTGGTCCAGAACACATGCCACTAAGTTTGACACCTGAGTGAGTCATGGGTTTGTCCAGTATCAGGTGCTTATAAGGTAGATCTGACCGGAGCTCCAGCCCTTCCAAAATGCTTGTCTGCTGCTGTGAACAGTGCAACAAAACACCCTCCAGATAGACCCCTTCAGGTAGCCAAGGAAATGCAGCTAGTTTCCAGCATCTCTTCAGTGACCCCCTAAGACTGGCACTTGTTTAAGACCAATGTACCAAAAGAAGCAGGTGTCTGCACAATTTTGGAGGGAAAATAGCCTCGACATAGGGGATCTTAAACCCTTCATCCTTGGAGAGCATCCCTGGTACTGTGGACTTCCCAGCAGTGAAAGCTGTGCACAAGGGATTGGCCTCCCTAATTGTTGAAGTTGCACTATTGGATGGGTAAAAATGCAAGTCTTCGGACCAGAAGGAGAACAAGCAATGAAGAGCCTGAGTCTCATATGGGAAGGTGAATAACCTGAGTAAAACAGTGCTTTTTCATCCCTCAGTACTTCCTCTCTTACCAGCCACCATCACCATCCTGTCTGAAACTCAGTCTCAGAGCTTCCACCACAGTTTTGCTGCATTTTCAAGCAGCAGCTGTCACACCCTCACCTGTGCCTCCCCCGTGACTGTGAAATGATACACATAAACTTTAGCAACACCTCTTTGCAGTTCCTCTTCAAGATCCCCTGAAGCTTATCTCATTGCCCCTTTGTACTTCCCACTTGACTTTATCCACCTCTTTTCTCCCTTTTAGATAGAAAAGTGTTTGTGGCAGGGCTGTCTTTCTGCTCTGTGCTTCTATTGTAGGCAGTATGTCTGAATCCAAGTCCCTGAGCAGAGCTCCCAGGAGGGGAGCATTTTATGAATCAGTAGGTGTAAAATTGTCATTCTGGACATTATAGAAAAATCAAGTTCATCCATATCTGTTGAATACTCTGAAATGAAAAGAAGGTTGGCACACAACCAAAGATGCAGATAGTTTTCTTTCAAGACTTGATATTGTCATTGCCCTTGTCTTCAAAGTGGTTTTGCATGAACTGAGGAGCATCAGCAATGACCTCCACACAATTTTGCTTGGGGCCAGCCTACAAAATAAAAAGGTGAAGCATTACAAAGTTGAGCGAGTCAGAGTAAAGACAAATCATTCCTGCAGTGAGTAGCGCCTTGCAGAATCAAAATTCATTTGGAAGCATCTTAGCATTGAGTTTTCAGGGCCCCGTATTGACAAATGAGACTACCACCAGCAGACCCAGGGCAGGAGTTTTATAAATGTTCGCTGTTCCTTCTGTTTATTGAAGCTTTGCTCATGCATCTAAATGACAGAACTAGAACTTGCTTGCCATTTTAGAACATTGCTGCCTGCATTTCAAAAAATACTTCTACAGTGACCTTGATCAATCAGTTTGCCACTACTCAGTGCTTTTATCTAATGATAAGTATTGTGGAGAAAATGTAATGGTACTGAATCAGTGACAAAATTACCACTGCCTTGCAGTGACTCAGGATTTTTTCACACGCCTCTGCTAAAATTACCAGGGAAAGTAGTACTAGCAAACAAAAGGGACTAACTCAGTGAGATGTAATCTTTTATTTTCATTTGTCAACACGTTACACTATTGCTACATTGCCTGTGTCAATAGTTGTTGGAAAACCCACCTTTTCTAGCTTTCTTACCCAAAAAACCTATAAGCACATAAGGGAATAGTTGAATGACACATGTACAAAACATCCCAAATGGTTAGTAAATGCAATTGGGTGTTTTGAAAGAAATTTGGCATATCAAATATTTTTAACTGATTTTTTTTTCCCCTGGTGTAATGAGTTAGGTGCTCTAAAATTCAACACTTTCCATGATTCACTGAGCTTATATAATATCCTTTTGCATAGCACTGCTTATTTGAATACCAGTTCCACCCCTGCAACAAAACCTGCAAATTTCAAAAATGTTTGTTGTCACACTCATTTTTTATCACATTCATCTGATGTAAGTAGGACTGTATAAAGACCATGGCAGCCTAATAAATATTTATGAGTACTAGTGATCACAAAATACTTTAAGGTGTCTTGAATTTTAATTTTGCCAAATCTTACAGTAGGTGAAGATACATAGCTGAACCTACTTCAAAATTTTTAATTCCAGACACTTTCTCCATCAAGAGAAAATCATGAAATTAATTTCTTCTGCTTTCCCTGCCAAAAAAACTGAAAGTCTTTTTCAAACATTTCTTAATTAAAATAGTGTCTTTTGCATTCTCAGTTAAATCATAGCATAGTCAAAGTTTGTGTCCTTTAAGTTTGAATTATAATATATAGTTCATAAACAAAAAATGTAGAATTCCAGTCATATTTTTAAATCTCAATGCAAAATTCATAGTGAAACCACTGAAAGATCTCTGTTGCGCCAGAAGCTGAGGTGATGGACTTGGACATGCTTTTATAAGATAGGCAGCTTCTCTGCCATCTTCAGAGGAGGAAGGGAACTGCAATCACCTTCTCACACCTCCCTAGTGTGGTCCAGCAAGCAGATCATGGGGGCCCCAAACAAAGCCAGTGCCTTCAGCTGCCACTGATAGACTTCTGCTAGTTTATATAACTGAAAGTCCAGGCAATCACCTGCAGAAAGATGTAGTTTCTGAGTCTTGAGCGTGCATTTCTGCCCAAGACTGATTCCCAGCCTTTAGGTACACCAGTTATCCTGGAGATCTCTACTTCTAAAAGTCTTTTGTATCTTCCTGATCTAGTGCTAAAACTGTGGAGAGAACTGGAAAAGCCCACTAAAGGATTTGGACAATTCTATGTAAGTCGAGACATTGCTAAGACCTCACACAGCTCAGACTCTGCTCTTTAGCAAGGGAGCCCCTGCACATCGCTTTACAAGGATAAATTTCTCCCAGTGTCTGTAAGAATCCTTGCTCTGGAAGAATTTGCTAAGAACTCTAAATTAGGTCTGTAATATCAAACTAAAAAGGAATAGGAAGCATTCCTGACTCCAAGGTCAAGGATGAAGTTCACACAGCTTTGGATTAACCTCTTACAGGATATCAGTCCTGCAGAGAACCAGCTGGAACAATCTAAGACAGAACCAGGGATTAAGCTAATAAATGTGGGTAATTGAGGTTCATTTCCTAAATTTCTTCTCAAGCACTCTTTTATATACTGATTTACACCCACCCCTAAAAGTTGTTCTTGTGCTTTTACCAAGGAAACATGGAGAAAGTACAAGCATCTTACCCAAATTAATTTCAGGGCCAAGGTGTATTCCCACTCATTTAATTTGAATAAGTATGCCAGAAGTACATGTGTTTTTTCACATGTAGGACTATCTTCAGAAGTGTTTTGAGGCATTCACAAGATCAGGGCTAGACCCCAAGTGTGAGATGATTGGCAGAATCTGTCTCCTTGTGGGTCCTGCTTAGGTCATGGCACGTAATATGTGCTGAGATATCCAGAGCTGTCAAGGCTTGAGCAAAAATTTACACAACACCAGACTTAGGCAGAGGAAGAAAAGATCTAAATTGTAGATTTGAGTGCATGTGTCCCCTCTGTGAATCTGTCCCTATGCTTTCATTTTGCAAGTACTGTAACCGTCTTCCCGCTCTGCCTATTAAGATCCCTAATTATATTAAAGTCTATCATCACTTATTCATGAAAGCATCTCTTTAGCACATCCAAAGTGACTGATCCCCAAGGTTACAGTTACAATGACAGAGAGGGATGTGTGTGTTTTCACAGAAGCACTCTTTGAATGAGTTTTCTTTTGTAACTTTTTCAGTGAGCAAGGTCAGTTCTATTGGCTTTGTTCAGCTGGAACTCCTTAGCACTAGAAAATTAGATGGTGTAATCTATATACTTTGCCACCTTATCCCCAACCTGAGTATGATACCTAGCTCCAGTGATTTTCTTTAATGAGGTGGAAATGTATATAACAGTTTTAAATATGCAGGCTAACATTTTCCTCCATCTATAATTATGCAAATCGTTATATAGTTGTCTCTGCATGACAGAAGTAATAACATCTTATAGAGACCCTGTTAAAACTCACTGAAATCATCTACACAGATGGATATGATTTTACAGAAAATACAACACAGACACATTAATTAGTTACAAACCACCAGTACCATCTCCTAACAAGCTATGTGACACGGGCTAAGACGTGTACTGTATAATGATATAGTATTGTTTTGTTTGCAGTTGATAACTGAAACACTCTCAAACAGTTAATAAGATCAAATGTAACAAGAAAACTCACAAGCTGTTATTATTTTTCAAGATGTAGGAGAAGCATAATATATACTTCACATATACTCTTGATTTTAAGACAAGCAGTACCATATCCATCCTTTAGTGTTTTCTGGGATGTTTCTTTTTCTCCCCTCTTTTCCCTGCTTCCTTTCATTAACAGTGGTGGAGCTTGTCAATTCATTCCCATTTTGTATGCATCCATAGCTCCTCAAATGATGGCTATTAATCCAGGATTTAGGCACAGTCTCCTATTCAGGCACTGTGTCTGGCTGGGGCTACTTATACTTTCCAGGGGAAGCACACTACTAGAGAATGCATTTTTGATACCTTTATTTTTACCTGCATGTTATGAGGGTTCTTCAAAATGTGCAAGGAAGCATCCCAAGGTCCCATGTACAGAGCATATTCATTTAAAGAAAGAAAAAAAAAAGTCACAACTCTACTTTAAAAAAATCCAACTCATTTTAATTTAATGGCCACATTCTAGAAAGAATTTGATTGACATAAAAAATTTTATAAACACTGGAAAAAGCATTTGGAATTTTTAAATTGGTCCCAGGAGCCCCATTTAGAGCTCACATGAGGTGTGAGTTGGTACCTCACACCTCTTCTTCTAAATCTTGCTTCATTTTTTCTGTGAGACAATTCATGGTCCTTCACAGGCTTTAGAGAAGTCCTAAAGCAAAGCCCTCATGTCAGTGTGAAGGAAGAAGAGACCTGCAATCACCCCTTCCAGGCAATGGAAGAAATAATATCTTGCAAGGAGCAGAGACTCTCGCTGAAGCCAGAAAAACTAGCCAAAGAAGAACCTGCCCCTTTTCACCACACCTTCAGTAAAAATATTTCCTGCTTTATCCTTTTCGGACTTGTTGGCCACCTTTTCCCATTAGAGGAGAGTACACTCACCAGCATTTCTGGAAAAAAGTGAGGTTGACCTATGGTTCAAACCTTCCTGTGTCTCCATGTCCTGTTTGTGAACTCTCTTCTCTGGCAGGCCATAAGGAGGAGGTGCAGCTTATTCATTAGGGCCTTCAACTCATTTCTGTTACAAGAAGATAAATTCACAGATTCTCTCAACCTGCTTCTTGGTCCCTGGCTCCTTTGCCCATCATACAGTTGCACAAGATTTATTCATTACCATACAACCCTATACATTGTAGAGACCTGTTTATTCCTCTATTTTTCCCCTTGTTTCCCATTTCAGGTTCCCTTTTCCTGCACATACCTCCTCTAGCCCATCCCTAACCAGATTGGTGAACTCTAAGGGCACTTAATTTCACAGCTGCCTCCAAGGAAGAGCTATTTAAATGAATATGACATGCCTATCCATGCAATAAACATTCGCACAAGCACAAATACACATCAAGCATGTAAATGACCTCAAAATGCATGTAAATAGCTTCTACATTGACTAAATTTTACCTGCACGGTTTTCACAGCCATTCAGCCAGCTCCAGGCTGTAAGGAAATCTGCATGCTTGGAAGGAGGGACGTGCTCCTAGTACGCCCACCAATTCAATGGGAAACATGAGCAGAGGATAGAGGTAGGACAGTAGTGTCTGGGGACAGACTGTTTCTGAGGACGAGATGCAAGAAATTTCAGGAAAAGAAGAAAGTCTGCACAGCGGGCACATAACAGACTGAATATTCATTGGATGAGAGTCTTCAACCTGAATCCCCTTGATCCCTAAATCAACCTGGCAACTGAATCACCTTCTCTGATCTACTAAAAAAAAAAAAGCTAATTATTTTTACAATATTTAAGAGCAGTTTTATGGGGGAAAGGAGAAAGAGAAATGCATTATGTCACATACCTATATGAAACAATGTGCAGGTATTTATCTGCAAATTATCTAATAGCCTCACTGTCTAGTCACATAGCTGGAACGTGAAAAACACACACAAAAAATCATTGTGGGAAGAAAAGAGAGCTCTGTTAAGTTTTTAAGGCACAAAATTTCATGGGACAGGAAAATCACTTCTCACAAAGATGTATTAAAGCTGCCCTTTGTGGAGTAAAGAAAAATCCCAGAGGTCAAGTAGAAGAGAATATGCCTCTAGCTTCAGGAAAAAAAACACACAAACTTAATGGAGATCTATTGGAGGATACCGGAGCCTGCTTCAGAGAGGCAAAGGGTATAAAGAAAGAGCAGTCTTTATAATGAGAAGCCTCTGCTCATTCTCTGAGTGTCACAGACTTTGCTATTGACGTGCTATTCCTCTTCCTTCTCCTGTTCATTCAGGCCAACTCCATTGTGCTGCTGTTCACAGCTTAAATAGCTATCTGCTTTGGACATCATTAAACGTGCTGTGGCTTGCGGCAGCAATAAGTCTCAGATCTGTTTATTAATGACAGCAATCCATAAACAAATAAGTTCCATCTTGCCTGGAGCCCTGCTGTGACTTAAAAAAGCACCTGAGGACCATTTCTGCTTTAAGTTTCTGATTGTGCCGGGTCCCATTAAGCCACAGGAAAATAAAACTTGCACATCGAGATGGCTATTCAGTGGTTAATGGGTCCCCCACTGTTCATGAAAAGTCTTTCTATAAGTGCCCTCTTCACCGTAAAACTTACACAGTTCCAAAGCTATTGATGCAGCCAGCTGGAGTATCAGGCTCCTGAAAAGTGACAGATTTAGAGGAAGAAATAGTGCGCGGTTTGCTAAAGGCAAGTTATTTTAATATAATGCAGCAATGACAGCTTTCTACGTTTAATCATCAGGCTCCTGATTTTCTCCTCAGCACTTGAGTTTCACACGATTTAGGGATTTGGGTAGATGTTATTTTACTTTCCCCCTCCCAGCTGTTGAGAGTACCTGCCAGGTTCATGTTGGGAGCCATGTTTGTAGGTTTCCCAGCTATTTTGAACAAAACCCTAAATAACTGCATGCGTGAGAGATAGGCCTCAAAGAGCAGCTGACACAGGCTTTCCAAGACATGTGACTGCTCTGGCATTTTCAGCATGGTAGAGACATATCAGTCACACATTCTCATCCTTGCCTGTCACAAGGGCTGAGTAGCTCCAGTACCAACATGTACATTGTAGAAGTCTGTAGAAGTTGGTTAAACAAATCCCAAACTGGGTGATCAGAACATCCAGCATCAAATGTGGGGCTTGAAATGGAAGTACAATCCTGGGAGCACTATGAATTCACTGGCAGGACATGGAGCAGGGGGAAACAGGCGAGAATGGAGGAGTCGAACAAAGTGGACATCTGGGCATATGATTTCCAGTCAGGATGTGGGGCAGAGGATGTAAGGACAGAAACAAAATGAGTGGGAAAAGCGAGTGTGAGAGAGTAAGCAAACTCAAATTTGAAGCCAGAAATTCAACTTTGTCCAGAAATATGGAAGACTGGATGACATTCTTTCTCTGAGAATAAAAAAATACAAAATAAAAATTCAATACAAGAACCTAACAGAAGGCAACAAAATGCAATAGGAATACAATAGAAGACTTTTTATCTTAATGAATTCTTGTGGGTTTTGAATTCTGACTTACAAATTACTCTTTAATTTTTGAGGCTTGTAATACTGACATCTCTAATAGCAAACTCAATTTAAATAAAGCAATATGTTATTGGCAATTGTTGAGAAACAGGAAGGAAACATAAAGCTAAAGAGAAAAAAAAAAAGAAAAGAAAATCCACATGCTGAGAAGGAAGCTATGTAAAACATTGCTTGGCTGTCACTGAGCTCAGATTGCAAAATATCGATGAGAAAAGCCTAAACTCTCTCTGCTCCTGGCGCTCTGTGTTCCATCACATAACAGAGAAAGCTGTCCACATCTCAGCATGGGACTCAGCAAATTTGACACATGATCATGTAAGCTTGTAAGCTTATATCTTCAGTTCCAGCTCAGATGAAATATTCCCTTGTACTTGTGCCCTAAAAATGGAGAAAGTACACAGATTACCATTTCCAGTCACCACGGCCTTTTTTTAGCACACTTCAGGCTTGTATATCTGGTGCCAAAGCCATTCTAATAGAATAGGAAAGATATTGTAGACCGCAGCTGTGAGACTTATTGATTTGTCTCTCATCTCCTCTTGCTGTTCTAAAAACTGACAACAAGGAAAATAATATTTTTCCATTCAGCCCTGCATTCTGTCCTCTTAAAACTAAGCTGCCTGACTATTCTTTGCCCTGCTCCTTCATGAGAATAACAGCAATTAAATATGAATACCATGGGTTAATATCTAGTCATCATGTGAATGTAATTTTCAAATTAATACTCAGTGGAACGGCAGCTCCCAAAAAGCTTTCATACTGTGAAAAAGAAAAAGATGTTCAGTTATCAGACCCTAAATAATCAAACACCATCGACCTTAGTGTCAATAATTCCTTTTTGTATTACTTAATCTGATTACTTTCCAGCCAAATAGGCTGACAAAGAAAGTGTCCATTCACTTTTGCTGCTGAAGGTTAATATCACACAAGGGACTCACTTCACCTGACTTTGACTATCTAAAAGTTAGGCAGCTAGTCTCAGATATCTACCTAGGTTTCCTCAGTTGAGGATATGACAGATTAATCTAATCTGTCTTCAATATTTATGTTCTGTTTTCCTGAAGATTCTCTACTCCCTCGAGAGGGTATGGCAGCTGATGCGCTGATGAGCATGGGACACCTTTTACTATTGATAAAGCACAAAACAAATCCCAAACAAAAGCTGATGCTTCAGAATGTTTCCTGACACTTGCCACGTAGTTGGAAAAATTAGCCTGGTAGTTTTCTCCACTCACATCACACACACAGAGATTACTAGACAATTGGTTTGTTTGTAGACACCAAGGTCTTGATTTAGTTACCTGAACACAGGAACCAGTGTCATCTGAGATGGCTTAACATTACCACAGCATTCAGATGGAGCTGGCAGGTATGACACAGGACTTGTAGGACACCATCTGTCATCAATACAGGAAGCTAGATGACACACAGGACATGCAATGACATATTAAATGGCACTAGGCATCCACATTTCAGCAACTGAATTGATCTTCAGGAGTTGGATTTTGTTCAAGATCATCAAACTTAAATTTAGGCACGTAAATGTAAGAGGCAACTAAGCTCCCATTAGAGGCAATGGAAAGTACTCAGTATCCAGCGGAGCACAGAAAATTGGCATCTTACTCTGATGTAGAAAGTGGAATTCAAATGTCAGAAGAAGGTGCCTTCAAAAGGTATTCATTCCTTTCTGAAATCACATTTACTATGAGGATGCTTTTCAGGGTGCCTTTGTGGACATAACCATTTTGTCTCGGCCTTCAGAAAGCCTGAAATGTTTAGGAGGTCCAGACCCCTGCAGCCTGCATAGACAACAGCAGTACAGCTGCAACAGTTGAAGTGAGTAGAGCATGAAAAGGTGACTTTCAACTATGAATGTTTTAACTGAGTACAACCAGGAGGGGCTTTAACTGTAAACATAGTGCAGTCCAGCCTCACCAACCACAAGATGTTGAACCAGAGATGTCCTGAGGTTCTGACCAAGCTGAATTACCCTGTGATCCTGTGCTTTCATGACACTGGCAAATTCTTAGCTCTTGGCCTAAGACCAAAGTCAACACTGCACTTTGGAAACTCCTGTGGCTTTAACACCTCTCTCTTTTCAGTTCTATGTCTATCAGCGGAATGAATGTTTCAAAATTCATCTACTTGTCAATACAGAGAGAGACATTAGGAATTATTAAACCTTCCAAAAGTCAGACTATGTATTTAAAACTCTCTCTCGAGTCCATGACCAACTGCATTCATGTTCACTGTACTGCAGCTCAATATTCAACCAGTAGACTACCTCACCAAATGAACAATTGTGAGAGGTAATAACACATTTGAAGCTTCCACACGCTTCCAAGAGAAAGTTATTTAGCACAGTTGTCACTGTAATTTTGATGCATTAGGAAAGTCATTGTTCAGTGGAGCTCAGACTGTTGCCTTCACCTATGGAGATAGATGGCCTGCTGCCAATTTCCGTCTGCTGCCTGTTGAATGATACAGAAAGACCGGCTGACTCACAATCTTCTTTTTACCTTGCCTTTTCTTCTTTATTTAGCTAAATGCTTTCTTTAATTGTTCCTTTCACTTGAAAATAAAGATAAAAAGGAAACTAACAAAGGTTCTCTACATGGCTAACTTTGTAAGAAAGCACTGGGGCACATTTGTGGATTGCTTTAAATAAATTCATATATTCTGGCTGTGCTTTCAACTCAACTAGGCATGGATTAATGCTATTTTATTCATACACTGTAGTGTCTCCCTGGAATTCTGAAACATTATTTAAATGTATATTGCTAAGTAGATGAGGTTTGTAAGTTTTCGGCTAAAGCTGTGCAATACACATTAATTATGCAATTACTGTCTTGGGTCTGAATTTATAGCCAATCAATTTACTTAGTTCTTTCTGCACCATTATTGACCAATACACCACAGACGTACATTACACATGCATGTAAAATACTATTATAGATACATTAAAGGCAGAGCTTGCAGCATTTCCTATTCTGCTTGCACAATGCTTTCAAATATTAAAACTTACTTTATTTAATTTGAAAAATTTTGTTTAAGATTTTTTTCTACTGTCTTAGCATTAATTATTCCAGACAATCTGACCAAGAAAATATAGGCTTATAATAAAAATAGGGAAAAACATATTTTTGTAGTCCCAGGACAGACCCAGTCTTCTAATAAGAGTCATTAAGATGCTATTTCAATTCTAGTTTATATCCAAGATATGGAGATTTCTCTAGCTTTCCTTCTCCATCCATTATCCTCTAAATTTGCACAATCTCAATGCTATGACAAAAATACATAGAGATCTCAGCAACAGCCAGTGCCCCTCAGTGAGTTACCAAACCCAACTCTCTGCCCTGTGATCTGACACAGCATCATTTCTTACTTCAGCTTTGTGCTGCAGGAACATGCTGGGACATGTTCTCCCTCAGGTAACCCTACACAAGTCACATCCCATATGTACCCCATAGTCCAAACAAAAATCTGATCAACCCACTCTCAAGACCCCTAACTGAGGCTAAACTATATCTCTCTTATGTCCTCTTATTGAAAAATAAATGCTTATGTTTTAAATCTTATTAAATGCTTAAATGTTCGGGTTTTTAATTTTAATTAGAAGCATCTTACTGGGTGGTGGGATATGTGGATTCAATTATATCCTAGCATAGAAGTCACTGGAATCACTGGGATCCAATGGTCATTCAATGCTTTCAGTTAAGATCCGTCTGTTAGGCAACTCAAGAACAGCACAGGATTAAGCTCTGGTCAGAAGGAAGAGGAAGGAATAAGAAAAACTCATCAGCCCTATAAAGACTGCAGCACTTCCAAGCAGTCCTCTTCACTTGCTGACATCCAACACTGAGATGCCTTTGTAGTTTAAACTCTTCTAAGTCAGAAAGCACCTGAGAAGGCATTTTAAAAACTGCAGTTCTAAAGTGAGATGCCCTGACTCCACCGATATCTGATTGTAGGTGCAAAGGTACCTTTTGTGTTCAGGTCTAGCTCCACATTTGGACTGAACTCAAAAATCCACAATGACTGGGCCTTATGTATCAACTGATCTTTGGCATTTCTGTACCCGTTTGAGAAAACACGTGAAAAGCGAAAAGCCCAGACACCAGGAAGGATGAGCTACAGTGCAGAAAATGTATTGCAGATAAAAAAGACTTTTTGTTTCAGACTATTCTGGGTAGTATGCTGTGAGGAGGTTTTTCAAGACTCAAAAAGCTTCTTTTCTTTTTCTTATTTATCTGTCAAACATACGGTGAAAGTTACCAGTGTCACAGAAATCATTTCTGAGATTCTGTGGTAACATCTAAAAATGAGAGCTAAATGCAACATGTCCTCACCCTACACACCTACGTGAAAGCTATGTCTAAGTGGACACGCTTTTGAGAAATTGAAGCTGAGTCCTGCTTTGGTGTAGGATCAGGCATCATTAATTTATGCCCTATCACCTGGTAAGACTGTTCAAATCACAAGAAATGTTCTGGGATCTGCGATTTGCTTTGGCTCTCCTTCTGCTTTTCTTTAAAATAACAGAACCCAAGCTCTGAGGAGGAGCAGGCATATGGAAGGAGAACATGCAGCACCATTGTGTGGCCCAGATTCATTTGCCACATTTGCTCTTCGTAAACCTTTTCACTCTTTCTGAGAAAAACAGGACAGATTTTGAGCAGTGAGAACAGTTCTGTCTCTCTGTTTGCCCTAGTCTCTAAAGATGGCTATGTGAAAAAAAAAGTTAAAGAGGTAATTAATAGCTATTTGCAAGCAGGGACTCCCCTGACCGAACATAGCTGTGTGCTATGTAAGCCCTGTGCATCAAAGCCAGCCATTAAGGTTCCGTAAATAATCAGTGGTGTAAAACAGGCACTGCTAGAATGTGAAAGTTTGTCTCATCTCAATTAGGCATCTAAAAGTGGTCAGATGACCCCCTCCTGTGACTAGAAAGGAAGCCTATGGTGAGTAGCTCAAAATACCCAGCAGGGAGCTGGGTAGCATTCAGTACACCCTAACTCTAGAACTTGAGTCAGTTCCCCACCCATTGGCATCCAAAGTCAGTCTAGAGGCCCTAGGGTATCACAGATACCTACAAGGAACTGGCAGACCTGATGCAGGAGGTACAAGAGATTCATGCCCTGACGCAGTGGCAGCTGGAAACCAGGCAGGCTACCTAACCTACCTGAAGTAACATTACAAACCCATGTGCAGGCAAGTGACTCAGCCCATGAGTCCTTCACATAGATGTCTACAAGCATGACAGGTGTGTAAGCTTCTGTTAAGTATCTAGTTAATAGGCCTAAAACCATAAAGTCAAATGTCTGTGATCAATATAGTCAAGATGACCTGTTATTGTAGAGAACACCATTTATCACTGATGCTTCTTGGGATGGGAATGGCCTGAGAGTACTGCATTCTACAGTCCTGCTTCGTCCCACTTTTCTACCTTCTCCTTTTCACAGACATAGGCATATCAACAGGAACCAGCAGAGTTCTGGGAAACCTGGTATAGAAAATGTAGGGGGACAGTTAATTCAAAAGGGTGAAGAAAGGGCATGGCGGTACTGGTAGAACAGCATTTTTGCACAAACGTGGCTATTGAGATTGAATTTCATGTGAATTACACATGATTTACAGATAAGCTGGTTTAGGACTGAAGCCCTGGATGCTTTTGCATCCACAGAAAAACTCTGGCAGGGGGCTGAATTCCAGGCTTATCCAGGTGATCCCAGAGGGCCAAAGTTCATAGAATCACAGAACCTCTTACACTGCAGGGGACCCATAAGGATCATTGAGTCCAACTCCCTGCTCCTCACAGGACTATCTAAAACTAAACCATATGACCAAAAGCATTGTTCAGATGCTCCTTGAACTCTGATAGGCTTGGTGCCATGAGTCCTAGCTCTGGCTTTACATTTTAATAGAGCAAAGGACCCTGGGGGTAGGGCTCAGGGTATGGGGGCATTGACTAAGCTTTTTTAAGAAACTTTTGGGAGTTTAGCAATGAATTCAGCTGCCAACAGATGTAGACCTGAGGGAAGTGAAGAGAAACAGAGAAAAAGAGGAGGAAGATATATATGCAACTAAAATTAATGTTTTAACCATTCTATTGTGGCTAGATTTCTTCTCTTTTTTATTAAAAGTAGTAAGGGAGAGGAAAAGAAAGGATATCTGAAAACTAACAACTTCCAGTGTGAATGGAAATGCTAGTATAGTTTGCTTCATACAAGGATAATAATCAGGGTCTGAATACCTAAGAATAATAGAACAAAAAGTCTCTACTAGAGAAGATCTTTGCCTCCTAATCAGCACATGGCATAATGAGGCCCTTGCTCGCAGAGCCACACTTCCTAAAACTAGATAACTTATAAAATCCATATCTCCCTCAGGTAAGGAAAATTTTAAAGCTTTTCAAGTGGCAGAATTAGAAAAGCTATTTTGTAGAGTTTCCCCTCCTAGGCAACTTCTCTTCTCAGCTGTTGCTTCAGCCTGGCAGCCCAGATGAAAGAGCAGCCTAGGACAGAACAGATGAGGGACTCTGCGGGCGGGGGCAAAAAGATCACTTTCACACCATTCACAAGAATTGGATCCCTTCTCTGCATAGGGAGCTAAAATTAGCCTTCTCTACAGGCCTTCAGCTTTTCAAACGTTTCTAACTGCTCACAGACTAGAGTAGCACTTTAGGGAGCTACAAGAGCCACCCTTACTGAAATGTTACTTGCATTGTTAAAGAAAGAACTGTGTTAGGATGCTAGCTTTTCCTCTGGGTTTTTGTTTTGGGTTTTTTTTTTCCACTAGCACCTTAAAGAATTTCCCTCACAGCAAGGTAAACCTTTGATTTGTCCCTCCCTCCCTCCCTCCCTGCTTCTCCTTGTCCTGACTCACTGTCTCTCCACACAAGTGAGATATCAAAAAATCATAAAAATTTGTTGGAGTAAGTTGTGATCAAACAACCACACTTCATATCTTGGCAAAGATGAACTGAACACCCCATTCAAAAAGACATTTGCCCAGTCTTAAAAGAGCCTTAATAAGAAGTTCTACTAATCAACAGTTAATGAACATTATCATAAATATTTTTGACAAAATGGCATGCATGAAAGTTCATCTGCTCTAGCAGCAGAAGCAAAATCAGATTAAAACCTTAATTAAAATATGAAGAAGAGGCTCGTCATGATCTTCAACGCAGTGGAAGATTCCTTTTTTGAAAATCAAGCTCTCTCTTTCTGTCACATTACACTATGTTGTTAATGAGCCCTTTCATTTCTCCGTGCATAGCAGTATATTTAATCTTAGCTGCATATTTTAAATGATTGATGTTCCCCTAATTACATTTTATGATATATTGTGCTGTGCCACCTCTAATGAGTAGCAAACATGGCATTACCTCACTAGTACTCAACCACAGAAATCAATAACTGACATTTATTCAATGAACTGCAAATTGTGATTCACTAGCTTCTCTTTGTGTTGAGTAAATTCAAACTGTAATTAATTTTCATGCATATCACAAATAGCAAATGCATGTATGGGCTAACTTTAAAAGTGATTTGCTCCTTCTCTGGCTAATTACAACACAGCAAAAACTCTCAAGCCATCATTCAAAGGACTGAGAAAAATCAATGGTTTGACAGAGGCCATCTCCTTAGATGGCTAGAGCACAATCATCTTTTACACTTTTGAGAATACTTCAGAGCCATTTCCTAAGACAGGAGATTGTTTCTGTCTTAGTGAATGAAGGTGATATCATTCAAAAAAAGTCTTCCCAACATATATTTAATTGTCACAAGAATGAGAAAGAACCTCCTCATTAGCTTTCCTACCAGGAAACAAATATCCTACAGTAAGAAATATATAACTGCCTTTTTCGAAAGACAAATATTGTCAGGTGTCATCTAGACCTTGCAACAAGACAAGCAACTCACTGTCATTCACAAGTGATCATTTTGCTTGTGAGCAACACAGAAGTTGACAAAACTACTACTTGTTGTCCCTTTCAAAACTCCTATCAGTGGCTTTTGTTAACTTGTGATGTCTTTACTGAAATTGTCCAATCAAATCAGAGAACAGAACCAGGGGACTCCACAGCTAGTGCTCTATTGGCATACCAGTGCAGGAGCAGAGGTGTACAAATCAACCAAGCGTTAAAGCTGAAGGCTCAGAAATTGATAGGAAAAGATTGCGGGTCACTTTAAGATCAGTTACAGTCCTTTGCACTAAAGCAGAGCATCATTTCAGGGATAGTTGTGCAGGTCATTCTTTCTAAATATTGAAAAGTTTTATTTTAATCTCTATTATAATGGTCTCTTGCAAAAAGTAATAAGAATCTTTAAATTTATTTTCTAATTAAGCAAACAAACCTCATTTATATAATGAGGTGACCCTTGAAGGGCTCACTTCTTAGACTTCCATCAAGTTCAGTGATTTAAAGGAGGCTTCAGCCTCAAGCCTATATCTAGAAAGAAAATGTTATTTTCTTTCTCAACGCGTACAGCACAAAGTTATTCTTGCCTCCAAGAAAGATACTTTTGGTTCCTCTTGGCATCCTTTGGGAGGAATGGAATCAAGAAAGACAGGTGAAGAGGTTGAATCAATGGTGAAGTAAAGCTATCACTATGATTTTAAACTAATTGGCTTGAGTTTCTTTTCAACCTTACCTCTATTTTTAGGTTTTTAGACATCTTTAGGTGTCTCAAAGACAAGGATGCCTCAGGGTTGGCTCTAGAGTAATTGCCAGAACCCAGCTCTGGTTCTGAGAAATGGCAGAAGAGCAATCATGTTAGATGCATTTCCAGACTGTCATGGGATTTTTCAGCAATATTTAAGGCAGATGAATAAAAGAGCAAAACTATTAAACTACAACTTGCATCCCTGATTTTTCTAGGGAAAAATTCACTTTGATGCCACTTTTGACATACTAATTAAGCCAGAGTAAAACCCCTTCCTGGCTTCCTAAAACCTAGTTGGGATGCAATAGAAGAAAATTACAGAAATGTATTTCCAAAGATCCTTCGGCTTCTCTAAAATTTGAAACTAATGTGAAGATATGGAGTTAATTTAACTTACCCTGGGCAAATGCAGATCTCTATCAGCCTTGAATGGTTAAACCATAGACAAGCCTGCTAATGAGTCTGCTATTCTATTGAGGTTAATGAGCCCTTGAGCATCTGGTGAAGGCACAGACACTTAGCAATTAGTGTCTTTTATTCAAACCAGCTGACAGGCTAGGCAGTAGTTGATTCCCTGCTTTTATTATATTGTTGCCATAGTACCTAGCATGCCAGCTCTAAGCCTGCGTGCACTGGCTATGTTGGTTAAGAATGGATTCCTTCACCTTTATGTTGAGCCTTAATGATATGGGCTTTATGGAGTGGATTTGAACCACAAAGTCTTCTTTCAGGTCTTTATGTCTTGTATGCATGGTCAACAAATCTCAGAAATGAACTCTCCCTCAGACGAGATCAATTCAATTCAGTTCAGCCATCAAAGGTCAAACATGACAGATAGTGTATTAATATAATAGGCAGTAAAAAACTATATTTTTTCCTTGTTACTGATACTAAGATATACAAAGACATGCATATTAGAGCAGTATTCCTTCCCAGCATTCATTGCTCACAGGATGTGTTGGCCTCTAGAACAGAAAATACATATGGGAAATGCAGGATTTTAAATTGCCTTTGTGCCACTGTACCTGAGAAACAGTTCATTTGTAAAGAAAGAGTGAGTGAAGAGAAGAAAAGTAAAGAAATACTAATATTCCCCCTTAATGGATAAAGAAAATGAGGTACAGAAGGAGGTAACCACATCCTCCTTTTTCAGCTACTTTAGCATCTAACTTGCGTGCTCTGAATTGTTCCCTAGAGGATCCTACTTCTTGTCATTGGCTGCACATGGAAATTACCAGCCTTACTTATTACCTTTGGTCTCTAAATTGTAGCTAAGATAAATCACCACAGCAGCCTAAAGTAAATGTTATATATAAGCTTCAAACAAGCCAAGGGTTCTGTTCCAGAGTGACAGCTGCTTCCCTTGGGATGACTCTAGTGGCTCTTAATCCTAGTTATTCATCCCACCCTTCTCTCAACATATGAATGTCTCAGCTGGGACACTGCAACTGCAAATCAGGCAGCAACTAAACTATCATACTTCACAGGCAGTTCAGGTAAACTGGCTTCCCTTAATAAACTAGGCTGACACCTGTAACAATCAAATCTTATTTAATATTGATATGGTGGTAGAATGCACATAACAACCAAGCCACATTATCCTTGCCCTGGTCTCTGTTGTACCATACAGGTTGCTAAAATTCATATAACCTATCAAAGAGGATATATATATAGACAGTTGGAAGCAGACTGAAATAACTTAAAAAAATAGCCCATTTAACAGCAATCTAATTTTCATAGTGACTTCGTAAATTTAGTGGGGGAAATGGTCCAAACTTCTGACTCAGACTAAGATTCAGGTATGTATGTGTTTTCCCTGAGAAGCAGACTTCAAACTGTCTTGATGTTTGTTTGAGGAAGCTTTGGGTAGGAGCTGAATCTCAGAATTTCTGAAACTGTGCGTCACCCTACTAAACACATTTGAAGTTAAGAGCCAGCATTTGCCTCCACGGTTTAAATTCAAGAGTCATCTCAATTTTCAAAAAAGCAAATCTAAAGTGCCTGTTTTAAGTAAGTACACATAATGTAACTAAAAATGAATATCATTTAGAAGAATATGCAGCTGAAATGTAGCTATCTCCTGGAGTGCTTTAAGTTACCCAAGTAGTACATAAAGAGCATCCTAACTCATCCACTAAAGTAACTTACTGGTCCCAAATCATTGATCATTTATATTATATTTGGGATATTTTTCTCTCTTTTTTTGGTGTTGTGATGTGCTTGAATTATGTCTGGCTGCTGTGAAAAATAATTCCTTATAAAATGATCCAGGAAACTAGCAGGAGAAAGTTTGCATTTTCAAATAGAAAATCTTTGCTCTATTCCTTCATTATTTAGCTTGACTGTAGAGATCCCCAAGCCTGTCCTCAAATTATCTTCATTTGGGTCAGCTGGCCTAATAAAAGCAATTTGTTGCCCAGTAACCAATTTAAATTGATCTTCTTTAACTAAAATCTCTATTAAACAGCTCTCAAATTTTGTTTTTCATTGGAAATTGAGTTAATGTTATCGGAAACAACCACAAGCAGGTGCTAAATTAGTCCTTCAGCATTTTGAGGTAGGACTGATGTTACATGGTAGAAAATACCCCTTTGGGAATTCCCTTTGAGGAGTTCAAATCAGCTGTCTTATCTATGTCCCTGCCCGACTTCTTGTTCATCACCAGCTTTATCATTTTGGGGACAGGGTGACAAAAAAGAAAAAGCTTTGGTTCAGCAATAGAGAAAACATCGCTGCACTATCAACACTGATTTATTCACAAATCCAAAACACACCACCATAAGGGCTGCTGTGAAGAATGTTAGCTCCATCCCAGTCAGACCCCATACAGTCAATAAAAGAAAGACTGAAAAGTTTAATCTCTATGTAGAATCATAGAATTATTCGGGTTGGAAAAGACCCTTGGGATCATCGAGTCCAACCATCAAACCTACTCTACAAAGTTCTCCCCTACACCATATCCCCCAACACCACATCTAAGTAACTCTTAAACACATTCAGGGATGGTGACTCAACCACCTCCCTGGGCAGCCAATTCCTATGTATACAGAGATATATGTATGTAAATGCAACTGTGTACTGTAGTTTCCTAAATAACCTACGTTTCTCATCCCTCCAGCAGAGCTATTTTTATAATTTTCTTAAAGTCTCCTAATGCGGGAGGCTTCATTCATATAGTAGCACAGAACTCACCCAGCCATGCGGGCATAAAAGTCTACCTGCACTGTTTCAGATGCAGACCTGAGGCCCAATTTGATGTTATTTTTATCAAGCAAAAGAAAATATAGATAGGCCATCTGATAAATAAGGCAATAAGTACTTCAGGACATGTTTAACTGTAGATGTACACTCACATCTTTTTATTGACATCTGTAAGCATTTCAGTATAAAGACATGGCTTGGGTTCATTTACTTTTTATTTCCTAGCAGCATTAATTACATGCTTTACACTGGTTTTCAGTTTGATTCTTTTACAAAGTACGGAGAATGATTTTAAAGAGATAACTTGTCTAGACACTGATTGTTTTTGCCATATTTTAAAGTAATGTTTGATCTTGCTGGGATTTTATTTACACTCTCAGTTGGTAACACTTTCTCATAAACATGAACAAAAGTACCCAGTACATTTTTATGGTAGTCTGTGATATCTTTTCATTGGTCTTTCAAAATGATGTTCCTATTTCAGAGGCACTTCAGAAGTAAAGCGTTCTGTGAAAGGTGATTTAATCCTCTGTGCTGTCTTGACAGGCCAGTTACTGAGTTGGTCTGCCCATCATTTAGAAATCTTTCAGATACACTCGGCATTCTTTTGGGTTTAGGAATATTCACTTGATAATAACATTCTTTCAGCTTTGGCTGCCAGGGACAAAAAACTAGACTTTCCAAACTGAGGTATGTGCTGATAAATTGGCATTGCAGAATACACAATCGTATAATCATTTTCATAATGCAGGGGAAATGTTTTCCTTGTTTTCAGCCGTTGGGCTTAAGAACTGTGATAGCTCTCTGCATCCTTGTATGTCTTTTCCTCTGCAGCGCATATGGTACCTGGAAAGGAAGAAGTATTTTGAAGTTCTACAAATTAATATGAGGTATTTTTCTACAATTCAACAATCTGATGTGTTTTAGTAAATCACAAATGTAAATCACAAACAATATATTCTCAAAAACAGCTGTGTTTTAGCAACCTTATGCTTAGATCAGCAATATCGCACTTACAATAGGAAGATCTTATGTTCTTACTCTACTGAAAAAAGCAATTGATTGTATTTAAAAATAAGTATGTCTACATTTCTTTATGCTATTTTGTGTGTGATTTTTCAGGAGCTAAGATATAGCCTAAAATTACGTGAGGATCCTACATATTACACTAGGACCCTAGAAGCACATGTATGAAGCGAGCTGTACTAAACATTTACCTATATAATACGTGTGATTCAACACTCAGCAGTTCAATTGTTGGTTTTGGTTTGGTTTGGGTTTTTTTTTGCAGTGCACACACATATGACATGCATTTTGCTACACACGTGGACAGACATAGACCAAACATTTCAGGAGTACCTGATGCGTTTTCTGCTGCTCAGCTTCAAGAAACCTTAACAAAGCAATGCTCAGCACTTGCTCACTCTCAAGCCTCTCCCTGGTGTATCAAACTGAGCATCCGAAACCAAAATACTCAGAAGACAGTCGTTTTGGAGTTTGACAGTGTTTAACATGGGACTGAGCCTACTCTGTGATTTCATCATGGCTGTGTAACATCACAGAGATGTTTAACCGGTCAGTCAGAGACACTGGTGACTGGGGGGTCAGACATCTCTGTTTTTCAATCTATTCTTGCCTTTCTTCATCCAGAGGCTTTGGAAAGGAGAAAGATAAGGTTTGTTTCAGTTCGTTGCCTCCATTTATCTCTGGCATTCCAAAACTGAGACGTTAAGTTTTATACTTTCCAACCTGGTTCTCCATCATGGCTTCTTTAGCCTTTCTCCACTGGTATCAGAATGACTGTCATTAAATTCACTATCTCCTCTCCCACTGTCCTTCACACTCAATTGATCTGGAGCTGAATGGGCACTAAAACCAAAAGGAAACCATTAAAACTTTCCTTTCCAGGCACCACAAGAATATGAAGTACAATATTTCCCACTGTTAATTTGGAGAAATAGACCTATTTACCTTAAATCGGAATCAGACTTTTCCTCCAGCTGAAGGGATGAAGGCTGAAAAGAAACAAGAATTCGACTCTCCTAGAGGAGGAAAACATCTTTGCTCGTTCCTTTGCATAGATTTAAATATCAGTGTGGCAGAAACAAGAGTTTCAGATTAAAACATAACTGAAGTACAAGAACTAAAGAAAAGTTCAGTAGTAAATGTTAATATGGCACAAACATCTGCATAATACTTAGCTGCAGCATAACCTGTGTATTTACAGGATGTACAAATCCGTTTTTCTCAGTTTACAGGTAGACAAGGTGAAGCACAGAGGAATCAGTCATTTGGGCACTCAGGAACCTCATCACGGGGGAGCCTCTTGGGGTCAGCAGCATCCAGGTCAAGCAGCAGGGAGCTGGGCAGCACATCCTCAGGCAGCTCCACCATAACCCAGCTCTGGGTTATTGTTGGCGTCGAGGATGGGGATGTGCACAGTAGTCATGTCGCCATCCTTGGCCACCAGCTCGAGTGTATGGGAGAGCTGGCGCTCCCGGTCCAGCAGGGGCTGTTGAGGGTCAGTCAGGACAGGGATGGAGTAGGGGAGAGGGAAGCATGGCCCAGGGGCAATCAGGCAGGAGCAGTGCTTTGTGAGCTGCTCGTAGCTACTTCTGGAATACCCAGGGCAGACCATGACAGCAAGGTATCTAAAGCAAAGAGGGCACAAATGACCAGTTCTTCTCTTCCCTCTCAGCTTGGCTGATGAGCAAGGGTCTCTTGGGCCAATCTTACAAGGTTAAAAGACATCAGTTAGTGACAGTACTGCCAGCTAAGGACAGAGCTGGAAGAGATTTTCAGAGATACCAAGGAAGAGGTGTTAAAGCTATGTTATGAGGTCCTTCCTTTAACTTATTCCGAGCACACAATGTAAATGCAAAGAGCATTTATTTAAAACCCTTAGGAAAAGAGAAATACAAGGGTGGTTTTAAAAGCTAGCAGCTCTCTCACCCACCCAAAGAGCATATACCAGTGGCCTGTTTGAGGTCACCATGAAATTCACCCTGTTTAACCTTCTATTTAGAAAGTAGTAAAAAAATAAGGTCCACGGAAATAGCACAAAAACTGCAGAGAAGCTTTAGCCTACTCTGATTTCAGAGAGGACTTTCCTGCTTGTACTGAAACTCAAATGCCCAATGACCAATGGGACTGAAGAGATTGGTCACAGCTAGAAAGTGGCAGAAACTTAGTTTTATGAAGTGATGCCAAAAGGAGTCGTGCAGCCTCTCTGTATTCTTCTGGCTGTTTCTGAGTCAGTCTGATTTTATGCACTAGTGCACTTACTGGGAAGCAGTTGCTCTGCTCCACTTGTCGGTCTCTGGTCGTAGCAACAGTGGCAGAATTATCTTTGAACAAATCCTTTTTATAGGAATCATGAATATTTCTTTATCCTATAAGCTCTATACAGAAAATCTCCCATCTGTGAATGATTTGATTTTCCAATATGTCTTTTTTACTTGATAAAGGCAGGAGGGTTCTTTTAGCCCACCAGGCCTGACAACTACTATAGCATTTCAAGATATGCTTTTGACAATGATGTTTTAGCAATTAGGGGCCAACAGTGCATGACTTATCTCTAGGTCTTACTTTTTGATAATCAAGCCTGAGGTAGCAATGTTTCCTGTTAGCTCTTCTGGGACTTTCTTTGATTCTTTCTAGGATCGCACTTGCTCTGGGCATCGTGTCCCCACCGGCTGGCTGCCAGAGGTGCATGATCATCCTGTTATTTTCTTGTATGTGCTGTGACCTACCATCTCCGAACAAAGCAGCATGTGCTAATGAAGGACATCTGGAGTTTAAAGAATGACATTTTCTGAGGCAAGATCAGCGCTGCAGCCGTGAAGTGACAGGCAGGCGAGGACAAACACTGTAGATGTGTCCCCTGGGGCACCAGGTGTTGACCTGATGTGGGTGACACACCCTACAGCTTGCCAGCCCTGCTTTCGTCTCCAGGGTGGATCTCCCCATCAGAGTCCTGCAGAAGACAGACCTGCTGCCTCTCCACCTCGGGTGGTCCGGGGACACCCCAAGAACCACACACCCACCACCCCCACCCCCCACAAGGCTGTTGCTGGCTTGCAACACCCACACACAAACGGCTCACCCTTCCTGTTTTGGAGAGGTTTTTTGGGGGGGACGAATCGGCTCCTGGAGGTGTCTCTAATTCCCCGTTTGAACTACAGAGGGAGCCCGGGGCTCTGCTTTGGAGAGAGCGAAGGGGCGGGCGGTGGATGCGGGGGGCGGTGGATGCGGGGGGAGCCGGGGCGGGGGCGGGTGGGGGGACCCGGCACCGGGTCGGGAGCGGCGGGACACCGGTCCCGCAGCCACCAGCGGTTAAAATCTCCAGCCTCGGTGCGACCTACGGCTGCTTTCTTCTCCCCTCCGTGGAAAATAAAAAAAAAATAAATAAAAAAGATAAAAATACTGGGATAAGACCCCCGGGCAGAGCCTGGCAGAAGGAGGTAAGGGAGCTGTGAATATGCAGAGTTATACACCGCAGATTTCCTTGCCTCCTCGAGTCTTCTCCAAGTCTCACTCTACACATTTCATATTCGCTAGCGCTAATCACGGAGCCGTCATTAGCGTGTTTCGCGAACCTGCGAAACCGCGGGGCGGCTACTTCGAGCTCCCCGAATGTAAGGCAGGGAGCGGGGAGGAGGCCGGTTTTAATGGCAGCATAAACTTCTGCAAGACCTCGAAAACTTCTGGGCTTTTACTCCTTTGTTTTCCCGGTGAGGTAAACAATTTCTGTTTGATTTCATTCCTGGTGCAGATTCCTGTAAAACCGCAAAACAATTTGCGTTACTCAACTGCCTGCACGTTTTGTGGATTTTATGGCAGCGTGCAATATGTATGTGCAATAGCTTCAAGATTTAAACACCAGGAACTGAAACCATTAAGAAGGAACTGATATATTTGAGAAATAAATCTGAAGGGCAGAGTTTGCGGGGTTTTGTTTTAATTTTATAATCATTCCGTGACACAGAACCAGGGTTAATAATCTAAACCAAAAGCATACAAATGAGGTATGTCTCAATGTCATATTATCTCATATTCTTATTAAAATGTTCAATATTACATTCTTTTGTGATTAGGACCAGAGGGTTCAGCCTGCTAAAAAGAAAGATATCAAGAAAAATACTCATCTCTTTAATAAAGTGTATTCCAAGAAGATAATTCAGGTTCACGCAGAGCTAAATATGCCGTATGTTCAGTACCCTCTTGGCAGGTTAAAATATAGCTGAGACTACTAAAGCACAGCAGAGTCGGAACAAATCATCTTTATCAATTCAAAGTCATCTTTTATTTAACTTGATGGAAATTAAGGAAGAACCAGAAGTAATTGATATCTGGACGAGATGCAGAAGACAATTCCTTCAATTACATCACCTTCATCTATCTGTAATCTTTTAAGCCTTTTTTGTCTAAAGTGCTTTTAAAGACACATGCTAAACCGACAGCATTATAAGGCTACAGCAGGACAATATTTGTTATTCTAATGATTTATAACCAAATACTTCACTTATTAGCAAAGGCTAATACTGTATCCATCAGTCTGAACACCAGTAAATTAGCCATTAACTTTCTGACACCTAGCATAAAACAACCAGTTAGGTCTGGCCATCTAAGTAATTAATTTAGGTTCTCTTTGTGGACACCATGGGGATTATAAGGTGGGCTGAAACTACTCATGTATCTCACTTGACTAATTTATATTAAGTGCCTATTATTTAGGCTACTGAAGCTAGGGAAAATTAACTCCCCATCACAATAATATAGCTATAGTAGGAGCCAGTTCCATGCAGGTACATAGGTGTCTGTCTCCCACTGGCTTCAGTGGGAGAGTTCTCAAGGTCTACACCTAGGAAGCTCCTACATAACATCTTTCATCTTTAGGTCATAAATGATTTTACAGAGGAAAGGATGGACTTTATTCCTAATTTATATATGGGGAAACTGAGGCACGTAGAGAAATTAAGTCTGTAAAATTCTGTGAAGATTACAAGAAATTGGCTGATCACTCTCCAAGAAAACAACTAAAGATCATCCAGGGGAACTGGCATACAAGAGGTCCAAAACAGACCATGGGGGATGCTGTCAGGGCACTGCCAGGGCTATTCCACAGCAGGAGGGGAGCTGGGAGTGGAGGGTGGCAGCAAGGCAGGCAGGGGCAACTTCATGACTGACAGGGACACTGTCCCTTGATACCCAAGCAGAGCAGGTCTGAGGACCAACGGTCATCCGAGAGCCTGGTGACTACCGGAAAGGTTTACAGTGATGAAGCAGGTCTGAGGGAAGTCAAGGCAGCAAACCAGGGCCAGGGAAGAAGTTCTGTGATGCACTGACAAATACTTCTTTGCACCTTACATTGGCAAACTCAGGAGCCCCTGTCACATGTTAGTACAGGTGCTGAAAGTTTAGCAAGCTTCAAAAACTGACAGACACAAGAAGAAAAAACTACCCAGAGCTGTTGAAACAGCACTCCCATCTTCAGTGGAGGAAGACCTGGCACTTTGACTTGGTGGAGCCTGAGTGAATTCTTCAAGGAACATCAGTTACATACTTATCCCAATTTTATACTCTTCCCTAGGCTCCTGCCATCAACCACTCTCACCAGCGCACTAATGAACTGGTTTGATCAGGTGGGCAGAACTGTGACACCATACAGCCAGGAGCATGCCCTTTGCATAGCTTGGAGGTGGCTATGAACACCTGCTCGGCTGACCCCATGACTCATGGTCCATTGACTCCTTACCTTGTCTTAAGGAGAGAAGCCTCAGAAATACCTACTCTGCAATTGGGCTTCAATTTTTGTGTTTGCAGCATTTCATCCATTCTACCTATTCTATCTCTTTCCAGGGAGGCAGGATAGTTTTTGTGTTTAGGGCTGTTCTGCCTGCCTCCGGTGATGGCAATCACACACACAAACTGAAATGATGATTATATCTACAGAAAGAAATTGTATGTATCTCTTTTTTTACCTAATTAAACCAAGTATGTCTGTAATTATGACCCCACAATACTACCTGCCTGTGAAAATCCATGTAAAGCAATCATGATTTCAGCCTGTCTTTTCACATTTATTTTGTCTATATTTTTAGGAGGTGTGTGTGCTCTTTTGTCCCTTCCCAGTCTCTTCTAAATCCATTCATCAGTTGCAACTACATCTGACAGTCAAGTAGAAGTCCCAAAACATTAGAGTCTTCCAATAAATAAGGACTGGAAGGACAGCTTGTAGGTAGGAGAAAGGTTGCAGCATGGACACCTGCATTAATGCACACCAGAGAATCAACCTGGGAGAAAGCCATTAGGAATGCCTTAGCTGCTGGAGAAACTTCAGTTATGCTCACTCATTAGACCCAAGAGAATCCAATTTGATGGAACAAATCCTTAGGAAAACAGGCTTCATTTGCTCTGCTGATCTTGAAGTTACCTAAATTGCCCATCATTCTTCAAACCTGCCAGGCAACAATCAAAAGTTTGCCTTTGCAGTTTGCTAAACCAAACTTCAGTTGGTGTCATCAGCTTAACTCCACCAGCTGCAGTGGAGCCATGACCCAGCCTGCTCATCTGTCAGTGCTCACAGGCATTTGGTCCCAACATACTGGACATTAAGGAAGTGAGAGAGGACTTTTGTTCTGCTTCCCCAATGCCCATTGCTCCACTGCTGCTCTGGTGGCTCCCCATTCTGCTGGATTTTTGTCATCTAGCAAGTGTAATCAGGGATCATTTTTTTTTTCATAGCTTGGCTGATCAGAAGAGATTCTGTGTTTGTAAATAGAGACAGAGATCACAGAGATTGTTACTAACTGGAGATTCTGCTCTGCTTTCCACACACACACACAGAGTAATTTGAAAAAAGGTCAAAGTTGTCCTCGTCCAGAGAGACATCATTAACACAAATCTCATGGATTTAAGGGGTTTATGTATTGTTTCTTTCTGAAATCGAAGGAAGAAGAGCTGTTAAAAGATACGCAAGGAACTCTCATCTATTTTGCTGCCAAGGCAAGTTAATTTCTACCACATATTTGCTAGTGCAGTGGTACTCAAATGACAGTGCTTGGAGCTGCCTCTGTCACAACCATGAAGCATCAGTCACTCTTTGAGCAGTGACACCTTCTGCTGCTTATAGCCCAGAACAAGGCTCTTCCCGGGTTCCCAGTGGCTATTTCAACCAAGTAAATTCAAAATAACAAGTATTTGTCTGCAACCCACACAGCTGCTTCTTGTCTTTTTTTGTTGACTTTTTTTTCTTTTTTTGGTATAGCTCCAGCCAGGATCAAAACTGGGGATTAACACATATTGTGCAGGACCTAACTTTAGAAAGACCCCAAATGACTACATCAAAGACTACTGCAGGCCACAGAGGGAAATACAATGTTAATAAAATCTTTCACCTGGAAAGTGAGCAAATGCAACATGGAACAACAAACTACTTAAGTGCTATCCCGAAATTACTTTTGGATGTAGCAATGGCAGTATGATTTTTTTAAGAATAATACCCGGAGGAGATGCATGTTAACATATTAAACTGGTCATACTCATAGGAAACTAGGACTCGTTTCCTATGTGTCTTCAAATGCTTCCTGGTTTATTTAAAAATGTTTGTGAGTCCTGAACTTCACATTATTCTTGTTTCTCATTATCAGTTAATTGCCATCATTAATCATTGTTTTCTTGATTAAAAAGTAACAGTCAGTTCAATACCATGTGATATGGATGACTAATCACAACTCAGGAGTAATAAAGAGTTGAAATAAGTGTTCACGAACAAGTTGTCATCTGTAATTTGTCCTCATAAACTAGTTGGCAAATACTTATGTGCAATGAATACTTCCACACAAATTAAGATGAGCTTGAAAATTATTTATAAACAGGGAAAAAGAGTTGAATTAATCTCATATTTCATTTGCAATAAATAATTTGGACAAATACAGTTATCAGAGGGGGCAGCAGAAGACCTTTATGTAAAGTGAGTATCTACAATGCAAATGAGTTGAAAATCACTTTTGCTATGGCTTTATGCTCTCAAAATTTTAAAGTGCCAGGTGCTGATGTAATTTTCCGAGCAAGACTGTTCCATAATCCTAATAGCATTCCCTCTTCAGAAAGTTTTGTCAGAATTTTCTTTCTCTTAATTAATTTCATTGCTCCTTATACCACTCCATCTTTTTTTCATAGTCACAGGGTGGTAGATGGACTTTTTCATGCAGACTGTCCTGCCTATTGTCTCACTACAGTTGGTTGCACCAGTATTAAATAAGTTTTGGGTAGGATTCAGTCATCTGTACTAAGCCATTTTCAGTGGCAATTCAAGATGCCCAAAGATACCTGGGATTTTCAGACAGGGATGGCAAATGAGACATAGAACTGTGGAGCACCTATTGCCTGTTGGAGAGGAGCTGGAGACCAAGCGCAATACCGTAGGGCATTTCAAGTCAACTTGACTAGGAGAAGAGATTTTTCACTGCCTGTAGTGAATCTCAGGCAACCTCACCTGCATGTGGAAGGCATAGTCACAAACCTAATCTTAAATGCCTTAATCTGGAGCTGTACCTAACCCCTAGAATTATGGGACATGAAACTCACCCAAGTAGACTGCTATCTTCATGCCATAGTCTTGTTTTTTCACATGCGACCTATAAAAGCATTCCATCTTTGTATTTTTGCATATTTTCAAAATTTTCAGTTTCTTTGCATTCATTCATATCTAAATTAGACATCTAAATTCATTGGCTACGTGCTTTTTTTTTTTCCACAAACAAATCACTCTTTATTCCATTTTATCTTTTTCTTGACTATATGTCTGCACTCTCAGAGTATTTTTTTTTTCTCTAGCCACACGCAGCCTGAGCACACTTCCCTTCCCATGCTGGCATAACAAGGTACTGTGAAAACAAGCTATTTATGTAGTCTCTTAGAAAACTAATTAAGCTATTATATAAGAGTATGGGTAACAATGAACCAGATCATACATGGTGCAGATCTCCGAATTAGAAAAGTAATCTTCCAAAAGCTTTCACAATTTAACAGGGCAAAAGGAAATACTTTTGCTGGCATGGAAGCACAGAATAGCTGAGGGTCTACAGCAAGTCAAGAACACACCTCAGTATTTTTTTGATTATGTAATAGAAAGTAATCCAATCCAGCTAACTTGGATGCCTCACTTCTACCTACATTTAAATTTCCAGGTGAAGCAGTTTTTCTATGGGAAGTTTCTACATACGTGCCAATTAAGACCTCTTGAGGGAGAAACCTGTGTTCCCAGGAATAGACAACTCAGTTTGCTGGAGTTGTGATGCCCCTAAAACCTTCGGGGTCATCTGCCTCTGCCCCTGGAGTACACAGGACTCTTCAGAAACACACTGCAGTACAACTGAAATAATCACCTAAAATTTCTGCATGAATCAATGCCTGTATCAGGCAAAACGTGTCCCTCCTCTTTGCTGTGTCCCACAACATTTATTGTTATTTAGAGGGGGCTGTTACCATCTAGGTAGCTAGTGATTTATTTCTCTTAATACATCGGTTTCATTATTTTCACCACAGAAGCAGCAGCTAGTTTCTGCCAGCAGCAGTTACCAGCTTTGTGGGATTTTTACTTTTTGAGCACAAAAATAAAAAATGCTTTGTTTTGATACATTTACCATCACAAAAGTGGTATTTAAATAAACAACCTTGCTCTGACATGTTCTGTTCTATAGAGTTCAAACTGATTTTACATTATGGTGTTTATGAGAGGAAAAGTATGTGTATGAGTGTGGGCACAAGTCAGAGTGTGTGAGTGTGTATGTGTAATTTGTCTAGTTAGAGATATCCTGTGCAAAGCTACCTCCAGCACAGAGATTAGCAATACAATCCAAAGCATAAATCAAGAGACACAAATAGCACAGAAGCCATCTTGCCCACCTTGAATAGCTGCTACAGATGATCTTTTTGTCAGCCTACAAATTACTCAAGTGTCTCTAAGGGGATGAGATATATCATCTTTTACTATTAGCTATTATTGTTACATGCCTGAAGTGATGGAGTAGCGTGCTTCTATTTCAATTACCCAGGCTTCTTTAGTGGATATGGATTGAGCTGATTTTACCCTATAAGAACAAATGCTGTTATTACATTTAATGATTAAAATCCTGCTTGCACTCAGCTAAAATATAAATCAGTAGTTTGGAAGAACAGGCTTCAAGCTAAACAAAATTGCTTTGGGAGACCAAATAACTCAGGGAATTACCAATGGGCTATTCAGGCTTTCACCTCTATAGCAGGTCACTAATTGGATCTAGACCAGGTTCCTAGTAGTGACCTGAATTTGGAACCAGAATTATTATGTTTGCTGTGCAGCCTTCAGTGCCTAGTGGTCTCCATCCAATTCCTAGAAAGTATGTGCGCTGGGATGGGCATGACAGGGAATGACTCACCCAGCCACGTTAGTTAGCATAGTCTGAAATGTGTCATATTTTGGAGATGCCTATTTCTCTCCATTAAATAGAGAATGCATCTGGATTACTAGCCCAGAGTTAAACTAGTTCTTTTTAGATATATGAAATTACAGAAAGATACAGAGCATCTGGTTGATATGGGAAATCTTGTGTTATGCAGAAGTTGGATAAATATATATTTACTGAATTTCTAGTGCTCAAAATTCAGAAACTCATTTCATAATATGAAAAAAACCCAACTGCATATGTACAAAAAACCAGTAATACTGATATTCTCCTTGTTTTACCATGAAAAATAAGTCTGAATGTTAGTAGGATGCTAATAATATCAGACATAGCCTTTAGTTTTCATTTTACTTTTAGGCTACATTTCAAAAATCCAATGATTCAGGGTGGAGTTGAGGGCAGAATATGCCCCTTCAATATGAGAAATACATTTATAGCAGGAGGCAGGTTGGGCTATAATACTAAGAATTTATTACTTCTTTTATCTCTTTTATCAGCTGATATGTCCTATTTTCCTCCTTCAATTCAGTACAGACTCATGAGTCAGGAAGAGCCCTGCAGGACTATTTTATCCCAGGGGAATGCCAGGATTTCATATCATATCTCTTTAAGCTCCTTTTGATTATAATTGCTTCGTGATTTCATGCAAGACTTCAGCTCTAGTCTGTATTGTTCATCATATAAAGTTTTACTGGAACTAGCCAAATGTTTTGCTGTGGGGTTTGTTTTTGTGTCGCTTTGTTTTTTCTAAACTATCAGCTATCAATAGCTTTGCTTGAAAGCTTGCATCTTGGATACCCACACGTTTCATACTGTGTCAAAGAGGTTCACTGGGTGTTCTGAGTTCTCAAGATGAGAAGGGGGCAAATATCCATTGAATGATACTTAAGTGGGAAACATTAGGTCAATAGCTTGTTTCCTCTCCACAGTCTAAGTCTGCTACTTTTCCCTGCCAGATGGTGTGTGAGATTTATTTCTGAGCTTCTAGACAGAGACGAGGCATTTGAGCTGCTTTGAGGCCACATTTCTTCTCCAAAACTCTGCTAAACAAGGATTTCAGAAGTCTCTGTTGTAAATTTTGAGGTGGAAATCTTTTAGAATTCAGTTTGCTCCATGTTTGCAGAGGAGTTTTTCAGTTGTCTTCCCAAGCAAAACAACTTAAAGGTACAAAACCAGAAAAAAACCACATTGCAGGGTATAAGCAAACACACACACACGCACTCAAAATTCAGAAGCTGGATTGTGTGTAGATATTTACTTCTGATTGAAGAGGTCCAGATATAGGCAGCTTCCTGTTCTAAATAAATACAGCAAGACAATGCAGCTCTGCACAAATATGCCAAACTTTCCTCAGGACTTCTGACAGCAGGCAGCCAATTACTTTGAAAAGAATGGGTTCTGTCTCATGACTGCAGCAACTCAAATGCATCTCCCTTGATCCCAACATCAAGGTAGAGCTTTGTATTTCCAATATTTTAATTCAATACAAAGCAGCAATTTCAATATTTTTTTTTTTTTATGGTGGATAGCAGCTTGTTGGGTTTTTCTGCAATCAGATGTAACAGCAGCAGGGTTAAAAAAGGTGTATAAATAATAGATGGTTTCTCTCACGTAAAGAGGGATCTGCCAATTCTTGCCCTCCTTTTGATTTAGGAATGGAATATCATTTAAAAGGTGACAGATTCTTTTCCATCAAGTCAGAGAAGAAGGAGGCCTCCAGAAGAACAATGGCTGATGCCACAGCATGACTATCTGACAGGCTTGAAAAGCGACTGTAAAGTTGCCAACACAACAAGCCTTTTATCTTTGATGATAGTATTTGAAGCTTGTGATTTTCATCCAAGGAATAGGAGGTGGTATATGATGTCCTCCCACCACCTCTTTTCTTACTGTTTTAATTACCATTATTTTAAAAAATATAAATATTCACCAAATAGACATCCCTTTTTTTTTAAATTCCTATAAGTGAGTTACAGGAATATCTTCACTACACTGCTGAACTTGGCTTTACTCCTAACATAAAAATACGTAGCTCTTTTTAAACTTATTTGCCTGTATGTTCATTTTTCTGGGTAAATAGGTAGCCTTACATGCAATTAAATTTCTTTGGAAGCTTACTCACAGGACCATTCAGTTACTGGGATGACTTGCTACGTGTACTAATACAGCCGTCGTCTTCTTTCTACGTGACAATCATGGGGCTTTCCTGAGCAGGCCTTCAGCACTCAAGGCAACATGCTCAAAACCCAATTAAAACCTGGAATCTGGTTAATTAAAATTCTCCCGCTCCTCCTGTGTGAGCAACAGGCCAATGTTGGAAGACTATACTTGTGTGTGTTCGAGTTGGGCATTATTGGAGTCCAAGGCTCAGCAGTGGCATGGCCAGGTGCCTCACTCCCATCAGATGCATCAAGGAGCTCAGGTTTCCTTTGAGTAAAACAAGAGATGATTTTATTCCCATGCTGCAACCTGTCATGACAGACAAAGCCAAAGGGAAGGATGTATTTAAAGCATTGCTCCTTGCTTAGACTAGAGCACTTATCTCAGACACCGCTATCAGGGTGCAATGCAGAGCCTCAAACCTGATCCTAGCTTAAGTTTTTGGATTTCCCTTAAGGAGAAGGCTTCTGCAACAGCCCTCTCTTGCACAACCCCTTATCCAGGAAATGGTAAAGCCGATTTCAGTGTCTTCTTCAGACTAACAGGGTTTGAATTTACACCTCCCAGAAGCACTGGAGGGTGCACAAGCTGCCATCTGTAGGCTCACCTGGGTAGAAAGATGCCTCCAGATGTGTTCAAGCTGAATTTTTGTGCAGCCAGGTGTGTGAATTCATGTGACTCAAGGGAAGAAGAGTAAAAGAGCCTGATTCTGTGCCTGGGAATAGGGACAACTGTGTATCCAACCACAGTTACAGGATACTGTGTGCATATCTTATCCTACATCAGCAGAGGAGGGGAAAAAATCATCCAGGGAAAAGAAAGAGATGTTTCCATCCCCTGTCGAGGCCCCTAATGTCTAAGCTGGAAATCTGTCTCACTACTTCTCACCCCGTAAGTTTTCCACCCCTGCTTTAAACAGGAAGGATGTAGGGGATCTTCTTAAGAAGATGCCTTTGACTTAAATAACCTTTTCAGCTGCACAATCCTCCGTCTTAATCTGAACAATAATTTAAATCCATGGTCTTCCACTTCCTGACCGAATGCTCCACATGTATGGGTGTACTGTATACATGACCGTTAACTCCACAAGTTCTTAACTGAAATCAGTGTCATCCAAACAACTTCGTCTAGGACCGAGCATGCTTAGTAATTAGATCTCATGAGAGATGGTATACATGCTTTCACAGGTCGTCTAAGCCAACATAAAGCCGCATTGCTCTCACAAATAGTGTGCCCCACATTTCTCTTCTTTAGCATTCAGGTGGCCGTATGGTTACCATCTTCCTGATTGATCAGACTGTACAGCCATGTAAATGCTTCTGCTTGCACAGGAAAGGCATGGGATCATGTGGCCACAATTGGAGGGGGAAGGAGTAGGAACAGACTTCCTCTTGGAAGGCTTAATTTGCCTGCGGCATGTAATTTGCTATTAGCCAACAATTATAACCTCCATCATAAGAAGTAGGCACCAAGGGAGTTTGCTCCAAAATATCAGTGACGCTCTGGGACATAAGCAGGAAATTTTCAATCAAGCCCAAGGAGCTTAGAAGGGGTTTTCTCTGATCATTGTCCTTTATTTGGTCTTCCTACATGGCATTTTAAGCGCCTGGAGCTGTTGTCTTGAATTTGAATCCTCTGTGGAATAAGGAGAGTTAAACGGGATTATTGGCACAGTTCGTGCGTGGCAGTATGCTGTGCTATCCAGGCAACAGGGAAAATATGTGAAATATTCCCTTTCCAACATTAAAAGTAACATTTCTCAGGATTATCTGTGATTTCTTTTATAAGAACATAAGAAAAGCATCAGTGAGTTAGACCAAACCCATTTTTAACCTAGTTCTTGTTTTTGACAACAACTAATAGCAGAGGCTTTGAGAAAGACATTAGGAGAGAAAGAAAAAGCACATTAATAGCAAACCTTCCCTGCTTCCTGTTGTCAGCAGCTTAAGGTCTTCCTCAGCCACAGGTTATATCGAACCCTCATCTTTAATAGATCTTTCTATTATGGCTTCAGTAAGCTGCAATAAATATTTTCCCCTTGAATCTGTCGTCATTGTCGTCCCCCCACCTCCATCTTATTTAAGTCTGGGCTCTTCCAGTATCCTGTGACAATGAGTTCCATAATTTAATGGAATGGAAAATACTTAATTTCTTTAAATTTCCCAGGCAAATTCACTGGGTGCCCCTGCACTTGTGCTGCACTAAATAATTATCTTCTATTCACATTTTCTGCAGTGTTTGTGTTTTTCTACACCTGGTTTCCCAGCCAGCCCCTCCCCAGGTGGGGGTACCTCATTTGATAAAAGCCAGGCCAGACTTTTGTCTACTGCTGATTACTCCTGTGAATGTTTTCTACTCTCACCTTTTGTTGGCCGGGGGTGATGGTAAACAAAGAAGGAAAAGAAGGAGGAAGGAGAAACATAAATTATCTATAAATGAATCCTCACAATCAAGAGTCCTACCCATTAAAGCTGCAAACTCACCCCTTTCTTTTCTGTTTTCTTTCTAGTCCCGTAACTCTTAGAAATGCTATAAATGCCAGATGATTTACCTCTTCATTTCTCTCCAGTTCCCTGACTGCCTACTTGTAGCTTCGCCTGGGATCCTCCTTCAGAGTGAAGCAACTCGTTTTCTGCTACACTTGTTTCCTCCTCCTCTTAAGCCTCCCAGTTAAGAACTCTGTAGTAGTGTAGGCAAGCCTCCATCAAGTTCAGTCCTCCAATACCATTTCATATGGATCCAGCTACCTCCATCTCTTATTTTAGATACTTCAGACCAGAGCTACAATGAGTCCAGAAGAGCCCGAAGGCCAGCAGAGAGGTGACTCGCCCTGAGCAGTATGAGCGCAGGACATTGATGCTGGCTTTGTCCTGTATGTAGGCACTGCTGTATCCTCAGTTCAGGAGCAGATACAGCTCTTCAGGAGCACTGACTACCACTATTTTCTATGAGGCAACACAGATGTGAATCTCTGAAAGACTGAATCCAAGTCTGAGATTAGTGCTGCAGTCTTAATGTTATTTCTCTGAGCTCTGCACTTTGTATGAAGCCCATCCCACCAACTGAGTGGCTCAGATCACGTCAGCTAGACCAGGCACAGGAATGCAACTTCATTAACAAATCCAAGATAGGCTGAGGTAGGAGTTGGACACTCAGAGACTCAGGCCTCCTGGGGAAGTAGAATTTAAACCACTGAGTAAAATAAGGGACCTCACAGCTTCTCAGATGGGTGAACAAACTGAGGAGGAGATTGAGGGACAGTTGAATCTCTCTGTTGAGAGTTCAGTACTAATAGTCCAAGGGGCATTTTAGGTTTCTAACTGCTATTTATTTCCTTTTCCTAGAAACTCTGGTCAACTTAGGGTTGGACAAAGGGGAGAGAGGTATATATGCATATGTGTACTCAATTACTATGCATTTAAATCTATTGAATATGCATTTTATATTTGTGTGCATGTGATGTATGTACATGTATAAGTATATATGTGTATGCATATATCCTGTGGTCTATGTGCATATATACATTAATATATATGCGTGAATAGAATATACTTTCTCACTTGGGTATCTAAGGCAACATTTTCCAAAAGAAAAATTACATGCCGAAATCCCATGAAGTTGCCGGTCTCACTCCCTTTCACTTCTCTAGAAACTCAAGGCTAGGCCAACAAATCTGGTCAAAAACCCCTCTAATATTACATTCACAGAACCTTCAGCCACATCTTCCTGAAGTCATCATCAGTACCTTATCGTTGTTCTTCTATTTTCTCTTTTTTTCCCCACTTTTTCTTGAATTTCTCTACAGATTATTTTAGTAAGCTATTATTACTCCTCATTTCTTATCCAGGCTGTTCTTTATGTTTTCTACAGAACATCTGCATTTGTGGTCTTGATTTCCACCCAACAGTGGCAATTTGCGTATGAACACTGAAAGGACAATCAGAGAAAGGAAAAAGAAAATTGCATAAATGAGAGGAGATGTTATCTACATCATCTACTCTGGGCGTCTTGCTCCAGTTGTCTAAGCTATGGACTTCATCTCCTCATGCCTTGGAGTCAGTGGAGAGAATCTCCTCCCTGAGGGAATTTAGGATATGGGCTCTGGAAGAGCCTACCTCTTTATTTTCCACATGTACAATACCTGCAGAGCTGCACCACTTCACTCAGACACCTACAAGTGAGATGCATAAAGCAGAGCTTGACATTTTTTAGCTGTCTTGATGACAGTAACTTTCGTTCTGAACTGAAAATCCTAGGCTGAAAACAGGTTTAATTAAAACAGTGCAAGCTTGTGTCTAAACCAGCCCTTAGGCACCTTCACAGAGTCATATAAATCAGAGCCATACAAGACATGTTATGTTCCTGAATGCATCTGCCTGTCAGTGTGAGCCCACCCATGCAGGGTATCTTGTAGCGTTTTATTCAGCCTAGTTTTAAAAGCCCAAATCATTCCGCCATTTATTCCATCTCGCACAATACACTCAGAGCAAATGCCCTGACTACTTATGATCATTTAAAAACCCTACAACACTTAACATAAAATTTGCTACCAGCAGTGACCTTCTCAATTTACAAATGAGATAATTGCAACACTATTTAAATTCTCTTTACAGTTTCATCTGGGTGCAGTGCTTTTCTTTATTACTGGTGCTAAGATTTTATAATAACACTTTGAATTTAGGTGCGGCTGCTCATCACAGAAATCTAAATATATTGCATAGGGAAATAGGCAGTATCACTCCTTTTTAAGGAGTGGAGCACTGCTGTGGAGCTAGAACAGGGTATCAAGTCAGCAGTACAGTTAGGATTTTATTTGCTCTACCTGGACTCCAGGATGTACCCTAGATCACATTATAATGGACATTATAAAGCAGCACCCACTGCCATGGTAGCATACAGTCATGAATAACTTTAGCCATTCTCACAGGAAGACTAATAACATGGAACAGATGGGAGAGGACAGACATGAAGTTTTCTTTAAATTCTTCTCTTGGGGGAACATGTCAGAGCTGTCCTCCCCACCCCCAAAGAACCAGCACAATCAGCTCTCTACCATCAGACACACAACAACTACTTGTCTCCCAGGAAATCTGCCAGGGGCTTCTTACAGGAAGATTTAGGTTCCTCTACAGCTTCCTGATCTCCTTCCCCTTTCACTGCCACTCAAAAACATATAGGGGGGAAAAAATAACACAGAAACCAAGGAAAGTAGAAATGCCATACGACACTTCAACAGGTGCAAGTTCCAAAAGATGAAGACGTTCTCTGCTCAGAAACTGGTGTAAATTCATGCAATTTACACCATCAGTCTCCTGGGTAGACCACACACATGGACACATTCGTAGCTCTATAAAAATTGGTTCTACAGGGCCAATCTGGACCATGTCATATTACTTATCTCACAAGGGTGCCACAAGGTTTAATTTCCATTTGGAAAAGCAAACTATGGAAAAGCAGCATTGGAAAAAAATAGCACTGTTATCATTAGAAAGTAAAAGATCACTCTGAAAAACCATGGATGTGAAAAGAGCACATAGTGCCTCTGCCATTTATCTTCTTCTCTGTCTTCCTCTTTTCGAAGAAGCAAGTGCCCAAACAGATTTCTCTTGCATTTAGATTCCATGTTTCTTTTCGAAATCCTCACCATCAGGCAAAAAGAAAAACAAACAAACAAACAAAAAAATAATAAAGAGGAAAGAAACCGCATATACACTTCTGCAAGGCACTCACAAAAGTGTTTTCTTTGATAGTCAGAGAGGGGATGCCAGAGGGGGTATTTTTTTTTTTAAATAAATAAAAAATAGAAAGGTAGGATGTACTTCACAGTAGGGCTCCTGATAAAAATGGAGGCTGCAAAGTCAGAAAGGGAAGAAAGGTTGTCATTTTGGCATGTCCCACATCACTGAAATAGCACAGAAGCCGTCTCCCTTGCAAATGCTCAGAGAGGAAAAATTTTGTGCAAATAAACACTTTCCAAGCCATGACTTAAGACAGTGTGCAAGAATGTATATGTTAGAGTGCAGTCACTCCAGATTTTGCTTTATTTGCATTGTAGCATATTGTGACCTACATTAAATGGTTTCCATGCACTGACCACAAAACAAGCGGGCTCAAATGACACAGCCCAGCATGGGGATGGCTCCGTTTCATTAAGAGAACAGTGCAAAACGCATGCTACAGCTTTGCTGTTTGCCATTTTGGAACAACAATATACACCTGATGCAGTACAGGCACCCCTGGGCAATATTAGCTGGATACTACAGCACCATAAGAGGGGTTAGAGCTCTGTACTCGTGCCTAAAGTCCTCATCTTGGCTGAAATGAGACCCTCCCAAAAATGAGACGGTAGCCATATGTGGCATATCAGATGTTAGTGCCCTGCTTAAGTGTCTCCAGTGCTTCTGTTCCCCATGAGAGCTTACCAGTGGAGGGGAAATACCAGAGCCCAGGCGGGCCCTGTGTCCAGTGTGATCAAACATACACAGTACTGCACCTGGGGAGACAAACCTCTATACCTAAGCTGCCTTCCATGGCCCCAGCCCAAAAGTGTCTAAGGAATAAAGAAAAAAACACAACTATTAACACCTTCAACAGATAACGGAGAGTATGTAGCAATAACATCAACATCCAGATGCTTCCTTTTTCCATAGGAAGGCTGCAAAGACCTGATTTGTAAATCCCAGTTTTACAGAAGAGGACCTGAAATGGCTAAAGCTAATTGATTTTCCTGCACTGTAGCATGGATATACTAAAACTGAAATATAGTCCTTATTATGTTTTTTTATAATGGAAAGAAATAAAAAATAAGAGGCTGTGGACATGAATATATAGAGAATAAACTGTGTATATATCTCACAGGCACACACAAACAAATGAGCAGAAAATAAGCTTGTATAAGAAGAAATGACTGTGTAAATTTAGAAAATGCCAGCTCTAAAATTCCTCCTGTGACCTCCTAGCACTCCTAGGATACAGTCTTCCGTTGCAACAGAAAATGCTAGATTTTTCTCAGATGTGAACAAAGACTATAACTAGGGGTAAATATAGCTATAAATACCAGATATATGCAAAGGCACAGAGTAATATTACATGAATAAGCTTAATAACAACTCTGGTTATTTCTAAATACTGACCTTGCAATCTTATTGTTCTTTAAATGTGTGCGTTAAATATAAACAGGATCACTTTCTGTATTCGCACAAATGTACTTACCACATTTCTAGGATAAGTATCTTTTGGGGTAGATTGGAAACACAAGGTCACTGGCAGTTATGTGATACACAGAAAATTGTTCAGCTGTGTTATTTATCTATGCATAGAGATCCAAAAGTCTCCTAAATGTGATCTGTGGGAGAGTTTGGGTCACTTGTTTTACGCAAATGGTCCATCTGACATGACCCTTATCACTCAGGGTACCATATGTGGGGTATGCTCTGAGGGCTTGGATCAGATGTTATCAAGCCCTCCTGTTCAGTTTGCTTCTGCAAGGTAAAAACAAACACCAGCATGTCCATTTGGACTCAGCTGTGGTATTTCTACTTACCACATCGGTTCCAGGTAGCCATCATAATTAGCAGCCTCATGAAGCTTATGCAGCATTTGGCTTCCTCCTGCCTGTCTGCCTCTGAGCAAATGGAAGGGCATTTGGTGCGAGTGAAGCAGACGGGGAGCAGCTGGGAGAGGTGTTTGCATTACCACCTTCACACAAAGGCTCCAAGCGGCCTTTTTCCACCCTACCAGCTCCGTTTACGTGATGACACTGGACCAGATACAGAGCATCTGTGTGAATACGACAGCCATAACCAGCTCCTCTCTGCAGAATCCAGTCTCCCACACTACCAAGCTCTGGACATCGTCTGCAACACTAGACATTTTGATTTTACAAGTTTGCCATTTCTGACCCTCAAAAAGGATCGAATGAAGCTCACTGTAATCCTGGGGAAACTCCTCCTCTGCTGTTGATGCTTTTTCCCAGCCATCATAGATGGGCAGCAGAGACCTGGGATCTACATTGTGTTGACCTTCAGGCAAGGAAAGTGAGAAAGATACCAGTAAACCCTGTATATTTAAAGCCTCTGGAAACAGGCTGCCCTCTTTCAATGGTCCAGTCTTTGCTGTTCATTATAGCCATCAACTGTTCTCCTTGTTCACCAAAGAGAAAACAACAAGAAAGACTTTTGATTTTAATTTCATATTTAAGAAGGCGTTGCAAATGAAGAAGTAGTTTCACATGGAGTTTCACATGCGTGGGGTAGTTGTGAAATCTAGGGTTTATAACGGCTGAGCAAATGAGGGTTGAGAGAGTGGCAATAAACAATCTTTTGAGGACCTTTCCAGCCAAACACGTCTATCATTTTATCATCTTCCTAACTGTGAGCTTTGTCTATTAAGCTGATCCTGATGAATTCAGCATGAAGTTTCAGCTGTGACACCACCCACCCCTTGTTCCACAGTACATTTGAGAACAGAATCCAACCCAATTCAAAATCACCACTAAAATAAAGCATCTATCTCCTACGCACCGTCAATGCAAGGAGAAAATATTCCTAATGAATGTCTCCAAACCCTCAGGGGATGTCAGAAACAACGACAGTAGCCCACTTTCCTTCCAAGCCCACATAAAACTCAGAGGCTATGGCTCCGCAGGGAAACAGGATGGATAGATCTGTTTAACAAGGACAAGCAGACAGTGGAAGGTAGCAAGTAGGGAACAAGATATGCTTGTGGCAATGCAATTTGTGAAAAGTCTGTGCTGTCAGGAGCTTGAAGAACAGCATATGGGGACAGCTTCTCCACGATGCTCTGAGAACTGGAGGGTTAATCAGAAGACTCATTGCAGCTGGTCACCTATTCACTGAGCATTGTGTGCATGATAGTTTGGAACAGCTTTTCTGATTACAAAATCCACTGTTAACTTTCACCAGATAATTTTACAGCAGCATCCCAAGTACCACATGGAACAAATCCAGCACAGCCATACCAAAATATTTTTTCACATAAAAAGGCTCCATCTCCCTCATAAATTTCTTCCCACCACCACCACAAAACTCACCACTTCTGATTCTAGAAAGATGCAGAAGCAACTGCAATCAAACATTGTAGATATGCTTGGTCTTGTTTGGCACAGCACACTCAAGGATGAGCACTCTTGCTACAATGTTGACCTTGAGCAGCAAAGAAAATTTCTTATTGGAATATTTTGGTGTTTACACAGATAGACAGTTACTGACTAAAGTGAGAATGACACTGGGACTACAGGCCTCCTGTCTCCAGCAGTAACATGAGAAGCTGGATAATCCTGCAACATGGCTTCAAGGTGTACAATAGATTTAAATTTAATAGCTGTGCATCATTGCTTGAATAAACCACAGGAGTAAATAAACCATTTTTCCCTCTTATCTCAAAAGCCAAATTACTTCCCCACAACTATCCTATCGCTTAAAGCTACACCTTCCTTGCAAATTCTATATGCCCTCAAGCTTCTTACTCTCTCCAACCACTGTGTGATTCCTCAGGAATGTCTCTGTCCCCATATTTCTTCAACAGTGCCCCAAGGTAGACTAATTATTTTTCCTCAAAGCACATAAAGGCATAACGATGGCTTTACTATATCCAGAAGTGGTGCTGCAATTTCTCTGTATTTTCCAGAATGTTATTAATAAAAACACATACTTCTTCTGCAACCATTATGCCACTGGCTCCTGCCTGTGCTTCAGCCTGCTGTGCTGATAGGCTGATCTAAATACATTTCCCAGGAAGATGAAAGAACAAGAAGTTGCCAAATGGAGCTATTTAAAAATGGAGTGTGTAGAATACCTTCTCATCAGGAAGAAAGATCCTTTCCTCCCCTGCAAAACCAGGCCATGAAAGAGGCTAGTATAGACCAATTAGATATCAGGATCTGGGCCCTAAAAGGAAATTTCATGGAGATTTTTAGAGCCTTTAAAGTGATATCTGAAATTTCAGAACTTTTTGTGATCACAGTGAGTCCTTGCAGACGAAGGAAGAGTGAGGTTTCCAGCAACTGGGACTGTAAGGCAGAGCTGGGTTGGCAGGTGTAACTGGTTCCACCACAGATTTGGTGACTGCACATCAAGCCTGTAACATTGAAGCAAGTCGATGAAGCCAGTAAATCAAGTCAGGATCAGCAAAATATAGGGACTACAGTTTATCTAAAACAAGGATATAGAGCAAGGATTGAGCTTAAATCATAGGACCACAGGATAATTCAGTTTGGGAGGTAGCTCCTGCTCCAAGCAGGGTCAGCTACGGTGTCAGAGCAGGTTGCTTGGGACTTTATCCAGTCAGATCTTGAAAACTCCCAGGGATGGAAACAGTACAGTTTCCCAGTAAACATCTTTCACTTCTGAACTGTCTTTATTGGGGAAAAATTCCTCCTTCTATCCAGTCTGAACCCCTCTTGTTTCACCATAAACCTGTTGTCTCTCATGCCCCCCCACACCACTATGAAGAGCCTGGCTCCGTCTTCTCAGCTCTTTTCATAGGTGCTGGGGGCTGCTGTGAGGTCCCCCCACATCCATCTCGTCTCCAGGTTAAACATGCTCTGCTCTCTTGGCCTGCCCTCAAAGGGCAAGTGCTTCAGCACCTGATCGTCATGGTGGCCCTGCTGAACTCACTCCAGTTTGTCAATTACTTTCTTGTACTTTAGTCCTAAAACCGCTTGCTGTATCTAGATATTGTCTATCAAGTGCCAGGTAGAGGGACATGGTCACTTCTCTCAGTTTACTGGCTATGTTCCTTGTCATACAGCCTGGGAAGTTTTTACCCTTCTGTGCTGAAGGGCTCATGTGCAGTTTGCCATCTACCAAATTCTCCTTTCATAAGGTTTCTGTCATCCCATTCCTCCAGCCTCTCTAGGTCTATCTGTCTGGCAGCTCTGCCCTTGAGTGTATTGACTGGTGCCCCCCAGTCATCTGCAGACTTGATGAGTCCATCACCTCCTCTAGGTCATCGATAAAGATATTACATAGGTCAGGTCTTGGGATAGAACATTGATAAACCTCACTGCTTATGTGGTGGTACAAAGAAGAGGCGCATGGGTCAAGGAACTCTGAGCATCTCCTGTAGACAATCCCCAGCTTGAAGAATTGAGGAAATGGCTGACAACCAAATGACAGCCGAAGAAGAAAAACAGGTGTAAAGCAAGACAAGAAAAGAAAAAAGCAGAGACGGGACAACAACCAAACCTAAGAGGGAAGAGGTAAGAAGTAAAGAAGCAGAATGTGCGCTCAAATAGATAGTCAGCCAGGACCAATAGAAATCCACCCACCATGTTTAGAGTGGTTTGTACTATACCTTATTCAGTTAGCATTAACTCAATACATATTTGACTGTCATCAAGGCTTAAGGATAGATGTGATTGTCAAGCAGAATTTCTTAATTTTTCCTGAAAACAATGGTGAATTTCATTTAAAGGTCACCATTTGAATATTGACAAAATGGTATAACAGTAAAAGATTTATAAACATAAACGTAATGGTCTTGTATATACAACCCCATGTACCCATGCAGAAGCTGACAGAATATTTCATTCTGAAGAGCAGGAACAAATCCTCCACTGGTCTCACATCCATATAACCCATTTTTATTTCATTGACTTTATAAATGTCTAAGTTTGGGTGAGCTCATCATTTGAGACTCCTTTTACAGTCAGTAGACAGAAATGAGCACATCCAGAGAGTGATTTATTAGAACAGTCTTAAATGCTGAATCTCCTCAGGAGATTTCAATTTCTCTCTTTAGTTTCAATGAAAGGAAGGTCATGTGTCTAGCTCAGACTTAGTTGCCTAACTCAGGGCAGAAAGCAGTAATCCCTCCTCCTGTAATTACACAGGCCATTGGGGATCCCACCTGAATCTTGCTTAGAATAGCTGATCCTTGTGGGAACAAGATTTTTATTGCATAAGACTAATACGATCTAAATTGTTCTGTCTGCTTTTTCTCATTGCTTTTGGTTGACAGACACTGTTTTAAAAGATTAAGAGATGGTAAGGAAAAACTTGAGGGAAGATGTTGTCGTGCAAGCAGCACATATAGAAAAATCCACATTAATGGCCAAAAAAATATCTCTGGCTCTTCACGTCATAGCACAAACCTGCTTCAGTCACAAGCTGCATACTCTGGTTGTTATGCATGTAGGAAGGCATAGGCATTGAAATCATGCCAGAGCCACTCCGACAGGATTTTAACTCATTTTTTATTCTGTGTCAGAAATACCAACACACGTATGGTTGTAGCGTAGAGGAATTCTAGGGAAACAAGCAGTTTACTGCCATCTTGGGAACAGGATTCCCAGGAAAAGGATTCATTGAGTTCACAAAGAAGCAGATATTTAATCCTCAAGTCAGTTGCACACATACAGGCACCTAGAGCTATTTCAGATGTCCTAGGGTGCCAGTAGTATCTACAAAGGGCTGTCAGATATGGCAAAGGACCTATGCCCTCCTGGAGTAAGAGCTAGTAAGCCAAGTGGGAGACCAAGAGCATCTCAAACTACAGTAAGTACCACACTAATGTAAGGAATGAATTGGACATTTACACAGCAGGGATGGAATTCAGGTCCAGAGCAGAGAAGCATATTAGATGTATGAAATCAGTTGATCACATGTAGGTGTTTCTTTTAGAATGAGAATATTAGGTCTCTAGAGTCTACTGCATTGACTAGATCTTCATCTACTGTAACAGAAGCTTATGGACATCTCGATTTTGTGCAGACACATAAATTTCAATATCTGAGTGTGGCATTAAGTCCCACTCAGAGTGACATTCAGCTGTCTAAATGCCATAAAAGAAGCCATAGGACCTCCCAGTGCTCCAGACAGACATGTGTCTTTCATAAGTTATGCATCCAGTCAGACCCATATGGCTGTCTGAGATTCCTTCAGGCACCTCAGACTGCACTAGTGACCTCTGTTTTAAAAACTGAGTTGAACTTGTTGCAAGTTAACGGGATGGTTTCCAACCCCAGGGTCCACATCAGCAGAATGCCAATGCTGGTTTACATCCCTCACAACAAGTGATGCACCTGCGCTATGTGAACAGCCTAGCACCTCCTCCTGTGCTATACACCAGGTCCTCTTCAGCCTTCCACATGCAACATAACAGGGCAGAGGAAGAATTTATCCCATCCCATTTCAGAAAACACCAGTCGATTTGATACAGATATGAACTGGCCACTGGAAAGAAATGAGTACTACTAGGGCACAGTTCATCCAACGTAGATCAAATATCTTCTTTAAAATAGCATCATCCTTGCTCTGTAAGTGCCAGCTTCCCTCCACTGACTGCCAAGACAGTCTACATGACCAGTTCAAATGTAGATGTCTCCACTGTGAACACCAAGATCTGGTCACATCCCACACTGTGGGACACAAGAATCTCAAGAGCAAGGTTGCCTAGTGTGTTGTCCTGTGGAGATGGATAACCTGGCTCAAAGAAACTCTGTTTGCAAAGTGTCTAGTAGATAACCATACCTACACTTCTACGCCTGCTAGACTGTCCTGTGAAGATCAATCTGCCTCCCAGTGAAGTGCTTTTATTTCGGGTTTATCAAGAAATCCAGCATGAGGATGACAGTTTTTGACAAAGGAATGTGAGAGGCAGAAATACACACATATAACATGTAAGATTTGTATGTGTATTCCCCACCTCTCCACAGTACAGCTCTATCACTTTCAACCATCCCAAGTTACAGGACTTTCATCATTTCCATAGAAAAGCTACTCTAACATTTGATACTTTAAAAGTTCACTCAGTAGTTATTCTGTACCTACCCTGTATTTCATTTCTGTGAGAACTGAGAATATATCAAAAGCCAACAGTAAAAAAGGATAAAAAAAAAAGAAAAAAATGTGTAGAGGCATACAAGAAAGAGCTTGTGGCATATGCATGAGCTTAAAACTTCAAGAAAAAGTTAAATTAATGAAGGTAGTTCACAGTTTAAAATTAATTATTTTTGCATTTCTTTTTCTCAGAGGTTCCTCTTCAATATTCCAAATATAAATGGTGGTGGGATTATTTAGAAACCAAGTACATTATAACTAAGGCCTATAGCAACCTCACTCAGCAGTGAAATTTGTTGTCTCCCTCTGATCCTCAGATTATGGAGATGAGGGGATGAATGTACATCAGTAAGATTCCCTACCGAGATAGCTTTTCACTCTTTTCAGTAAGAAAAAGATCAAAGGGAAAATAGCTAATTAACATACCAAAGGAGACAAAACCCCTAGAGCTTTATCGTTGTTGCAATCCAATAATAAACAGCCAAGTACAAAAAAGATTATTTGATAGTGACACACAGAATTGAAAGCCTTTGAAATGTCAGCTTCTCAAAAAAAAATATTTTTGGAAGGAAAAAATATCCATAATTATACAGAATAATGCTTAAGCGTTGGGGAGTAACTCTTCGTTCCTGTGAGAGCTTGCTTGTAAAACTACTTTGCTTAGGAACAACAGCTTGGCTTGCCTTTATCTAAAATAAATTTAAAAATAAATTTAAAAATGCACAAAAGGCTTCAAATCCCATCTTGAGCAAACAGTCAATTCCTTTATAAATTAAGAATTAACTACAGTTGTTCTTGATCTATTAAAAAATATCATCAATCTCCATTCTCAGACCAGCTTCCAGCTTTTATAGACTTGGAGGCAGTGGGACACCAAGGTCTCAAACGATGGCTGTCTGGGCTGGCTAACTGCTGTGCCATGTTGTAAGTCCTAGGTGCTTTTATAAAGCCAAAGGCAAAAAGACAAATTCATGTAGCAGTAAATTATGTGAAACTCTTCCCTGGGGAAAGCAACTGCTCAGACTACATGGATACATCAATACCAGTAAAAGAAAGAGTACTGGGGCATGGGCCCAAGCATATTAAATTGCAAACAGTTTCTCTGGCACACTTTTGGCTCAGAGCAGCTTTCCTTTCACAATGCTATTAAGAAATTAGCACCACTCTGAGGCCATTCCCAGCAGATAGCTGGGCACAGCCAGCCTGGTTTCAAGGATAATTTTAGCAGCACGGGTGCGAACTGTTACGTTCACAGGGCCAAAGGATGATCACACCTCTGTTCCATTTACAGATGCAGATGTAGCAAATCAGACTCTATCAGAGAAATATTTCCTTCGGGGACAACAGTTTCTAGAGTGAGTGAAGCTGGGAAACATTGTCATTCAGCAACCAGCACAAAATATTCCACTTTTGTCCTACCAGAAGGTTTGCACATTTGAAAATCCTCACATTTAGTATAATAGATATGATTTAGATGGAAAGTCAGTCCCTGCATGGATACTACCAAAGAATATTCAGGAATCTGCTTAAAAGGCTCCCATGGGATAAGGCCCTGGAAGGAAAAGGGATCCAAGAGAGCTGATTGATGTTCAAGGACCGCCTCATCCAATATCAAGAGCAATTCATCCCAACATGTTCTTCTTGGATGACCAGGGAACTCCTGGCAAAACTCAGACATAAAAATTAAGTATACATAAGATGGAATCAGGGAGAAGTAACCTGGGAGGAATACAGAGACACTATGACCGTGCAGAGATGCAGTCAGGAAAGCCAAAACCCAACTGTAATTAAATCTGGCCAGGGATGTCAGACACAATAAGAAGGCCTTCTATAAGTATATAAGGAAAAAGATAGGGAATATGTGGACCTGCGGATAGATGAGGCGGGGGCCCTCATGACACAAGACATGGAAAATGCTGAGGTACCGAATGCCTTCTTTGCCTCAGTCTTTGCTAGCAAGATGGATCACTCAGTGGATAAGGAACTGGCTGGATGGCCACACACAAAGGGTTGTAGTCAATGGCTCAATGTCCAGGTGGCGGCCAGTAATGAGTGGTGTTCCACAGGAGTCGGTACCGGGACCGATACTATTTAACAACTTTGTCGGTGACATGGACAGTGGGATAGAGTGCACCCTCA